>JAAGVU020000040.1:14059098-14071379 GCA_011763525.2 Mormyrus iriodes | reverse complement strand
CTAGAAGACTTGGTGCTGTCCTTAAAACTCATGGAGGTCATACAAAATACTAGATATAGTAGTTTTTGTTGTGGGGTTTATTCATTTTTGCATTACCTGATTTGAGTAAAACTGAAGATTTTGTAATCTAAGTTATATTATTAACCTTACTTTCATGTTCATGAGTTAAGCAAATGTTCTATAAAACTAAGTCTTGTCAAAATTTTGGAAATTGTTCTTGATTAAGAGCTATTGACTAAAATCTTACTTTTCAAAGGGGGTGTAACCATTTATGCTGAGCACTAAAAAAGAATTTGTTATTCGCACTTAACAATATCAGGCAATGCAAACTGACACAATGACACAGTTATTCTTATGATGGTTAGGAGTCACCCCAGTTTTAAAAAGTAACTGATTCAATTGTAATTATAATGAAATTCTCCTAGAACCTGAGCTGTACTTACACAGCTTTAAGCTATACAAATTCAGATTGCGTGACATATTAGGTGGATGACCGAATCTGGTCTATGATAATTTCAGTCTTGTAGGACTCCGAATACAATTCAGCTGTGGCCAAAATCACCTTGAAACACTAAGTACAGTGCAAAGTCAATGAGCAGCATGGCCTCTGCAGCCTGGCTATGGTAATTTCTATAGCAGACCAGCAAAGCTGTTTTGGAAAAAATATGTTAATCAAGAAAATTACAGTTAAATAAAATAAATCTACAAGCCCAAAGAATATTGTTTACAATGCAGTTTACAGCATCATAACTAGAAGCTAGAATCTAACATTATTGCCCAAACTCACCTATTTCATCTATGAAGATGATGCAGGGCTGAATCTTCATAGCCAATGAGAATACAGCAGAAGTCAGCTTTTGTGATTCACCATACCACTTGTCCGTCAACGTGGACGCCTGTAAGTTAATGAACTGGCACCCTGAGGCTTTGGCTGTTGCCTTGGCGATCAAGGTCTTCCCACAGCCAGGGGGTCCATAGAGAAGCACACCTGCCAGACAAGAACGGTCACTTTTATTTAAAGCATAGCTGCTCACACTGGCTTCCAACAGTCACGGCTGAAATGTCCAGCCTCTTCTTTTGCTTCCTTTTTGTCATTTATATAACTTCACAGGTTCTTTTATCGATAGCTAAATTGTGGATAATCAAAAATAACACCCACAATGTGCAAACTTGGGCCAGACTCAAACAAATGATCCTGGAGCAAAGGGGCATTTGCAGCTGTATTCAGCAGCCCACACAGCCAAAGGCTCTTTCTGCTCTGCTCCAGAACACACACAGCATCGTCAAATTCTAATAATACTCTGAAGAGAGAGCGAAAGGAACATATGTCCGGGGAAAATACCTGAGCGTCCACTCTCTCTACTCTTTTATCATGCACGGACAGAAATGCTGAATTTTCTCAAACTGTCCAAAAATAAGCTTCATGAAGATTCCTTGGCTGATACATTATATTAAAACCTTCATGGACCATATGTTAGTACAGTGCAATACAAATAACTTGCATATATAATTTTCAATGTTATATTTCTAATGTTCTTGCTGTGATGTCCAGCATATCTAAATAATTATTCTGGAGCTCAATGCTTGGCATGGCTTGAGGAAGACTGTACCTTTGGGGGGCTGAAATAATCTGGAGACTACAAACAGGTGTCGCTTCTGAAAGGGCAGGAGGACGGTGTCCTGTAACTCGGTGATGACCTCATCAAGCCCAGCAATGTCCCGCCAGGTCACCTGACCACACCAGAGTCAGGAGGAGTTAACTGTAGCACTGCATTCCAGTTAGCTGAACCACAGAAAATCTTCACACAAAATCAGTGTCATCAGAATTCAAATTAGCTTGATTCAATCAGAGGTACATGGACATAGATATATATCCATTTATTTTTGGCCAGTTCAGTATACAACACAATGCAAATAATATTACAGAATATTAATGCAGGGTTGTGGTGATTAATTTTTTATCATGCATTTTTAAATGTATTACATTAACAAACTAATATGCAGGTTTGCTGCACATTTAAACATGGCATACCTTAATGCACTGTGTATCCACCAAATGTGCAGCAATATTCATCTCATATTCATTTAGTTTGATCCCCTCCACTCCAATCTGTTTCATCAGCTGCTCTGCCTAAAAAACGGTGCACACTGTTACAAATTAAACCAGTTTCATTAATAAACTATTGAACTAATGGAATTTATTCAATTCTGAGTAATTTTCAAGATTCTGGGATGTGGGGGGGTTATTAAAATTCTGATTTGTGTTTTATACATGAAACATGTAATGCATTTAGGCTGATTCTCATAGCACAGGCAAAAGTTTCATTAGCTGGACACATCCTTGTGCCCTTAGAGACATTAGGCAGGCTTTGCTTATCTTGACCCCGGCATCTTGCCGTGTGCCATGCATTTGTTTCAACTGAGTTCTTAAACTGCTGGTAGAATGAATAAGTAAATTTAAATCGGGATAAACAGAATGCATCATTAACCCTTCTATCCCATGCTAGCAATGTCTGCCTGCAGAAAAAAATATTTCCCCAACATACAATATTCTCTGATATTTCAGACCTGACATCAAGTTTCATCTAACTGAACTGAGTATCTTTATTGTCATTGGACTAGCACCATTGTCACTGCACAAGTACAACAAGATGAAGTTCTCAACTTCTGTACTCGATGCTATAAAAAACAATATATTAAATAAAAATAGAACAAAAGTAAGATAAATTGGTAATAAAATTGTAAATAGAAAACATGCAGCACCAGAAGCAATACAGTACTGAAAACCAGTATGCAGAGTATATCACATCGTAAACAATAGTGTCTGGCAATAGGAAATAGTGCAAACAGCTCAGACGTCCAAACCAAAAACTGCACAGGAATGTAGATAGAGTCTTCATGAAAACCCAGTGTGGGTGAATGTATTAGTCCCTGTACAATGGGGTTATTAATTACAGCAGCCGTCACTGTGGGTAGATACAGATAAGGAACATAATACCCAGACAGTAACACAAAATGGATAAGAGTGGACCCCTGTGTACCTTATTAATGGCAAACCGCAATGTGTGCATGCATGTGAGGTCAGTTGTGCCAGACAATGTATTTATTCTTTGTCAAGTACTTGGTTAAATGAAATAATAGGCCTAAGCAGAAGTGACATGTTTTTGTCATTTTTTCTGTATTAATTCAACTGGACACACGTCATTATCATTGAGACCTTGACTGAAACTGGGCCTATAATGTAGGTTTTCACCACCACTACTGGAAAATCATTCCAGCAGGATACTTACCTTCCCTACTGGCTTTGCCTGATATCTGTAATATAATGAATTTATCATTCCAAATTATGCCTTTAATATAACTAATGTCTTGTACAATTCAGTACCTGTCTGTGAATCTGAAGTGAAACGGCTTCTGATATGACACATTTTCTCTCATACATGACCTCGCCTGGTGTTTAAAAACCGTTTATCAGCCTATCAGAAACCTAGACGGCTTGGTGTAACCAGTGAGCTTGAGCTGCTGTGTTCCCAAAATATCTTTCACTTGCTCCTCCCCGACTATGCTTTCCATTAAAAAAAAAACATTTTGAATGACCACTCACAGCTTCCTCTTTGTACAATCATCCTGCCCATGGAGTAACTGAACATGCTGCTCTCCTTTGCCTGCAATCCATCACTTTCTGAACCACATTCAATTTTTGCCTACCACCCACTCCAACTTTCGCTCCACCTTTGGTATTTGATAGCCCTATATGTGCCTACCAGAACAGCACCCATAACTTGACCTCCCTCTGTACATCTGCAGCCTACCAAAATATGTTGTCATGATAAGTCACTGTGCTGCCATTTACAATATGTATATAGTTAATGTTTAAGTTGTACTGTGCATATTACAACTACAAAATTACATTAATCAATACACAATACGTTATACGAGATAATTTCATAGACTTTTATAACTTCATTGCTCAGACGTACCTTTTTCTTGGCTTGCAGCTTTTGCTTGTGCGTGGGGTCCAGTGCTTCCACCACCCATTTCATGCCGAAATACGTGGCGGCCCCGAAAATGGTCAATCTGACCAACAAGCCCACCACCTCGTTGCGACTCAGAGGTCGCATCAGGGCGTCTCGCGGAATGTCCAGCATCTCTGCTTTTTAGTCATCCCATTAAAGCCCTGCGGAATTATAAGTCTTTAAAAAAATTGCTCAGAAGCTAAATGCAAAATGTTTCAATTTTAGTTATACAGTTAGGAACACCAAATCGGCATCTGTATGATTTGTCTCGAGAAACTCCGCGTCATTCATTCTATAGATACAAAGTCATGTACGATCCACTAGTACCATAATAAATAATAAATAACATGTCCGACGTAAGTAAAATAGTAGACATTTCATATATGCGATTTATATGATGATGCATTTTACATATTAAGATAGCAGTATTGTAATAGAAATGACAACATATAAAAAGATTTCACATGCCTAAGGGTGCGGATCACTGGCTATCTAATCTGCAGAATCAAAGAAAAACTCGATTAATTTAGCTGTATAAATACAAGCTACACTGCATTAAATAATGAATGGTTCAACTTTAATATTTCTAGCATTATTTTCTGAACACCACTGAATCATGTAAATACCTGTATTTTCTCGACATGATCTGTATCTCTCCGAATATGTTTCGGTGGGAAACAAGCATATGATCGCATAGTACCGTCTGCATCGCGGGCGTAAAAAGATAAAACATGTATACTCATACTGTATAGTAGGGAATAAGCTCTGCCACCTAATAAAAAGGTCGAATTTTATTTTTGAAAGCTGAGTTTTTTATAATGCACTAAAATATCAAGTGTTCATCGAAAGAGTTTTTTTTCCCCATTTATAATAATGTCAGCAGCATTGTCAATCCTGCTTTTTTTGTAACGTGCTGGTGGACTTTTTTGTATAACAAAACATATTTAAGTGCTGGAAAGGTGAATATATAGATATAACAGTAAAAAAATAATATTTTTGAAACGTTGATCAAGGCATTAACAGTCCTGCCATTCAGTGTAACTGCATGATTGAAATGGTCTATATGATACGCTTTTAGGGGGGAAAAATCTCTAATGTCACTGAGCGTGATAGCGGTTAGCTTTAACATATTCCCATTGAAATATGTGGTTCTGTTTGTGATTCAGTTCATAAAGACCGTTTTGTTTTCAAAAAGACTTAAAACACAATACACAAATTGCAATTAAAGCTTTAATAATTCATTAAAATGCATGTTACCACTGTATACATATTAAAATAACACTTTCAAAAGGCCTCCTTAGCTGTCTGCATCCTGTCATTATTACAAGATGGAATTTCCATCAGTGCTGACATGGGTTGTCGGATACCCTACCTATTATTATGCTATACATATTCAAAGTAGGTCTTTGTTAACCCTTCCAAGCTGCTACAGACTGTGTACTCATTTCTGACACAGTCATACCCAGCTACTAAGTGCAGTGGCATACTTGTCAAAAGCCTAAAAGGTACAACTAAAAAAGCAGAAGAAGCCATACTAAACAAAGTACTGACTATTCACTTTAGAATAGTCTTGACAGTACCATATACCCAAGGCTAAACCAATGTCAATGTCTCAGTCAATCCCCTGTAGTTGTAGCCCTTATATAACAAATACAGAATTTCATTGAAATATATGCTGTCACGCCACAACTTTGTATAGGTGGTTATGGATGGATATAAGTAATTACTTTGTAATGCATTTCCACAAATAGAAATATCAGATTTAACTAATCAGGTATGTGTGAGATGAAGTAGAACAACAATCTTATTATCATTCCATTGGATCATCACCTTTGGTGACTGTTGTACCAATAATATATATATATATATATATATATAAATACAATGAGCACATTTCTGGCCACAGATATTTTCTTTTAGTCTTGAAATAAATGTTACTGTACTTTGAATTTTTTAGTATATATTTGTCACAAAATATGGCAAATATCATTTTTTAGGTACAGTAAGTAGGAACAGAAATCTCTGGAAAAGAACAGTAATAGTTTGCCAGGAAACTCAGCAGACATTGGTCCAAATTACTGGTTCTGTTTACAAACATCCTTAAAAACTGTATACCATCTATTAATATGGGGTCCCCACAATACAAAAACTATGATTAATTAGTTCTTTATATCCAAATTAACCATTTTAACAATGAAGTGATCACAGTAAATGAGCACAGTAATTCATACTTATCCATGCCATATCAATCATTTGAACAAATATGACCACTAATAATTACAATAATCAGAAAGTAATAAAAGTACATTAGCCAGTTTAAGTTTGGCAGCATATAATTTTGTAGCTGCTGTGAACAATTGCTTTATACAGAATGTGTCATTCTAGCACGTAAGAAACACATAGCTGGCAGCTGGCAGAATATCTGACAGTGACTGATTTAAATTAACTATAATTTTTAATGGATTACAGAATTAGACCAGACTGGATGTTTATTTCTGTTTTAATATATGGCATGTTGACTGAGAGGATGGAAAAGGAGATGGGCCAAAATTAGAAAGAGTAAGTGGAAAAGCATGAGAGGAAACAATTGAGGTTGCAATAAAGGGATAAAATCAAGCTAAATTGCCACACAAGTTTTACTGAACATTGAGTGGCAAAAAAACACTAAGAAAAAATTAAGATGCCAATATGAGGTGAAAGCGAATAAACAATCTTGTAACCATGGATACTAGCCCAATGTGAAAATGCTGGATGATTACAGTGAATGTTTGTTTAATGGAAGTTAATTAACACTCATTTAAAAAATTCTGTAAAGGACTGCCAACATCACTAGGACAATCTGCCCTATAAATCTATCTTGCAACTGACAATGCTAGACAAGGGGCCTTGGAGCCTGCCCCCTGAAGCACAGGGCATGATGCAGGGGGATACTATACATAGGATGTCAGTCCATCACACAGCACTCACATTGGGAAATTTAATCTAGGCTACAGGAGGAAATCCAAATAATAAACTCCATACAAACAAAGCAAAGTCAGGATTTGAATCCCCAATCCAGGAGATATCAATATTGGGGCGTGATCACAGAACCATAAAACGTTTTGTTGCAAATAGTCAACAGGTTCACAAGAAACGTGTTGACAAAAAAAAAAGACGCAAATTAACTGCCAAAGATTTGAGAAGAATCAAACATGAAACTACCAGGAACCCATTATCCTCCAGTTCCCCCATATTCTGGAACTGCGACCTCCCTGGAGTGCCCAGAAGTACATGATCCTCAGTGCTCAGAAACATGGCCATGGTAAGGAAAGCTGAAACCCGACCACCACCGAATAAGACACACAAGTTGAAACATCAGAACTGGGCCAAGAAATATCTCAAGACAGATTTTTCAAAGGTTTTATAGACTGATGAGATGAGAGTGACACTTGAAGGACCAGATGGATGGGCCACAGAGCTCCACTTCGACTCAGACGCCAGCAAGGTGGAGGTGGGGTGCTGGTGTGGGCTGGTATTATTAAAGATGAGCTAGTTGGACCTTTTCAGGTTCAGGATGGACTCAAAATCACCTCTGAAACCTACTGCCAGTTTTTAGAAGACACGTTCTTCAAGCAGTGGTACAGGAAAGAGTCTGTATCTTTCAAGAAGACCATGATTTTTCTGCAGGACAGCGTTCCATCACACGCACCGAAGTACTCCGATGCATGGCTAGCCAGTAAAGGCCTAAAAGATGAAAGAATAATGACAGGGCCCCCTTCCTCACCTGACCTAAACCCTGTTGAGAACTGATGGGACCTTTTTAAACGGGAGATTTACGGGGATGGAAAACATTACGCCTCTCTGAATAGTGTCTGGGAGGCTCTAGTTGCGGCAGCACAAAAAGTTGATCGTCAACAGATCAAGAAACTGACAGATTCCATGGATAGAAGGCTTATTGCTGTTATTGAAAAGAAGGGTGGCTATATTGGTTACTGTTTTTGTTTTCTTTAATGTTTTTATTTTTTTTTATTTGTAAATTTTGAGTTGTTTATTATTCTTCCATTAATACTGTAGATCTAAATAAACAAGTGAAATGGGAAAATCTTATTTTTTCATTTAGTCGCGTAAGAATTCTGCACACTAATACTTGCCTAATAATTGTGCACACACATGTATTCCCCTGAGAATGTTCACACTCACATTTCCTTTGCAAGAAATTCAGGTTTTAGGTTTAATAACATTTTGGATTGACTGATAGTATTGTATAGCACTGTATTTGTTTGATCTCAAAATTGCATGTGAGGTCAGTTGTGCCAGACAATGTATTTATTCTTTGTCAAGTACTTGGTTAAATGAAATAATAGGCCTAAGCAGAAGTGACATGTTTTTGTCATTTTTTCTGTATTAATTCAACTGAACACACGTCATTATCATTGAGACCTTGACTGAACCTGGGCCTATAAAGTAGGTTTTCACCACCACTACTGGAAAATCATTCCATCAGGATACTTACCTTCCCTACTGGCTTTGCCTGATATCTGTAACATAATGAATTTATCATTCCAAATTATGCCTTTAATATAACTAAGGTCTTGTACAATTCAGTACCTGTCTGTGAATCTGAAGTGAAACGGCTTCTGATATGACACATTTTCTCTCATACATGACCTCGCCTGGTGTTTATAAGTTATAAAATCCTCAAAATTGCATAATAATTGTGCACACAGTGTACATGTGTGGCACTTGCCAAAATCAATCTGCAGACTTCAGTATTGCCTGCAGGGAAAAATTCAGCACCATTATGGTGTGGGAAGGGTTTTTATGACATAGTTTAGGTATTGTGGTGAAGCATTGCCAACCTGAAATTTTACAGAATGACAAGCCTCCAGCCACAGAACATGAGTGAACATAAATTAGCTTGACAAGCATAAATACATATGACATGTCCCAGCCATTGTACCAAATCCAAGCTGAACAATTATGGGACATTCTTGAGTTCTGCCTCAAATAGTGCTTTCCACCACCGTAAACAAAAATACAGATTCATGGAATTCCACCTGAAAGACAAAAGTTCTCCAGGTGAGTTTCTGTTGTAGAATCAGTGCACATTTTTCTAGTCATTGTCTATTGGCTTAACAGTCTACATATACATTTTATGATAATTGGAACATTTACCTGTAACAGAATCAGGGATGGGAAAAAAAGTGATGGAGCCTCATTGGATTTTATATATCTCCAAGAATTCTGTGCTTCCAAGTTGTTTCATTTTGTTTGTACTTTTATTTCTTAATACCATGCAAAGGAATTCTGTGATATCTAAATAGGATGCCTCCATATGACATTTCATCGAGAATATTTCCCAGGCATCCTAGGATCGACTTTGTTACAAAAAAACCCATACCGTTAAAAGAAACGTCACTAAATATGAAGCAGTGGTATTTGAGAGACATTTCACAACAAGTAATATTTTTATTGTACTTGAGTGTCTCTCACTGTAGAAGTACATTTCTATCAAAAAGCATAATCAATTTGATTGGGTAGACAGTTATAAAAAAATGTGTTTTGATAAATGATGATGATTGAATGCCAGTTGTCTGTCAATCATGTCTCCCATTCTCTCTCATTTTCTTCTCAACAAAATATATCCTGCTCTATGCCCAAAACAGGAGGAGGTTCATGGTTGCTCTGTTGATAGTTAACCAGCAGATAGTAAGCATCTTGTGCATTCCAAATATCATATTCTGACAGCAATTTTATCTACTATTTTACTGGCAGTTTATTTAGATTTAGCCATTTCAGAGCTGGCTAAAGGCTGAGCATTTGGAAGCACAGCAACATCATAAACTTTTAATTAACGTTGTGTTTCTGTATCCATCTCCATCCTTGGTCTTGTAAGTAAACTGATATAAATAAACAGTAAGCAACATTAGATGACAAAAGTACTGAGTTATGAGGTGTCTTAGTTACTGGTATGACTAAGTTGGCACAATGAACAATACAAAATATGCATATGGGCTGGAGGAAAATCATGTGTCTTTTACTATGTTGTATTGGAAGATATCAGCATATTCATGCATGACCCTGTACTGTATAAGAAACTAGAATATGGATTGATATAATCAGGTATGAATAGAGCTCTGGTGTACATTATAAAGAAACTTGAATTAGCTGTGGTCCCATCAGTTATTTAATAACAAATCCATCAATTTATACAATAACTTCCAGAGTACTTTTTGAGAAGTGCAAATGTCCAAATTTATGCAAGAATGATAAAGGTCTGCTGAATAACATTTTATTTGTTATACTCTTGAATGCTATTTTGAAGTAGCATCTATTTTAATCAATTTTGTTCAAGGGAACTGCAAATTTTTTTGTTAGAGGATTAGCATTCCTACTAACTTTGAAAACTGTTAGTGGACTAATTAACTTCTGCTACATTTAGTTCTGCTAACTGTAAATCCGCTAACATATTTGTATAGGTAAAGGAAATAAAGTTTAACGGTCAAAAACATTTGTAAATCCTAAAGTCACATATATTTGTTCTGGTTTGTTGTGAACCTGTCTGCGACAGTTTATCTGGCAAGCTGTTGGTTGACCAAGTGTAAATACAAGACATGACTGGTCGATAACATGTTGTATTTGACATAATCTGAGGTAAATGTAAGTGAACAAAGACAAATTCCATTTAAACTGGGGTTCCCTGAACTAAGTGCAGAACTGGGGCCTGTATCCCGAAACTGGATTTCTTGCTTAGTTGCATAACTTGTCAGATTTCAGGTACCCTAGTCTAAATGGACTTTATCTTCATTCACTTACATTTAGCCCACACTCTCTTAAATACAAGTTATCTGACTAAGCAAGAAATCATCCTGCTTCGGCCACTGTTAATTTTCCTTTATTTTCTATGTTCTGATTGACAGAGCTATAGACCAATAAAGAGCAGAAACCCTCCTTCCTAGTTCTGGGTAAACTGCACAATGTTTGCAGACCCCAAGTGGCTTCTTTGAGGGCAAAATATCAGTATGAACCAGTTCCGGAACAGGACTAATATGATGAAAACGCTTACATCTCACAAACACAGCATCATTAAAATAAAATGTATTCCGGAAACTCTACAGAATCCAATGATCCCCAGTTGGGTAAGTCTTAAATATCCCCAGGTAATCACTCTAGTCTTGCGGCTAAATTGCTAAACAGGTTCAAATTTCAGTTCTTATGGGTATATTTTTAAGGGTGTCAGAGCCCAAAATCAAACCGAAAGTTAATTCAAGTAATAAAAGTTGGCGGTTAGCGGTTATTGTTAGAATCCACTAAATTTTCTACTGGTTTACTGAATTTTGAGTTAAACTTTGAAGTTAACAGATCAGCGGTTACATAACTTTTTCGTTAGCTGGGCCCACCACTGTTGAAGACAGATTACCAAAGGTCTTACACAAATAATTGATTCGACCTGGATCTACTAAGTGTGGGTTGTATGATGGAAGCACAAGATGTGGATTCAAAAAAAATAAAAATAAAAATTTTATTTCAGCGTCCATATGTCTCATCATTTGTGTGATAGTGGACAAGGTTTCGTGGCTTTTGGTCCAATACAAGAGAGTCAGTCTGATTAAAACACAAATGTATAAATACACAGTAGTTGAAACAAACCTGAATCTCATGAATACAGCACTTTTGTGAGACAAAATGGAGTATGTATATTCAGGAGTGTAGGGTAATCTGTTATATTAAGGCTTTATTTTAAATTTAATCCTAAATTTGATGCAAAAATTGAAGCAAAAAAACATAAGAAAAATAACAGCAGGAACCGACCTGGCATAATTTTATATGACGAAAACCGCATAGTACTCTGGGACATCAAAGTGCAGCAATGTTGTGACAGGCACACCTGTACACTGGACCTCAGTCAAGCCAGTGCAGAACCAGTGGTACTTTAAAAAGGTCATTAAAAAGATTTTTAAAAATCACAATTATGAAAAACACACATACAATAATACACAAAAGAAGATTGATTATTCCCCTGTACTGCTAACTCAACAGTTATTCATATATTTTCACATTTCTACAGTAGCACTCGAGGGGCAGTAACAGGTAGTAGTTCGCAGTGGTCTTATTGCGTAGGTACAGTTTTGCGCAGCTAAGCCCATATGAGGCCGTCAAATGGCCGGAGTTCTGCGATTCTCGTTGACAGTGCAGCTCCTTATTGCACTACAGGGAGTGCAGAATTATTAGGCAAATGAGTATTTTGTCCACATCATCCTCTTTATGCATGTTGTCTTACTCCAA
>JAAGVU020000040.1:14025287-14052553 GCA_011763525.2 Mormyrus iriodes | reverse complement strand
TTTCTGCATACCCCATCTTACTCTCCTTTGAGACACGCACACACGCACGCACAAACAAACACACAAACAAACAAACAAACACAGTTGAAAGTGAAGATTGGGGTCAGAGCACAGGGTCAGGTCATTCATCTGCCCCCCTAGACCATTTCAGAAGGTTAAGGGCTTTGCTCAAACGCCCAAAGTAGAGTACTTGCCAAGGTTGGTGCCCAAACCGACGACCTTCCGATCACAGGCACTGAGCCAGTGCTTAATAGCAATTAATTAATGCAAGTAATGCAGGGATGACTGGGACAGTGACTCAACAAAATTTTAATTAAAACTTGGAATGGTAATTAACTATGCACTCAAAATGGACTCACGCTGTCAATATAGTTGGCGAGATCGACCATTTCTTCCCGCACCACCGTCTGGTTTCTGTTTCGGAAGTTAAACTGCAAAAGAAGATGGAGGGGCATAACGAGTCTATGTGGGGAAACCAGACTTTTTGGAAAACTATGGATGACCGGCTTGCCGCTTCCCACTGAAGGGAATAAAACTTCCATGCTCACCCTATCATTGTCCACCACCAAGAAGAGCTCCACATAGTGGGTCTGCTGGAGCACGGCCCGCTTTCTCTGTAACCATAGGCAACAAGACTTTAGCGCTAACAGGGGTGGGGGTACTGGGATGAGCAGGACTGAATGCGCATCACTCACCCGGGGCGGGGGGCCACTAGGGAGCGTATGGAGCTCATGAACCTGCTCCGTGTGGAGGTCATGCTCCTGGTCTTCATGGAGCGTCCCGCACACCAGAGGCTCATCCTGCACATCTTCCAGCCGGTACACCAGGTGCTGGAAGCTGGAGGACGACTCCAGAGGCTCGATGCCGTAGCTGACACCAGGCAAATGCAGCAGGCCCCTGGGAGGTCATAGAGGCTGCTTAGATTCAGCATTGAAGCAATATGTTTGTCTAAGGAACAGTCATTACCGCACACTCATCGTTTTAATGCTCACATATTCCAAGATCTGTAAGTTCACTCATAATAGCACTTGAGTCACACTGACAGGGTGAACGGTGAGCAACTATTTCCCAAACAAATCCTCATTTCTCTTGTGATAAGTCCCTTTCCTTTTATACATTCTATATTACTAAGCAGGAGTGAGGAGTGCACACAAACAAACATAGCATGAATACAAAATGCAAACAACAGCACACATAGTGTAAACAGGAGAGATGTAAACAACATTGTGCAGAAATAAGTAAGTACTGATTAAAGGGTGGCATATGCTCGGTTTACATAGTGAAAGTCTGGCGCTATCGATTGTAGAGATGAAATACTATCCTGTCATGTGTCTGGAAAAAATCCACCTCATGGATGGGAGTAAGGACTGGTACATCGGAGGGGGCACTGTAGTGACTCATGGCAGCAGATTGGAAGGATCCCCTGTAGGACTTCATGGATGGTAGCTGAATGTGCTCCAAGACAGTGCCTTATGGAGCAGGTGGGCAGAATCATTCATGATGTTCAATACTGCCACCATCCTCTTTGAGAACATCAGGAACACTGTACAGTACCCACCACAATTATTGGCATCCCTTGTAATGATTAGTAAAAAGGGTTAGAAAAAAATCCACCTCTCCCCAGGTTTATCTTACACTTTTAACCTTTAGGTGAAATAAAATGTATTTGGAGAAAAACAGATCCCCCATCATCAAGAAATATGTTGTTTTTTAACAAAATTATTGTTACATACATTATTGTCACAATTATTGGCATCCCTGGATATCGTGAACACAATGTAACTGATGCATGTTTCCTCAGTTAATTTGAACATTTCTACGTTGAGTGGAGTGTGTATGAACTTTCAAGCTGTAATCCATGACTTCCTGATTAACTGGTATACAAATATGAGTTGACACAGAGGCCAAATTCCCTTGTTCATCCATCAACATGGAAAGAGGAGAAGACTCAAATCAAATGTAGGAGAAATGTGTTGACTTACATATGTCAGGGAATGGTTATACAAAAATATATAGCTACTCGCCTGAAAATATCTTTTTCTACTGGTAAGGCAATAAATAAAAAAGTGGACATCAACTTGATTGGTAAAAACTTGCCTGGAAGAGGATGCAAGTTTATTTTACCCCAACATACAGTGAGGTGAATGGTAAGAGGCAAGAAAAAATCCCCAAAGATCACTGTTGTAGAATAAGAAAAAGTAAACTCTTGGGGTTGCCAAGTCTCCAAAATCACCACCAAGCTCTACCTCCATGTCTACTGATTATTTGGAAGATATGCCAGAAAAAAAGCCTTTTCTGTCAGCAAACCACAAACGTTAGCATCTGGAGTTCACAAAACGCTACTAGAGCTTTGACTGGAACGGTATCCTATTGTCTGATGAAACAAAAATGGAACTTTTTGGCAATAAACACTAAAGGTGGGTTTGGCTTAAAAAAAAGAACGGCTGTAATGAAAAGAACCTGATCCCAACTGTAAAATATGGTGGAGGTTCTGTGATGTCAGGCTGTTTTTCCAACAAAGGCCCTGGAAACCTTGTTAGGGTACATGGCATCACTGACTCCATGAAATACCAGGACATTTTAAAGTCTGGCTGCCTCTGCCAGGAAACTAAAACTGGGCCGTCATTGGATCTTCCAGCAGGACAATGATCCGAAGCATATGTAAAAATAAATGCAGAAAATAGCTGACTGACCACAAAATCAGGCTTCTGCCATGACCAGCTCAGTTCCATTACCCCCCCCCCACTGAAAACCTGTGGAGTGAGCTGAAGAGGAGTGATCAACAGAGAAGGCCTAGGACCCTGGATGAGCTAGAGAGTTTCTGTAAAGAGGAATGATCTCAGATGCCCTGCTCTGTATTCTCCTGTAACATTTCATAAGGTTGGAGAAGACTGAGTGCCATTATATTGGCAAAGGGAAGTCGTACAAAGTATTAAATGAAGGTGTGCCAATAATTGTGTCATGTGTTTGAAAAAATAATTATTTCTTGATGAAGGATTTATTTTTCCCTGAATAAAATTTATTTCAAAGGTTGGATTTTTCTAATTTTTTCAGTGAGAGATAAAGCTACTTCACCATGAGGTGGATTTTTTCCAGACCCTTTTTACTGATCTGTAGAAGGGGTGCCAACAATTGTGGAGGTCACTGTGTACAATACATGCCATTATAATAACTGCGCAAAAATGTGGTATTACAAACATATATACCATACATCGTCAGTTGATAATGCTGGTTTTAAATGATCTGTTTCATGTGAAAGTTAATAACACTCACTCTGTTAAATGGAGGACCCAAAAAAACTGACCAAGTACTTGTAGTAGACAAAACACCTTTTACTTCCAGTTTATAAATGAAACATTATAGATCATTTCAAACACAAATCCTCATACATCATCGTCATGTCAGATCCCACTATCAAATGGGAAGGATCACTGAATGGTAAATTAATTTCCTCCCTGGGCCACTAACCTACGTTGTTTCTGGACAGTGTTACTAGCTGACTGAGCTAGGTGTCCCTCTAGTGGCCAACTGCAGGTAATTCAGCTAACAAAAAAAGAAAAAAAAAAAAAACTGTCATCACCAAGTAATGAACCTACTTGAAAGATGACAGCACCTAATTATATCAGCAAGTTATTATAAATCACATTTGGGCACATAAGTTAGTCTTTACTCAACCATCATGCAAGGAAATTTGTCCAGAAAAAGCACAGAAGAGGATCCTTATTTCTGGGAAACGGCCCTCTGCTTGGGGTCATGTGACTCATTAAGGGCTCTGCAATCCAGGAGTTTCATAAGACTGATGGTAAAATTAGCCCAAATTATGAAAAGCCCCATTTCAGACCACAATTTTCTCCGTAAATCACCAGTTGATACATGTGCAGGCACATGGGCACTAGGAAAGGATGGCTGTTTATGAGAAGCACTATGACTCATGTTGCACTGAAAACTGAACCAAGGCCTTTCTGATTTCCTGATGGCTTAACACACACCCATCAGCACGAACAAACAAAAAAAAAAAAAAAAAAAGTAAACTAGTGTCACCGGCAGAAGTTTTGCACAATATGTCAATACGGTGCCAGTCAGATGCTTTTGTGCTTGAAACTGGTTGACAATCTTAGCTGGAGCAAAAGGGGATGGCAAAGGCAGACCAGTCCATAGCACATACATACAAACACACACACACACACACACCCCAAGCAGAACACAGCAGCCGCTGCGGGAGGCTCATGATTGCAAGTGCGCCCTTCAGGCCTGAACACAACCACACCTCTCACCCCCTGCCCTACAACGCCTCCGCGGAGCCCTTACCTCAGACCAGAGCAGATGCTGAGGGCCACGGCGGAGTCCTCCATGTCCTGCACGTAACCCTGGTAGTGACAGTGATCCTGGACCAACAGCAGAGAGAGGATGGTGGTGATGTCAAATGCCCACAGGCAAGTGTCACAGATCAGCAACAAAGTAAAGAAGGATCATTGGGACACTGAGAAATTAATCCATAATTAGAATGAAAAACTATTCTAAAATGTCAGAAAATACTCTCTCTCAAAAAAAACAAAACAAAAAACTGCATTAAAACAACAGTTCAACTGTTTTGTCTCTCAATTCAAAGAAAATCACATTCTTCACATATTATACTTTTTAATCATTAACTGCAGAGATCCTACAGTTTTTGACTGGCTTGATTTTGGTTTTTCGTAGAATTTCCTTAAAGCCTTGTGAACCCACTCGGTCTGATCACAGCAGATTGTTGAAAACCAGAGGGGGCACCACGGCCCATGGGGAACCCCAGACAATACCTGTTTGTACTGTCTGGTAGGGAGCTGGGAGGGATCAAAAATGGGGACTGATGCAGGTCCCCAAATATTGGGTTGAGAAACACTCCCATATAACACACTGAATTATTTCACAACAATCAACTAACTGTAAAACTAACAAAACAAAGATGCCTGAGGAAAAGTGCATAGTTATATTTCAGCTACCTGTGCCTCAATCACAGCATCATAAACAACTAATGTTACATATAAATCTATGATGGCTGTTGGTGGTGTTGCCCAATAGTAGCTCACAGGGAGCCAATGAGCAGATCCCATAAAACCTTTTAGAAACGGGACCAATTACGGCATTTTATTTATTTATTTTGCTTATAAATCTGTACACTGGGGCACTACAAGGAATTTCACTGCAGTCACAGGTGGTCACAGGTCGGCAAGTTTCACAGTTGCCACCACCCCCTGGTTGATATGTCTGATATCAAACAAGTAGCTCCCCAAAATTACAGTCTTTGAAAATGTAACATTCATGATTAATTAGCTGATACCCCAGGGACAGAGCATTATTTCAGAAAGGTAATCTCTACATGTCACAAAAATATGCAAGGACGGCCGAGAATTGCATAGGAGTAAAGCTCTTTTTTTAAGTAACGCGTGCTGGAGAGAAAAGTTGTAAGATGAGGTGAAAACAGATACTTTAAATTAGGACTGTGCATAAACTCACAGAAGATAACATAAGGTATAAATCAGGGGTCTCAAACTCAAATATCCTCGTGGACACTGGCAAGGAGGTACTTTGAGACATATGGTGTTAAAACTTTGCAATTCTGAGATTCTGAGAGTTTGTGAAACACCTTTGCTGTACACACTTGGTCGGAATGAGTCCGTTAATGAATGGCTGCAAAACCGGCTCCTGTCTCCTTTGCCAATAAAGGCAAATTATTGTGACCTTTAAACACAGCCACAACCTAGCTCTTGAGAAGAGATTCAACCGCTATGCTCAGGTTATGCAGCATGTCATATCAATTAAAGGAATAACTTTTTGGTGTCCAATATCAAATCCAGAAAGTGATTTTAGGCAAAGCACAGCTTTTTAATCCTTGTCCAAGAAAAATAACCAAAGTTTGGATTTAACAAAAGGCAAATTTATCGTCAGCCTTTAAAACTTTCGGTAACATTGTTGAAGAATGTAACTGTAACATTATCATTTTAAAAAAGTAGCCAGTTTAAGACATTCATTGGCTTTTAGAGAAACTTGACCATTTCATGCCGGATACTTTTGAACCTGTTAGAAGCACAACTGTCAAGGTTCTGGCCAAATGAATGATATTTCATTGTATTTAAACTAACACTGAGTCAGTGAACCTCACCTGCTGCCTCCCAGTGCTGTTTTTTAAAAACACACAGCAGCAAGCTTTTGGGGAACAGAGAGTCAGTGCAGGTCTTATATATTCATGCATTTAGAGGGGAGGAAATTGAACAGAACAGAACATTATGATGCTGGAATGTGTCCTGGGGTAAGCTCACACCCTCTGCTGGACAACAGTGACTCTAGTGATACCACTGACCTAAACTGGCCCAATGGTTTGGATGTTCACACGCACTGTGGAAAAATAACCAGCATAGCTCTATAGGCATCACTTCAAATTGTCACTGAGCGACACACACAGACCAGTAAGACCATGTCTAATAAGACTAAACAAAATCTAAACAGTCCTTTTTGTCTCAAATGCTGTGTATTTTACCAGATACATGGCAAACCATGCATGGGACAAAGTATTTGAGTGTGACTGAGGTGGAGGGCTGACGCTTTACTAAAAAGCCACTAATCCCACTAAATTTGAACCCATAACAAAAGGCAACTCCGCCTTATCGTATGAACATAAAAGCCTACCACATTTTCCACAGAATCTTTTTACAATGGAAAAAAAAGTTCATTTTATGAGCTAAAACCCCAGTGTTCAGTTAATTTATGCAAACTCCTTTAAACAAGGACAATGTGAACCAGTTAATGAGCTGACTTAACTAACACGGACACCAAGCACTGGGAATTTTCATTAAGCTACAATTGGCACACAAGCCTGTTCATCTCTGACGGCTTGGATCCAAACAGGATAAACACACTTCCTGTACCATTTCCACACAGTGATATGAAGGACTTCCTGTTTCTGCCAGCATGTCTCCAGGCGAAAGCCTGTGGAGATGACGGAAACTTTTCCAGGGTGATTTCACCTGTGTCACTTTAAAACACAGATTTAGCACGCCATTCAATGACAGGTTACCAAAAGAAGTGGAGAGTGGCTAGCTCCTTCCAAACAAGACTGATGGGCTTGCATGATGGTTCTGGGCCAGTTATGGCCAAGTGTTAACACCCAGCTTTTTTTGCCCTGAAAATCACCTTTATCTTTTGACCTGGTCAACTATCGCAGTATGTGCAACATGAAAGCTAGTGTAAGATCGGGAAAGTACAGCACACACTGGAAGCTCACAGTACCAGACTGAACAGAACCATACAGGGAAGAAAGTCAAGGATGGCTTACAAAAACGACCCAAAAGTGAAAGAATATATTGCCAAAAAAAATAGATGCAGCAATTTGGAAAGTTGGCAGCCTAAAGGTTTCAGAGGGGGGTAGACGCTTCCTCGGAAAACAAACTTATTAAACTATATTAAGGGCGTTTAGTACTTTAAGGTATGCCCTTATTGAAATGAAGCTGAAAGTCACCTGGATGTAACAGAGGCTGGACCTGAAAGTCAGTACACCAAACAAATCTGATAATTGTCAAATTGTTGTACAAACAACCCAAAAAACTATATATAAATTGGATACTGACACTAATTAGCACTAAAGATTGTTGATGCTAACAAACTATGACAAATAACTATAAAATGAACACAGATGAAAAGGTACTGCATATATTTTCACTTCTTCATAAAGTAGCTTGCCTCTAAAACAGCATTTTATCTGAGATTGATAGGAAGAGTAAGCAGGTTTGTCATCCAGACTTATCGCACAGGTTTAGGGAAAGCACCATCTCCAAATCAGAATGCACCATAGCTGGCCTGACTAGTGTACAAAAAAAAAACCCAGCATTTAGTGTTCCCACGGTGACTGGATAGGTGGTAAGATTTTAAAGTTCCAGACTGTCAATTCAGTGACCTCATTCAAAGGTCTATTAAACCTGAATGGTCACATTTTGCCTTTCGCAATTTTGTGGGTCAACGGCTTTTGGGAACCGATGACTGTTACGTTTGTGACTCTGGTCTAAGGCAGAGGAGGATGGCCAAGCCCTAAAGAAATGGAGTGCACCAAAGGAGAGAAAATAAAAACATAACACCTCTTCCCTACTCCGATTAGTTAAAGTCCGATGTAAATTTTTTTTTAAAAAGCCAAACAAGAATCATATCCCATACCCCCTTTTATAACTATGAAATGAATATGGAGATGTTAAGATGATCCATCCATTTGGCAAATAAAACAATTTGTTTACACAGAATGAACAAAGGGGAAAAGGAAAACAAAAAAAGCCTTCGGTGAGAGAAGACAAACTTCCCTCTGATGCAATGACTTCTGCTGAGTGAACAAGAGGATGTGACTGATGATCTCTATATCCCTGTGACAGCAAATCAAATGCTGCCTTATTAAAAACTGCAGTGCTAGTACAGTTATAATAAAAAAAGGAAACCCACTTCCAGTACAAGATCATAAAGTACAGGATCATGGGGAAGCGGAGTCCATCTCAGGAAGTCTAGGGTACAAGGCTGAGGAACACCCTGGCTTGGATAGTCAGTCCATCACACACACAGGTTTGTATTTACATATTTTGTGAGGACCCTCCAGAACCATTTCTAATAACCGATGATCAAAACAACGAACAACTGCATTAACCAGAGACTCAAGACACTGGAGCATTCTTGTTAAGAATTTTAAAATATACTCTGTCTAAGCATGAACCATTGACAAAACATAAAGGAAAATGATTTACTATATTCTGTAAAACATTAACCATATACAGGCTATTTAAGCATTTACTGGTAAGGGGATGACAATTCTGACATTGTTACACGATTGCTGGGAGGCTGAAGATAATGATGTCTGGTAAACAAGCTGCACACTGACTATATGGGCCCATGCACCTAAAGATACGCTGCACGATATTTATGCTTGACTGAAGCATGCTGGGGGCCGCTGCTAAATACTAATGGGGGATGTCGGTGCTTTGAAGTGCATAACGCTATAAATATTCCCAGCTGTGCACAAAACATCGACCTCAAATGGAAAATACAATATCTATCCATTCATCTTCCAGTCAATTAACTTGGAAGTTGCAGGGTGGAAACATAACTTAAGCGAAAATGCAGCATAAAGCCAGTCAAATGTTTACTGCAAAATAAATGCCTGGTGGCGATAATAGTTTTTCCTTTCTGTTCCCTTTGACAAAGTTATATCGTTACCATTCCAACACTCTCACATTAAGATACTGCCATCAGACTAGGGTGACCACTAGTCTGGATTTCATGCAGACAGTCCAGTTTTCCAGCCCTCTGTCTGGACTGCTGTTGGGTGTCCTTCTTTTAGCTCCCTTGTCTTCCTTTTCCCTTCCCAAGAACAGTTGTGCTTGATATAACAGATATATCATTCTCGGCTTCCATAGTACATGTATGACAACAAGCCCCCCACCCACTCAGCTTTTCATGGGTGTCTTGCTTTCTGAGCCTTAGTCCTCTGTTTCGGACACAAGTATCCTTTTTAGGGTCATGCTGGTGGTCACCCTACATCAGATGGATGAGAGCTAATTCTGTTGTTCAAGTCAGCAACCAGAGCTACAACAAGTGAAATCAGATCCGCCTATCTGTAAAGACCTTGAGGGCTACCACACAGGCATCGCTTGGAAAAAAAATGCTAGAGGATAAGAAAAACCTTTGAATTAAATATTTATTTAGGTTTATAGTTTATAATAAAAGGACTAAGAATTCTAATGTTGCACACAGTCTTAGCTATTCCCCTTTCAAAAAAGGCCCATAATATTAAGTGTGAAACGAAACAAAAAAAAAATATCCTTTTCCATGCACTAAATTATGAACTTGAAGATTAAAAACAAGCTGCTAGTTTACCATCCATTTCCCAGCATGCAAGTCTTCTAAGCAGGAGACATGAACCATTTTGGTCATTGATGAAGTAAACTGTTAGCTTCATTTCCAAACCCCTATAAAACATTAAAAGGTGCTACTTTAAGTCCTCCAAGTGATACTGCAAAGATTTATTCAAAGTTATTAAATTCTCTGTGTGCAATTTTTATTTTGCCAAAACATCACTGAAAAGATGACGAAATGGCGATGACAGTCAATATAACAGAGTCACAGTCGCTGTCCAAACAGTCTCAGCCAAGCTCTTTGGCACAGAGGTAAAGGTGGGCAAACTTCACAGGGCAGAATAATTAGACTCCTACAGATACAGGACACAGTGCCCTTACCTGCAGCCTCCTGCAGACCTCCTGCTGTACAACAGTACACTTCCATTGTGGAAGTAACCAGAATTATTCAATATGCGCATTACGCATAGGGCACAAGGCTCCATTGAAAAAGAGCTAAAGGGTATACTTTTGTCTTCACAACAGAAAGAAAGAACATTACACAGCAATGAAACCTGCAGTACAGGTATATAGCCATCTGTGTGAAAACATACTCAAGATATTTTAGTAACATTGGGGTTGGGCCGATCCACATTTTTCAGTTTTGATCCGATTCTGATATACAATTGCCGATACTGATTCCAATACAAGCTTTTTTACTTAAATATTTTAATATAAATAAATAATATATATTCACACATATATTATTAACATTTTTAAACTAGTAAATACAACTGAAAAAAAGTATGGCAAAAAAATCTTTAATTAGACTACTAGAAGCATGCATAACGTACCGTTCCACCTCATTTTAAGTATTTTGAGGCATTTGCAGTTCAATCTGAATATCTTCCAAGAAAGTATACGCAAGTGGCGAATGATTAAAATGCCCCACAGTGTTTCTCCCACTGGCAACAATGTCACTTACACTTCACTACGTTAGCAGCCCCTCGTGTATCACAGGCTGTAGTGAATGCGCAAAACAGCCCAAGCTGGCGACTCCCAAATCATCCATTGCTTTATTCATATTACTCGCGTTGTCCCGCACAATTGCGTTTGTTTAGTGAGATTTTCCACTAAATGCTACTCCCACCTCTCAAAACTTTGTTTTTACAAAGACTGCAAATCACTGTCATACTAGTTGTCAAAAGTATAAAACGCTTTCAGATCATCCCCCTCTCATCTTTGCAGGGTGTCCTGCAAAGCACTGGCTTCCATAATAGACAGGCCCCTGCTTTGTGCTTTTTGCTTGATAATAAAAGAGGGACAGACAGAAGTTTGAGCTGTATCCTCCAAATAGATTTATGACCATTGCTCAGCAAAGAATTTCCCAAGTAAGCCATCTGGGGTACTAGTTTATTCTGAACACTCGTTAAAACAACTTGTGTTAATTCCACTAAACAGCAACATACTCATCTCTAGCAATATACCTTGGTACCAGATTCTTTAGTAAGGGGGGGGGTGTCTGATTTCAAAGAAAATGAACACACCATTTCAACAAATTAGTGTACATGTATTTATTAACAGCCCAAGTGACACCCTGGCTTGATGTGGGCTCCTCTAGGGCTAGCAATGCTGGCCCAGACAGTGTATGGACTGTAACAGTGTCCAGTCTACGGACAATACCCATTGGCTCAGAATAGCTGGCTCCCTCCACTATTCTCAGAGAGGGAATCTTCTTCAAGTAAAGTTCTGCTGTTATTTCTCATAATTACTGATAGCACAAATACTTCAGACATTGTTTAAATTATACTAGCTTACACAATAGCACAATAATTCTCTCTCCTGGATATATCTGCCTAGCAATTTCATCGTATATGAGACCATTTAAATTTCTCATTTGTAGGATAATAAAGGTTTATTCTATTCTATTCTATTCTATTCTATAACCAACCCACAGTCAATAAATACAATACAGGGGGGCTTTGGAAATGTCCTTTGCCCCCAGGTTTTTAATTCCACAACAACTTGAGCACAAGAGCAGTGAATCACATGCAGAAACGGAAACGGACTTCAAACCAGTGGAACCAGGTTACTCGGCATTTCTCTCCAGCCAAAACTTTCAACCACATCAGTGACACAGACAACTGTGTTGTTAAGCCATTTGCGCACCTGGATACAGAGGAATTCTGGCTCAGTGCATGAATCAACAAGAAAAAAAAACATTTCCCTTTCTGGGGCTTGAGCCGGTGCCCTCTCTGCCAGAAATTCTCTTCCTTTAACCACATTCCTTCCCAAGGGATAACCATAATTTTGCCCCTTTGGCTTAGTTGTGAAATGAGCCAAGAACATCGCCATATGGCACATCTAAGGGCAGCTTCTTGATTTATTCTAAATCAGCAAAATCCCAGAGTAAGGCTGGTAATGGAAGCCTCCGACATCTGCTAAAATAACTTCACCTGCTTAGAGGAATACCTCCATGCTTCACCGACAAACAAAAACACTTTTAAAGCTGCCCTGACTTGTTCGGATCCCACCCAACTCCCTCACAGTGTCTCCTTGTCTCTCATAGGTTCTCAGAAAGAAGGACCGCAATGTCTCATCCTGTTCATTTTCATGGAGTTGCCCATAAGCAAATTAAACACTTATTTTGATGTATTTTTAGAAAGACACAAATTTTGCTACTAACCTATTGTGTGAAAAAGCAGGGTGTTTATGCTGCCTGAGATAGGCCCATTTCTTTGTCTGAAGGGAACTTAAATGTTGCTTGTACAGGAATATATGATTGTCACCATGCAGTTTCTATTTATACTGTCCAGTTAACATGAAGCCCGAACACTGGTGAAAGACAGGACAATATATATATTCTTTTTGTTCTCCCCCTACTTCCAAATAAACTCACCCAGATCCTAATCCCTAAGTCAGAACTCACTTGCAGCATTACCGTGACTTGAAGCCTTTTTGGTTTTCGTGTACAGTGCTTACACTGAAACAGGTACCTTATCTTTGTTATACCCCATTGTCCACCATCTATTCCCAGGTAAAAGCCCCATTCCTTCCCTGGTCCCATTGCTGGGTCACATATTTGTTTCCCATCCCACCCCGAGCAAGTCATACAATCACACGTGTAAGCATACCCCAATGCTGCACCATGGGTCACCCCATATTCCATTGGAAAAGCAATCAATTTTATTATTTGCAGATTTAAGAAAATTCTGAATTCTAAATATGAACATTTTTACTCTGATGACACCATAAGGAAACAAACAAACAAACAAACAAACAAACACTGCTGCAAGAACTATTCTCTGTATAAAACTACAGAATTTTTTAATCAGACTTTCTTACCTTAGTAGCAGGATAATACAAACCTCTTGAGATAAACTTAACTAAATTCAATCATTTTTCTCTGCACTGACATCCATTTATGACTACATAAAACATAAATAAAACAGATAGGGCGCACTCACATACACACACAAACCTGTCAGTTATTACAGCACATTTCCAAGGATCCAGCGTCCTGTATATGTAATATCTTACCTTCATGAAGGGCTTCTCTGTGATCAGAGAGCCATCCTTGGTGTATGAGTACACGGTGAAGTCTTTGGGAAGAAGCAACCTGAAACAGGAGTAGTTCTCATTAGCAAAGTCATGCTTCTTGATGACTTGACCTCTGTCCTATAAGTTGGCTTTTGACCTTGCCCATGGTTGGCAGTGCCAGAGGGAGGTTCTTTATATGAGCACTTCTTGGCCCATTTTTGGCCAATCTAGAACACTGTAAGAGTGAAATAAACATCAAGCATTTATTCTTCTATAAGCTGCAGGTTTTGTCAGAAATGTCACAGCCTATTCACTCAATTCCCCCCATCCACGTGCTGTAAGCACCCATTCTTTAGGCGGAAAACTCTGATGCACCAAAGCTCTTGTAGTGGTTTACAGTGAAGATGTGAAATTTCGTCACAGACTCTGCCCTGCAGCATTCATGAGGAGAGCAGCAGCCAGTTTTTTTCCCTTTCAACTTGTTTCTTGAATTAGTAAATGCACAGAGGATCATTAGAACCCATAGCTCTGGTTAAGGCGTTTAGAGCATGAGAAAGTTGCATATGAAATCAAATATACCCTGAATAAATATCCATTAAATCCTTACTGAGAATACCCATAATGCCCCACAGGTCACAAAGCAGTATATACTAGATGTGCTGATCCAGCAAAAACATTTAAATAAGCTGAATTTACTGTGCAGCACCTAAAACGCCCCTTCCTCTTATGTGCGATAGTGAAATCTTGGTTATTTCTAATAGGGCTGGACAATTAGCAGAATTTTAATTTCAATGACAATTTTGGCTTCCAGTGATTATCAAAACAAAATAATAGAGATTAAATTTTGTTTAGCAATAATGCTCACATTATGTCTTGTGTTTTTAATCTAATGCACCCCTTTCCAGACCCTATAATTCAATTATTCGTTCACTTAATGTTCGATTATATTTTGAGAGTGAAAGAAATCCACATTTGAAAAGACAAGTTTTTTTTAAACAGGTCAATAAATGTAGGGATGGGTCGGTCAGGATTTTTTCAAATTCCAATCCGACATACAACTGCCGATATCAATACAGATTTTTATACAAGAGCTCTTTTTACTTTAATGCATGAATTACATATACTCATTTTTATATATACATTTTTAAACTAGCAAATACAAATAAAAATGGACGCCGAAAAATCTTTAATTAGGCTACTAGAAACATACATAACGTGCTGTTCCACCTCGTTTGTACATCTTGTTTTAAGCGTTGAGACATTTGCAGTTCAATCTGAATATCTTCCAAGGGAGTATAGGCAAGTGGCGAATGTTTATAATGCCCAACAATTTTTCTCCCACTTGCAACAGTGTGACTTACACTTTGTGATACACAGGGGGCTGTGATTGCAACAAATATAGCGAGTGCGCAAATCAGCGACTCCCAAATCATCCATTGATTTATTCACATTACTCGCGTTGTCTCGCACAATTGCGTGCGGTTTGTTTAGTGGGATTTTCCACTAAACACTACTCCCACCTCTCAAAACTTTATTTTAATCAAGACTGCAAATCGCTGTGCTACTAGTTGTTGTTAAATGCGTAAAATACCTCCAGATCATACCCCCTTTTTGTTTTTTGTTTGTTTTGATTAGACATGTCTATACAAAGGATCTATACAGAGGATTAATATGACAAAATAAGGAGCATAGAGTCATATTACCAAAAGATCGTCCCCTTCTTATATGATGTTCTTATGCTCCTCCTACTGCAAAGGGTATGCGCATGACGTCACAGCAGACTGAAGTCACTGTGCTCAAACCCACTGAATGGCAGAAAAACTGAGTGGTAACCTTAGCGTTTAGCTTGAATGCCACAAAAGATATCGAAAATGGGACGGCCGTGCGATTGATTGAACAAATTGATTTAACAAGAAATAAGAGCTATCTTTTTACAGACTGCCGAAAGCTAAATAAGTAAGTATCGGATGTGGATTGATCACATATGGCCGATACCCGATCCGTCTATTTATCGGTGTATTTATCGGTGCCAAGACCGATCCGAATATCGGATCGGTGCACCTCTAAATAAATGCAAAACATTTCCAAAAAGTCAATGAGAAATCGTGTTAGATAATCGTTATCTCAATATTGACCAAAATAATTGTGATTATAATTTCTGCCATAATCGAGCTGCCCTAGACTCTAATACATTCCTGTATATTTCTTCATAAAGCATTACTCTTTGGGCTCTATAGCCCTGGAGACACAACGGTAGCCCTCCAGTGGTTACATCACCTAAAGCGGCCTTCACGTGTTTGATGCCGCCATCAGATTGAAATGCTATCTGAGGCCTTCGTTGATGTAATACTTAAGTCATTCGAATATGACAGAACCGACAGCAGAAGTATAAAGATTTCCCCTTTCTGCTATCCCGAAAGGAACAGAAAAATGCCCGAGTACAACTCACAGCCCATGGCATGTGAATAGGGACTTTTCAAACTTACTCATTTTTCTCTAGGACTACAATGTGGTCCTTCCCCTGAGCATGGATGACATAGGACACCTAGAAGCAAAAAGTAGAAAGAGGTTTAGGCGTTTCATGTGGTGGTGCATGTCCTAACAAAAGCATTTGTGCTTCTTCAACAATAAAAATACACTGCACAAAAAGTGATTGACTAATATACCAGGATACAACTGAAAATAAGCATTTATGATAATATTTAGAATCACTGTCATTCTTATTTTACAATTTTTAAAAAGGTGCAAAGATAATATTGTTGCTTGTGATGCATTATCCAATTCATTTGTACTGCCACCTTTTAGGAATTTCATCTGCTAAATAAATGTACATATAAATAATTAAGTGGTAATTGATATACTCATATGGCTCGGGAATTGACCACATACAGCTCATACAGGAAACATACAGGAAAACATTAAGAGACCACCACCAAATTTTTTGTTTCACTCATTTCTCAGTTTATAGGTGTGCATCTGTGAATAATATACTTTTTTGCAAACTGCAGCCTGGTTCTTTCCCATTTCTCATTTATGAAGGGCTTCTTTCTTACTTTATGGGACTTCAGTCCTGCTTCTAGGAGCCTGATACGAACTCTCCTAACAGTACACTTCACACCTGCACTTAATATTTCCTATTCCTGTTGAAGGTCACTTGATGTCATACTCTGATTCATGAAGCACTATTGAATAAGTTTATGGTTCTCTCCGGCATTAGAATGTTGCTTCTGCCCTCTACCTGGCTGGTTTGTGTTCGTTCCCAGTGTCTCTTGTTTCACCTTATTCTTGTGTACTGCTGTCTTAGAAATTGTGGACCTGGAAGCAACCTGCTGTTCAGCGTAGCCTTCTGCCAGCAGAACCAGGATTTTTAAAAAATGCAGAATTTCCCCCCCCCCAGAGAGAGTGGTCTTGTTTTTCTTCCCAGAGCTGTATATAATTTTGACATTTATATGAACACCAAAGTAAGAATTAAAATATACAGCTGAAAGCACAAGAAAACATTTCTTGTATTATCATACAGAAATAGTGCAGCTTACAGTTTTACACTTTACCATCACATGGCTCAGAGCAAAAATCCTGCGAAAGCTCATGCTTGAAGGTAACCCCATGGCCAAGGGAAAAACAGCGGTGTCCCTCCTGGTATTGGAACAGAAAACCTCCCGGTATCCAAAATGTTAATTAACACATCTTTCCCTGGCAAGTTCTGATTGGTTAGAGTGGCAAGCAACTAAGAATCAGTAATTAAAACTTCCTGGTCAAGTGTGATTCACAAAAACCGTCTGGCATGTCAAACATCAACATGATCGTTCATCTTAAACATATTTTAGCCACAGATCTGGGAGTTATTATGGTAAATCCCATTTTCTCCAGTTAATATTCTCAAAGGGGTGTAGCTAATCGGTCTGCTCTTCTTAGCGTCCACTAGCTGTGTAAGACTGCAGGCATCTGAGGAGTCACCTCTCAGCTTGCGGCTACTTTTATTAGCTTCCCCCACACTGGCTGGGCACCTGTTCCAGACAGATGGTTCCCATGATGTTTTTTTTTTTGGATTGGAACAGTAAAAGGATAGATGCTGAAGCAGAGGGCAGACATGAGGGCGATCGGGATCAGGGCCAGGGCCACATGAGTGAAGGGCACTTGGCTCCATCCTGTTCCACCCACAGCAGTATTGGTAGTGGAAGTCAAAGGTTTAGCAAAATAGCACTTGCTACATATAACTATAAATGACATAGGGTCTTTTTTGCGCACAAAAACTATTTAGTGCTGTTGTAATATATAGTTGTGCAACTGAGTCACAGAAGGCATTTTCTCCACATAAACATACATTGCATTATTTATTTAGCAGATGCTTTTATCCAAAGTGATGTACATTTGAGAAGGCAGGGTGAGCCAATCCCTGGAGCAATGGGGGTTAAGGGCTTTGCTCATGGGCCCAGCAGTGAAATCACTCTGCCTACCACAGGATTTGAGCTAGGTGTCTTCCTATCACACACCAACTCCTAACCCGCAGAGCCACACCCAATTACTGTGATCACTGTTATTGTAACATTTCCATCGAGTGGATGGCTCTAGCAGTACACCTGCTCCCTCTTGCTCATACACATATACAGGATGACCATCGGTTAGGTGCATAAGACCTGTGCACCAGTGCAGTCTGAACACGTGACGCCCTTGCCATCACCAGGATCACGCTTCAAACCATGAGCAAACACAGCCTGTGAGTCACAAATCTGGGTGGAGAAGTGGAAGTTAACCTCAAAAAACAGGATAAAGGACACGCTTCTGGGAGTGTCCTTTCACAGAATAGCGGCCCATGGGCCTTGGGACAGGCTCTCATGCTTGGGTTTTTCCAAAACCTCACCGCTGCATTTTTGCAGGTGTATTTGGCAGCACTGATACCATCAGGAATCAGGGAAGTTACAACCTAAAGCTGACTTATAGTTGATACATACAAGGACAAATTCAACTGTAATATGGCAGTTCTGATGTTTTGAAAAACCCATGAATGATAGCCTAAACAGAACACAAAGTGACACTAAGCAAGTAAAAAGATGTCTAATGTTTTCATTATTACGTTTCTTTAAGTAAAAGGGGGAAATTATTTTTTGGTAAATGATACACTTCAGCCTTTAAAAAAATAATTTCTTTAGGACAGCATAATAATCAGCATAAAATAGATGCTTAACAAACCTTATAATGAGTAATTTAACTGTAACCTTTACGGTCTTAGGCAGCAAAACGAGGTTTTTATCGCTAACCACACCTTATCAGAGGACACATTTCCCAGGTCCCTCTTCTCTTTTCCGATCCACCTGGGGACTGTCAGTTCATAAGCAGACAGCCTAGAGATCTGTGGGAGGACTGCTCCTAGGTGAAACACAGATGGGGACCGTCATTTAAACAGGTAAGCATTGTCGGGGTGTCTAAAAGTCAAAGTTCAGCATGGCTCTGTATGGGCTCGCGATTGGCCAGGTTAGTCACACATATGATGTAGGGGGAACTGTTTCCACGCAAACTTTAAAGAATCATTACTTAATGGAAATATACTAGATCCCCCCCCAATCATCAAAGTATTTACAGCAGCTTCTCACTCACCAGGTACCAGAACAAGCAGCTGGCCCTCCTACTGACATGGCTATCAATTAAACGCAATACGGAAGCCAAAAATAATAAAAGGAGAGAAACAGTCAGCCAAAGGTCAAGGTTATAATTCCAGCACAGAAAGCTAAAATGTATGCCACAAATGGGAAAGCAAACTCCTAATGTTCAGGTTGATTTTAACCCAAGGCCACAGAAATTAAAATCACATTTCAGTTACATAAACGCCTGTTTGTTTTGAACTGACTTTCTGTATTTGGAACAAAGACAAAAGAACTGGGGGAGATGTGGGATGCACCTTTTGCTGATTTACGTTATGCTCCATAATTATTTTTTATTTTTATTTTTTATTATTATTATTATTTATTATTATTATTATTATCATCATCATCATCATCATCATGAAACTAATACTGTTGGGATACTGTTGTATACAGTGGTAACTGTAACATAATCCCTTTTTCAAAAACTAATGAATTGTTACCAGTTGACTCCTTCTTGGTAAACGGCAAAAATATATGCGACATGACAACCTTTGCAGTTTTTGTTCCCCAAATGCGATTTTTTTTAACATTAAAATTAAAAAAAAAAATCTTCTTTGTATATAAATGTGTACATGTTGGCATTGCACCTTACTGTGATATTTGAAATCGCAGTTAACTTATTCAGAAAAAAAAGAACAAAAACTTCCGGTAGAAGTTCTACTGATTTCGCAGTAAGTAATAAGCCTGCATTTCTTCCATTTTATTTGGATCGAAACCGCATAAATACTGAAAAGCTCACTGCGATTCTTGATCACTCATGTTTCATGTTCATTAACGGTTTCAGTACAATAAAAATCGTATGTCTTAGTGTGAAAACATATTACAACTTCTATAAGACCAATCGATTATATATTGCTCTCTGCCAGTGATCAAATGAAGGCTATTACTTAACAGGACAAGTGAAAAACATTTCAGTTGCTTAACTTGATTAAAATGAAGTCCTCAAACAAGGTATTCTCTCTCGTGACGTGGATCGTGCGATAGGTTTAATTAATATCCCAGCTACATTGTAAAGGCTCTTCAACAGCTGAGAGCAACGACTATAACTAAAGGACACGGAACGCTGTTCGAAACAGGGCTGAGAAACGCGCGCTTTAGTAGACTTTAGGAGATGATTTTATAGATATATTCACTTAAAGTGGACCTCAGTTAAAATGACAAGGGGTTCTATATATAAGCCAGTTCATACAAGGTAATCATAGATATACCCCCTCAGCTTATTCTTTGTCAATATTTACAAAGATGATCCGGGAGGAGAGTAAATTAGATCTCCAAATAATGTCAGGTGGATGACTCCTATATATTTCATGTGGGTGTGTTGTTTTCATGTGTTAGTTATTTCTTTGTTCTTAATGTTTCCAAACCACTAGCTTTACTGACCTGACTAACCAGGAAACATCCTCAGATTGTCGCAATATTTTTTGTGTGTTGGATCTAATTAAGTTACACTGAACTACAGCCGGCAGGTGTCCACTTGCGCCGACATTGACTTACGTTTTTAGATTTTCTGGCACCAGTCCGAAAAGGCACAATTCTGTAATTTAAGTACCAACTAAAGTTTGTGCCTTTATTTTAATAACCTACTCCTAGTGCGCTTTCACATGAATAATTCATTGGTTGCATTTCAGTTACAAGCGAAAATAATGTTAAAAACAATATGGATCCAGCAGTTACGCTGCTTGGACCGCTACTTTTGAGTGGATCAGCCACAGTACGTCATTAAAGCCTTATGAACTAACTAAAATAAAGAGTGTTAAACATAAAGACTAAAGCCTGAGACCCTGCTCTACATCTTTGGTCTGTCAATCCAGGCAGACCCCCAAGCAGACCTGTCGAACCGGCCGCGGGAGACGGCGCACTTACTTCCGAGTGCGCACAGTAAGCAAAGAGCGCACAGGACCCAGAGGCTCATGTTCATACGATCCACAAGCAGGCACAGTCGCCGGAGACGCTTTTCTTCGCTTTATTTCCCCTATCCAGTTGTCGCCTCTCAATAACCAAGCGCTTCCTCAACATAACGCTGGTTACCTTGTACACCGCAGGTACCCCCAGAAATCAGGCATGCTGGAGCTAAACAGTTTCCACCCGACCGGCTAAGATCTTTGTTCTCAGCCCGAGGAGGATGTAACCGTGTTGATCACTCCCACGTGATAAAAGTGGTGATCTTTGCTTTGTCACGTTTAGATCAGTCTCTGCAGGTTGCCGGTACTTACCCATCCATTTAACTTGGAAATAGCGAGCGGACTGCGCATGCGTTAGGAGCAAACCGGAGCGCCCCATTAACCCTTTTGGTAAGCAAACATGACGTACCGCTCTCCGCTCAGCCTTTGCGGTAAGAGCCGTCCGCTTGACCCTGCTTTACGTTCCTTTTTAGCGTAGCCAGAAATTCCACTATCGTTATTTGTTTTTTTCCACGTTCGGTTGTTAATGCGGCTGTTTGCGAAATAGTGCATCCTTTGCAAACCTATTCCGGTAGTATATATTAGTGGAAACTCCTCTTAGTCATATTGAAGCGTACTACTAACAAAAAAGAAATGAACATACGAACTTGCATTAATATATAGCACTTTACGCGTATGCTAGAGAATGGCTGCCAGTTCCGTCGTGTGTATGTAGTGTATCCTTCCTGACTTGCATTATACAGCCGATAGCCCTGATGACTACATGTGCATGGATAGATTTCTGAAAGCATTACTTATGTTTTAATAAGTCGGGGAATACAATATGTATTCATACGCAGCGTTGTATACTCGACTACAGCACTTTTAATTGATCGCACGATCCGACAGCATTCAAGCTAATACGTACCATACAATTGTGGTTAGTTGTAAGCTAGGATTTCCGATAACGCACCTGGCTAACTACACTGTCACACATCACTTTGTGCTAACGATTGTTTCTAGGGGTTGTATCCTTTTCGACTAACAAAGACAACATTGACGTAGGCGCATCAAATGATGGCAAATCCAGCAAATTGTAAATGTCATTTTAACGTAATGAATCTTTTTAAAATCCATGTAAAAATGTTTTATTTCAGTGAGAACATTCACATATTTGAAGCTGGGCATTAAGATTGCTAACTAGTTTCATACTCATATTCTGTAATCAGGAGATATACATTTCGTGCATTTAGGATAGGTTTTCTGATCCCGAATCAGATATACAGCTACATCCCCCGCATTTGCGGAACTCTCGCTTCCGTGAGTCACATGACTCAGGGCAGAGCAAACGATCGCAGACTATGTTATAAACAGGACACATTGTCCTCAGGCTTTATTTGGACGCAGGAGATTTATCAGTGTAGGTCTTAATTTTCTGTTTTTAACTAAGCATTGCATTATCAACTACTCTACGATACTTTATGATAATAACAGGTATCACAGAGCGGACAATACCTCTGGGTCAGGATGGCCGAGCGGTCTAAGGCGCTGCGTTCAGGTCGCAGTCTCCTCTGGAGGCGTGGGTTCGAATCCCACTTCTGACAGAACATTTTTCTGGTTCTGTAATGAATTTCTTGTCTAGAGTTTACAATCTGGAGTAGAGCAGTAGGTACAACTTAAAATTTTGGTCCCCCAAACCAGACCAGTACAATTACGTTCAAGATTTTTTAGGGACCCTGAGTCCTGAGAAGAATCCCCCTCCCTGCTTGGAAAAATGTATCATACCATTATCTATATACACACTCTAAATGTTATATAAGGGTTTTTTCTTTGAGGTATATAATGAATCTAACAGTATATCACCTTCAACTACTGGTACATATTAGGGGAATAAATCACTGGTCCCAAGGCAATTCAATTATGATTATTTAGGGAATGATTCAATGCATCAGAAATCTTTCATTTCTACCATGATTCAGTTCCATTAATCAATTATTGTGACAGCCCAACCTAAATTCACACCCTTTTTCATTTTAAACCTTAACCAAACGACTTTTAAAGCAATTTCACTGTCTCAGAAAAATTACCAATATCAGAATAATATCATGACAGTTTTGCTAGAGTTGTGACGAGCTCCTGTAATCTCAATCTTCTGGTGTAAGGCGGTCAGGATAGCTGTCTTAAGTTAGTCTTCTTCTCGCCTTCACGTTCCAATAAAGTCAAACTAAGTGTTTAATATTATTGTAGGTTTTTAGTCTTGGCCCATGCAAATAGTGACATGGACATTGTCAACAGCCAATAAGTGAGCTCTCTCCGGCTGCAAAGTGGAAGCAGCATATCGATCACAAATTAATGCACTCCAAAGTGTAAAGGAAGTAACAGAAATTTAAACATTCAAATAACATGGAAATGTAATATATAAAATAATGAAATGCGTAATACACCCCCTGTATAACCCTGTACCTCCCCTGAACAGCTGGAATGTAAATACCGACCTTTATTCATTACTCTCCACTACTTCTGCCATTTTACTGCCTCATCTGCACATATTTATAATTGCTTATAGTTATTTATAATCTTGTTTTACATATTTACAGTGTTGGAGCCAGCATTTCACTACACACTTTACACACTGTATGACTGTGTATGTGACAAATAAAACTTTTGACTTTGAAAAAAAATAAAATAATGAAATCCTTTCACACAACCAGGGTCGTGTCCACATTCTGAGGTCTATTCTCTTTTTTGCCGTTTTGTTACAGCAAACCATTGCACACAAGAGCAGCTGGAGCCAAAAATTGCTTCTGTTTCTGCTCAGTTGTTCAAGTGTTTTTGCATTCCTGTAAATTTCCGCCAGGAGCAGGATGGGAAATAATCTCAAAAGAATCTAGTTGCACTCTTGCAAATAGTGACCCTGCAAGATCCCCAGTCTTTTCAAAATCATGGTCTGTGATGAAAAACTCTGTGATTAATGGCACTTTTTCTTTAGCTGTGAGAGGATGTCAGATTTCAGTTTTTAAAAGGTCTTTTCAAAGTTATTTCAAACTCTGCCATTGTATGGTTTGCCTTAACTGAAAAAAATCACAAATATGACCATGGGAACTTAAACACTGCAAAAGTACTACAAAGAAAATAGAATCTCAAAAAAGTAATTTTTGTTATCATTAAGCAGGGTGAACAAAGCCAAATTCTCAAATAGACCAACTACTGGACAGAAAAAAACAACAGCGCTAAGGAAGCACTATTTGATTGGCCGCTCTCACCTAGTCTCCATGAGTAGTGTACTAATGTGGAAATTTTGTCTGACACCACTAACCTATATATTTTTGTCTAATATTTCCAGTACCTGTGCAGATTGACAGAATGGCATTAAATCATTTTTAATTCTGTGGAAAATTGCAAGATTGATCTGTAGATCATATTTAATAATGAATTATAAACACACTCAAGTTCAGTTGAGATGTAGTGTTATGGCAAGACCCAAATGAAAACCGTGATGCTCATGAAACAGTCAGTATGACTGACTAGCACGAGCTCTGCATAGACAATGAGCCAAAATCCCACTGAACTGAGAGACACTGATACACAAGCTACATTAGATGTTTGGTCATCATTATTAGCCTACCGCTGAAGATTTCACAACCAATTAGAATGTTAGATTTACTTTATTTGAGGTTTCTGTCCGAAGCGACATAAAGTTAGCATATTACAAACATACTGACCTCTTCACAGTACAGAAGCGAATTAAAATGTTATATGTCTTAATTAGCACTGGTACTCAAAACAGTGTGTTCCCGTAATATAGTCATAAAAGTGAATTAGCAAACTTTATAGAAGCACCAATTAAGACAAAATCTTTTGGCACTTCTAACTTCATACATAAAACATCAATTCTGCATTTTTTTTTTTTATAGAGGACACAGTGGAGAAGATTTTAAATGGCGAAGGTCTAGAGGTGAAAGAATTTGATTCTTCCCCTGAACAAGTCCACACAGTGGTGTTAAGGAAGACTGTCTGTTACATTGTCTGCGCTGTTATCTTCAATGGGAAGGTAAGAGCTACCGTATGATTTAGCTGTGCAAGAGCTCAGTGACACTAACATTCTAGTTATTTCATAACATGGCATGCCAATTATCCATCAATCTTCTGAAGCCACTTATCCTATTCAGGGTCACAGGGGGGTCCAGAGCCTACAGGCACAAGGCAGGATGGGGCACCAACCCATCACAGGGCACAGACTATTCACACCTATGGGGAACTCCAATCAACCTCAACATATTTTTATACTGGGAGGGGAAATTGGCGTACCAGGAGGAAACCCCACAACAACACAGGGAGAACATACAAACACCACACACATGGGTCAGTGGCAGAGACTCAAACCCTGGTCCTAGAGGGGCAAGGCAACATTGCTAACCACTGTGTCACCATGCCAGTTATTTGAATGGGAAATAGAACTCTGTCTATAATGTGCAGAAATGAAGTAAAAACTGCTATTAAGTGTAGAATAAACAATATTAACAGTTTAACTGCTATTCAGTCCTTTGCATTATGTTGTCAATATATTGATATACTTTAACCCTGTGCGGTTTGCATAGCTTATCATTTTATGTTGTAAAATTCTCAGATCAAAGTCACATTGTTAGTGGAAAACCAGAACAGCACTGATATCTACCTGTAGGGCAAAACAAATATTCATCTCCTATACTAGTTGATTACAGGAATAAAAAGAATGTTGCCATTCCTTTAAGGAATGTCAAAACCTTGGATTGCAAGGTTCTACAAGGTTTGGGCCCATCTCACATCTCTTATATGCACACAATATCCACTGGAGGGCAGCATATCTGGTAAATTCACTTGTAGACTTGCCTATTAAAACCTCAGTGGCAGCTTCTGTATGTGTACAATATTATCTCTATTTGAAATCTGAACCATAATTATAAAAAGTAGAGATGGGCCAAGCCACATTTTTCAGTTCCGATCCGATGCCGGTACAATAGTTCTTTTTAATTTTTAATATAATAAATGTATAATCAATAAATATTTATACATTGTATATTATTAGTATTTTTTAACTAGTAAATACAAATGAAAAATGTATGCCAAAAAATCTTTAATTAGGCTACAAGAAACATACATAACGTACTGTTCCACCTCGTTTGTACATCTTGTTGTACATTTACATACATTAAATTGCAATAATACATTAATACGTACATTGTACATACATTTTTGGGGCATTTGCAGTTCAATCTGAATATCTTCCAAGGGAGTATACGCAAGTGGCGATTGCTTATAATGCCCAACAGATCCATTGCTTTATTCATATTACTCGCATTGTCTCGCACAATTGCGTGCGGTTTGTTTAGTGGGATTTTCCATTAAACACTACTCCCACCTCTCAAAACCTTGTTTTAACCAAGACTGCAAATCGCTGTGCTACTAGTTGTTAAAAGCGTAAAATACTTCCAGATCATGCCCCTCTTTTTGTTGTTTATTTTTATTTGATTAAACATGTCTATACAAAGGATCCATACAGAATATTAATATGACAAAATAAGGAGCATAGAGTCATACTACCAAAAGATCGCCCCCCCTCTTATCTGATGTTCTTATGCTCCTCCTACTGCAAAGGATATACGCATGACATCGCAGTAGACTGAAGTCACTGTGCTCAAACCCACTGAATGGCAGAAAAACAATGGTAACCTTAGCGTTCAGCTTGAATGCCACAAAAGATATCAATAAATGGGACTACCGTGCGATTGATTGAACAAATCAATTTAACAAGAAATAAGAGCTCTCTTTTTACATACTGTCGAAAGCTAAATAAGTATCGGATGTGGCTTGATCACATATGGCTGTCAGGGACCGAGATGGAAGGCACGAGGAACACAGATGGATTACAAAAAAAAACCTTTTTTTTAAATTCACAAAAAAACTATTTAACAGAAGGATAAACTTGGGCCCACAAAAACTCAACTTATCAAAACCCACAGCTAGCCATATAACATAAGCCAAACAAACTGACCTTTTTCCACACAAGACACCATGAGGGCTATATATACTGGTTTGGCCAAACCACAAGACACAAAAGGGGTAAAAAAACAAAAACAAATAGCACAAATAAACCAACACAAAACAGTTATCTAATGTCTCAATCAAACAAAATCAAATTAAATTAAGTTAATCCAAAAAAGATATACCTAAACAATAAAAAGAAACTAAATACAAACTATCGCACCCCCACCACAAAACAGCCAGTTGGAGTTGTCCAATTTCCTGCAATTAGCCCAGCTTCCATGTTGGCCACCTCTTTTGCCTGGAGCAGCAAGGAATCCTCCCCAGCACTCCACACACGGTAA
>JAAGVU020000040.1:14014288-14025187 GCA_011763525.2 Mormyrus iriodes | reverse complement strand
CAATCATAGAATGACAAATGACCATAAATGATACCTCCCTTCAAATTAGCTGTGTGGCTGTGGGGGCAGCCATCACAATGGCTGATACTCGATCCGTCTAATAGGTATGAATTGACACCTCTAACAAAAAGGCATCTTATGTAATCGTGTGGGGTATTAGAGATTTCATGGGCTGGGCCTCCTGCCTCTGCTTTGTGTGTGTGGATTTTGCATGTTTCTCCCATGTCACGTTGGCTTCCTCTAGGTACTCCAGTTCACTAGAATAGCTCAAAGACAGTTAGATGACTCAGGGTCTCTAAATTGCTCATAATTAATGTTTGTGTGGCTCTGCAATGGACTGACATCCCATCCAGAGTATACCCTAGGCTTGTGGCTTATGCTGCTTGTGATAGCCTCCAGAACCCCCTGTAACTCTGATGAGGGTATGCAGTTGGAAGATGGTTGGGATGGGATTTATGGTGGGATGGCTAACGAACTATACTAAGTCCCCAAAAGAACTGTAAGCTGCAAAAGGTACTTAGGACAAAAGCATTTTCTAGGCAAAGATGTGATGAACAGTTGTACTGTCTGCACCACTGCTGTCTGGGTTTGAAGGGTGAGGTGCTGATGGTGCAGGAGGCCAAGCCGGAGTGCTACAAACGCTGGTACTTACCAGCAGGCCGCATGGAAAAGGCAGAGAACATCGCAGAGGCCCTGGCCAGAGAGGTTAAGGAGGAGTCTGGCCTGGAATGCCAGCCAATCACCTTGCTTTTGGTTGAAGAGCAGGGCTCACAGTGGATCAGATTCACCTTCTTGGCAGAAGCAACAGGTTAGGCTGTGTTGACCATTTTCTGCATGACCTTATGAGAACCTAATTTAAAGACATTCACCTGTAATATATTATAGCCATTTTGTGTTCAGGATCTTTGGGTCTTAAAATGAGGACTTTTATTATGTCTGCATCCAGGAGGCTCCTTGAAGACAGAAGCAGAAGCTGATGCAGAGTCCATCCAGGCTCAGTGGTGGGACAGAGAGAGCCCCCTGCCGCTCCGGACGAATGACATCCTGTGCCTGATAGACGCCGGGCTAAAGTACAGGGAGAAGCCTCGGTTTACACCGCTACTGCCCGTGGATATCCCCTGCCACGTCATCTGCCAGAGGCTGTTACTCGTATTTTGTGACCCTGATGGAGAGCTCTGGGTTCTGCTGAGCCACGAGGAAGACCCCCGAGTCCCCGTCGCCGTGTGCGGCAGGAAGTACTCGCTGACATGGGCTGTGCGCAGGCTGGCGCGAGAGTGCATGCCGTCCTCGCCGTGCCTCAACCTCAAACCCTGGGGCATCCTGGGAGTGCAGCATAACGGCAGGATGCCTGGGGAGACGGATGGGATCTGTTTCAACATGCTGGCGTCAGTGGAGCAGAGAGGCGATAGTAGCGATGCCAGTCAACCTCCATTGCTAGAGAATCCCAGATTTCTGTGGCATAAGGTGGTCAGTCCTAATGTAAAAGAGAAGATCCATCAGAGACTGACATCGCAGTCTGTCCTTCCCATGTACAGCCTTTATTAACACAGGCTGAGAACCTGAAAGACAGATGAGGTACGATATATCACAACCTGATTACTTTCCAATTCCCCAAAGCTATCATGCAGTAGTAACAATAAGGCCATGGGGGAGGGGTAAGATGCTGTTTTCCTTCAGAGATACAGGGTCTTTTGGTTTTTTCTTCTACCTCACTATAATTATCTGAAATAAGTATCTTAAAAAGAAAGTGTCTGGCAATTTAAACCTATATGAAAAACCAACAGACCTGGTGGAAGTCTGACTGTTACCCAAACCTGCCGGAAATGGCGAAGACTGAGACACCACAGCTCAGTATATTTGAAATATTATTAAAAAGGCTTCAGATACACAAACTGCAGTATAACACAAAACAGAATTAAGTCTACAACTTGTAAGACTGATATATATATATACATATATACATGTATATACACACATACACACAAAAATCAAAATTTACATTTTATAAACTTGGCTGCCGACATGCAATAGAAAAAGCACTAGTTACCAGATACTGTTCTTATCACATATAATTTATATATGAATACTTGATAAATTATGACGTAATCTTCACTCTGCAGTTTAACCACTAGTAAAGAGTAAACAAGCTGGGCTTTTATAATGCAACATATATGCAGTATATGAGAATACCTCAAGGACATATCCATTCACTATTGTGACGAAAACCTTGCTTACCTCAGCCAGAGAAGCTCCCCATTACTTCAGGTAAAACAGCCACTTGCATTAGGTTAGTGAAGGAAACTTTAATCACTAGGTGAAAATAAATATAAAGCTGCAACACAATTCATACTATGTAAGCCATTGCACAATATTAATATAGGTCTGCTGCATTTCACTTCTGCTAACTGCATGTTGGCTGCAAATGACAAGGACCCCGTCCTAACATGCCTACATTGACTTCAACTTCTTAAATATACTTGCATTAGTGGGTCAATACAAAAGAAATGATCAACCTGTATAATAAAGGATTATATACAATAATTAGCCTGAAAATCAGCCTATTTACAAGAATATATTTTCATTGTTTTAAAAGTCAAATCAATAAAGAGCTGGCAAATGCCTTGTATCGACTACTTTTGTGTGTATGACCTTTATTTTTAAGTATATTGCAGCTGTCAGATGAGACAGAGAGTGAAGAGTGAAGCAGAATAAAAAGAACATTATTGGGCGTTTAATGTTCAAACAGATCTTTAAGAACTACAGCAAACATCCGATATCTGTTCATCGTGACCAATAGACAGCAGGATGGAAGTGATATTTCCAGCTTAAAAGAAAAGAACTTCCCAAAAATAAAGCACCCTATTTTTCACCCACTTACTTTTCACAAAGTACACATCATATTGGAAAGTCATTTCAACATAAATAGTAAATATTAAGACAGATAAAGATAAACCAAAATTTACATAAAAGATCAAAACAAAACCCAAGATTGTTTACATGAAGTCAAAAAAAAACCAACAAAACATTATTTAAATATTAGCATAGTGTTTCCTGTTCCATTAATCACTGGAAGGAAATGTGCCATAACTATAGACTTTCCAAAAAAAAAAGTTTGTTGAGTCCAGTTAAATTGTCACATGCTGAGTAGAGCACTTTATCACCTGTGCAACTCTCGCAAATACACAGCCATCCTTAGGCTTTGCGTTCCCATGGTTTACTACAGTCTGTAACTGCTAGTGGGACCCAGACACGAAGAGGACAGAGTCAGAGATCTTCCATGGGAAGTTTGACAAATACTATTGCTGCCAGCTCCTTGCAGAATTCTTCCAGGACTATAACCCCTTTCAGCAGGGTCACATGATCCATTCTGAAAGTTATAAAAACACGATTGTGATTCAACAGGAAGTTTGAAGGTGCTCGTTTATAATTACTGGAATTCCTTAAGCCCACTTACTGAATTTGAGTTTAATACAAACAAGTGAATTCTGGCTAAATTTCAATGAATACATATGAAAAATATTCCAGTAGCTAATTCCTTACACTGACTCAGGTTCCAGCAACATCAGCTGCTTTCTGACACAGACAAGCTTCTCGGTGAAGTTTGGGATATGCTGGATCCTCTGCATCAAGTCTCCTATCACCTAAAGGAAGGTGGGAATGAGCAGGTACATAGGATGAGCATGGCACAAAACCAAGTCTCAAGAAGACAAAACGGCAACAAAAAATGGGAACGGGACAAATAAGAGAAAAATAGAAAAAAACCCAAAAGCTAAACAAAAAGACAATGAATTTTCAGACTAACGAATTTACTAGCAGATTTACTAGCGAAGAATGTTTTGATTTTGAAAATAATCACTAATAGACAATGTCTGGTCTGCAACAGCTTTACGGGAAGGGTTCATATATTTAGGAAAGTGAATTTTGTTTAATATATATATATTTTTTAAGTTGGATGTGTGCATATTGGATGGGATAGACTGACCCTGATAAGAACAGAGAAGAGGGAGCGACTTCCAGTGGCCAGGTTGATATAAGGATTGAGCAGGTACTCGTGCAGGTGAGGGTGCGGGAAAGAGGCAAGCCTGGACAACACTGACGTCACCTGTAGGTTCAGCTCATAGGGCTGTTGGACAAATGAGAGAAGAAGTGAGGATTCAGCTCAGATCCGGCGCGCACGTCTGAATGCGTGGTGTTTTTCTGGCTTGACAGGATACCTGCTCTAGGATCTGCGCAATCCTGTCAAAAAGTACTTTGAGGAAGTGCCCTTCGTAAAAGCAGGAATCCAGGGGAGTCACCTCAGGAGACTTGGGGATCGTGGACCATCCCCAGTTCAGCGAGATGTCTCTGCAATCTTTAAACTGGGGAGATACATGTACATAGGAGAGCACCATATGGAGAAGGGGTAAGCTGAGAGCCCTGCTGAGAAATAGCCTGGTGCTAATAATGACACAAGACTCACCATTTCATGGGCATCGTGGACGTAAGTGTCATATCCTGCTCCCTGGACATATTGAGATGTTTTCGCCTCTTGGGGGACCAGGCAAAGAAAGCTGCAAAACAATGCAGATCTATTCACCACACACCATCCCAGTTCTTGCCTCTTCTTTTTCAACCGATTGGCATTGCACCGTAAATTACACAAACATTTATCAATGATACTGTAAATTACAGGGAAGTGAAAGTGAAGTTATACTATCATAGTGATTGGGGTTAGATATGTGATCAGCCGGTCACATTTTTTAAGATGTAGGATGGCCTCCTTTTATTCCTTTGGGGTACTTCGCTGGTAATTTTCCATGAAATATCTATTAGTATAAATTTGTGCATACAGTGTAAGATGTCATGATGGCATGGCATGAAAAGTGTTAAAGACACCTGTTCACAATGTCTGCCGCTTGGGACTGTCTGCCAGGCTCCCCCTGGCCACGCTGTTGGGGAGACAAGGACACAAGTGTCTCCAGATGGTTGAAGTTGCCTTCAGAGTCCATGTCCGTGAAGAAAGGGTCCTCCTCAAACTCCCTGCTCAGACAGTGAAAACAGTCAAAGCAGGTGCAACCAATGCTCTGCGCAGCTCTGATCTGGCCCTGAAACAACAGCACTGACAGTCCCCAGTTTATGAACAAGATATGTTCCATAAGTCTGCCTTTAAGTCAGATTTGTAAGTAAGTCGGAAAAATAATAATACAGTTCATAATTATACAGTAATAATAAAAGTGCATACAGTACTGTTCTGTATCTCAACAAACTACTGAAGCAAAGCAAAGTGTCACAATGTAGTGCGCTAGTTTGTTACAACAAACCATTGAATCTAACCCAAATATTTAATATAACAGACTTCATGGCAGTCTGTTCATAAGTACAAGTTTTCTGTAAGTGGGACATTCTTAACCCGAGGACTGCCTATAACAGTGCCATGCTACATGTTTACAAGGAACTTAAATTGCAGAGTACAGTGAAAGGAGAACCATAGGGATAATTGAAACCTTACTGGAATATGAAGAACACCATCCTTACTATACAAATATGTTTATTGTTGACCCTATAAGCCCTAAGCAGCCATCCCATCTAATTTCATCATCCCACAAATGGTGGGGTGGGGTGGTTAGTGCTATGGACAGTAAGGGAGCACACACACGGACTCCTCGAGGGGTTCGCCGTCGCCAGGCAGTCGCTCTTCGCCCCCCCCACCTCCCCCAGGTGCCATGTAGCCACGTCCCTCCAGGTTCCTCAAGGCAAGGTTGAACACAACGTGCTCATGCGGCTTCTGCAGGAGTTCCTCAAACAGCCTCAAGGTGGCGATACTGATCTGACAGGAGCAGAGAGCAGCTTTCAGTCCCCACATTCAGTATTTATGCATACAACCAACCATCCATCCATCCATCCATCCATCCATCAAAACAGGGCTGCAGGAAGCACAGGAGAAGACAAAAAATACCCAGGATGGGATGCCAATCCATTTAGATGGAATTACAGTTAAAAAGTTCCCTTTCTGTTCATCAGTAAACACCTCACGTAAAAAAAAGCAAGTACATGCACTTTGAACAGAGAGTGCACTTCTGAAGAACTTCCTAATATTATCACTAGATGACGTATATAACTCCTAACTCCTTATAACATTAGCAGTTTTGAAAAGTGTTAACAGCAGCCACAGGGATTCCTGGTCTATGTGTTCAGCCCTGTAAAACAACATTCCTGCATCACGAGATTTAGATTACAGGACAGAATTCCTTCAACAGCCCCTTTGCAGTTTCCCAATAAATTCTTGATGCAATGCAAAAGGCAAACAGTGGTCAAGAAAAAAACAAATGGAACAGGCTAGGAATTGTATTAAAAAGTCAATTACTTGTCAGGATCCACGAATCCATCAAAATGTATTATTTGCTCACAGAAAGAAAGAAACTTTTGATAGAGATTTTTCTTCCATGTTGGTAAATTGGTTTTGGTACCAGAAATATATTAAATATTTTAAAAAGTGAATTTAGATGTTAAACTTCATTAGGAATGACTGATTCTTACTCTTGGTTTCCGATGTCTCTCTTATAAGCATCTTAAATGGAATAAAATGCTATAAACACCAAAGACAAATCTGACCTATAATATTTTATCACATCCTAGTCACTCCACAATCTTCCAAAACAAAAAACAGCCCCGGCTATCAAAGAACTATTAACATCAACCTCATCACTGCAGAATGTTCGTGCTTATTTAAGGCAGTTTGTAACATTGAGGATTTAAGACTGTTTTTTACACTTTTTTCAAATGTTTTTTATATGAGGAATGCTTGCATTGCATCCTCGCCGCCTGATTCTAGATGGAACTTCGTCTTCTTTCTCGACACTGCCAGTGACAGAGGGCGTAATGGAGGCCAGGATGGCAGTGTACCTCGTCAGAGATGTGGTTACAGTTTTCGATGAGCTTATGGCGCAGGACGGGGGCATCTGGGTCGACTTGGCGCTCGCAGATCCTCTGGCTGCCTAAGATAAAGAAGACCAGCTCCTCCAGGAGGGCAGGGGCATTAACGTGGTGCAGAATGCGGGAGAGCAGGGCCATGTGCAGTAGCACACCTGCTTCCGACCTGCGGGAGACACACATGGCCTCATTACCACCATGGGACAGCAGGCTCAAGCCCAGGGAACACGTTGGAGTCGGACTTACACCTGGAGCAACTGAGGCTGCATCACAGCAACGAGCCACCGATGGTGAATCGCCTTAGCCAATCTGATCGACAACGTCTGAAAAAGAAAAGAGAATCAATAAAACACTGCACCCAGGAAATGTTTTACTTTAAAGCAGGATTGGGTGTCTGTTGACATATTGAGCATGTCAGGATAACAAAGGTGACAAGAATGGCCCTTTGATTTGATTCAAACTCACTTCCCTCCCCATGGCATCACTCACCCTCTGTGCTTCATTGACCAAGTGGTTGCAGAAGTCCAGCCATGCTAAAAATGCTTCCAGCTGCTCCCTACCAGGAAACGAGCTGGACCCCTCCGAGGTCTTGGGGGAACACTGAACTCTGCATATAATACCAATAGAACCATAAGAAAGTCCTCCCCAGCAAGAACCAGACTCGTAAAATTATTTTAAACACTCTAAACTAACAATATAACCTTTTTTTATAAGATAAGGGCTATACTTTTTCAGTTTTATACCAGCCAAAATATTTCAATCAATAAATAACTCCTCCCTAGCTTCTCCTTCATGGGGAAAGAGCTGCAGCCTTATCTGATGAATTACATACAGTCAAGCCCAAAATTACCCATACCCATACCAAATATTGATCTATAGTAAAATTTTATTTGACCAATAGGTTTCTTATGGCTAGAAATGGCTTAAGCATCTGACAAAAGATGGTGTGTAGATGTACTAGAGATATAAATAAAAACTATTTTGATGTACATTTTACATTTTAATGAAAAATGCCACATCCAAAATTATTCATACCCTTTCTCAAGAATCAATGGCAAAGTTGTTATTTGCCGTGATAGCAATAACATGGTTCTTGTAATTGCTAACAAGCTTTTTGCATGTCTCCACTAAGATTTTGGACCACTTCTCTTTTGCAACAATCTCCAGGTCTTTGAGGTCGGAAGGCTCCCTTGCCATCACTCTGGTCTTCAGTTCCCTCCATAGATTCTCGATGGAATTCAGTTCTGAACTATGGCTGGGCCACTCCAAAATGTTAATATTGTTTTCTGTTAACCACTTCTTGACCACTTTGGCTGAATGCTTTGCATCTTGTTGGAAGATCCAGTGCTGTCCAAGGCCTAGTTTTCCTGCAAGCTGCCAGATGTTTTCCTCCAGAATATTAATGTAGTCTTTTTTTTTCATGATGCCATTTACTCTGACAAGGTTGCCTGGCTCATTGGCTGAAAAACACCCCTAAACCATTACATTCCCACCACCATGCTTGACTGTGGGGATGGTGTTCTTGGGGTTGAATGAGTCTCTGTTTTTTCACCAAATGAAAGCCATGTGCCTGTGTCCAAACAATTCAATTTTCATCTCATCCAATCAAAGAATTGATGACCAAAAGCTTTCTTCTTTGTCCAGGTGAGCTTTTGCAAAGGCTAAGTAAGCTTTTGTGTGCCTGTCTTGGAGAAGAGGAGTCCTCCTCCGTCGGCATTCATGGAGACCAGCCTTGTGCACTGTCCAATAGTGTGTCTGCCTTGTGATGTTGGTACCAGAATTGCTCAGGATTTGTCAGGATGACCTTGGTGGTCATCCCTGGATTCCTCTTGGCCACTCACACTACCGTTCTTGTGCAACTTCAAGGGGTAGTTTTGGACATGGCATTTTTCAGAAAAATGTAAAATTAACATCAAAATAGTTAATTTTTTCATTTATATATCCAACACAATGTCTGACCATCTTTTGTCAGATGTTTATGCTATTTCCAGCCAGAAGAAACCTATTGGTCAAATAAAAATTCACTATAAATCAATATTTAGTAGGGGTATGAATAATTTTGGGGTTGACTGTATATAATATGCTTGGATCACCAGTAATACCATACTGTACCATGCAAATTTCCAGGTATACCATGCTAGGAACCAGCTGTGCCATGCCAATATCCAGGCATACTGTACTAAGATCTGGCCATACCACGGCAATATCCAGGCACACCGTGCCAAGATCCGGCCGTACCATGCCAATATCCAAGCATACGGTGCTAAGATCCAACTACTATGCCAATACCCAGGCAAATCGTAGCACGGTCTGGCTGTAACATACCAATACCCAGGCATACCGTGCTAAGATCCAGCCGTACCATGTCAATATCTAGGTGTACCAGGCTAACTATTCCATGCCAACGTCACAGGTAATCATTCATTTCTACTAAACAGTGAAAGTCATGTTTTGGACAAACAGCTACTCAACGTGCATATCAAGAAAACAAGAATATTTTTGTTTCATGGAACAGTGGCCACGCAAAGTTAAAACAGGGTGCAACAGCATAACTGTAGCCAGTACCATCTATCCAACTTCTAACCATCCATCCCGTTCAGAGTCACTGGGGGCCTGGATGCCCAACAGAAGGACAAAAAATCTGCACATCATTTCAAAGATTCTTTAACCCCATGGAAAGTCTCATACTGATGAGACATTTCCATGATACTTACCTCCACTGAATGTCAGGGCAGGTATGAACATCGGCAAGCTCCAGGGACGAGGGAATCAAGCTGTACAGCTCACTGAGCCTCCCTGCCACCATCTCGCACACCGGTGTTTTCTGCACCAGGCAGTCTGCAGTCTCCTCCTTTGGTATCACCGTCAGCAACGACAAGCCTTCACAGGCTTTTAATGCAACTCTGCTTTTCTGATAACAGGGAAACACAGAAAGTAATGATTCCACAAACTTCACTTCTCAGACTGCTCAAGCTATTCAACTCCACAACGATCTTCCTGTTGACCTCTTACCATCTCATCTGGATTGAACTGTCAATGATTATCCATTTGTACATTATATATTTGCACCCTGCAGATTTATATCTTGTATAAATACAAGAATCAACAAAACGTGCAATATTTGTGTAATTTCTCTATATAGTGCTGTGTGTACTTTTATGCGTACGTTTTTCCTTGCAATAACAATCTTTCCATATATTTTTCTGAATCCCCTTTTTAACCACACTATCTCCCTGCTTTCCTAAATTCCCATTTTTTTTAACCACACTACCGACCCACCCCCTCACCCCCGACCTTGGTGTTAAGGTTGCTGGACATGGCTTCACATACCTGGCTTTTAGTTAAGAATAGTAAAGCATGGATCAGCTTCTTGTCCTCTGGGGTCTGATTAGGGGATCTGCAGGGGCTGCTGTCATTCTGATGTCCAGGAGGCATTTTTTCTGCACTGGGGGTTTCAGTGCTATCTCCCTGCTGAACCTCATCTCCTGATGAAGAGCATGACCTTCTACCAGGTTTCTCCGTCTTAATCTTTAGAACAAGCAACAATGCCATACAATACGATAAAGAAACCTTACATGATGTTGCTAGTTAACGACAAGCCTCACACATGTTGTTGAACACTTTAAAAAACTTCTTAACAGAATTAACAACTAACTTATCGTATTAATTAAATCAACAACATTTGGCTGTAAAAAGCTTTCAGTAACCAGCTGTTTTTTATTGTGCCTCCATTAAACCAGGCTGATGTCAATTCATGGATTAAAGCAAAATAAAATCATCTGACTGAAATTTTTATTTTATTTTTTTTCCAAACCAAATGCTCCGTGTCGCGGGCCCATACCACCAATGCATCAAATTTTCAACGCTGTGTTGTCCATTAACAGCAAGAAAACAGACTGCAAACTGCTGTTGTTTATTTATTTTTAACGGAGCATAAGCTCTCGCAGCACTTGCGACACCGGAGCCACTGTCCTGAATCCTGAGCTTCGG
>JAAGVU020000040.1:13987009-14000254 GCA_011763525.2 Mormyrus iriodes | reverse complement strand
CTTCCAGTGGGTAGCCTGACCAGACGTTCTCTCCATGTAGTGGCTATATTTTTAAGAGCACATTTGGAACATTATTAGAAGCTAATTGAAATAATTTCCTTCTGAAAAATTAAACGTGACTAGTTTATTCTATTGTTATTTTTTGTTCGTTAGCTGTGGTATAAGCGGGATAAACGGGATAAACCAGTTTGAGGCATGCGAACATAAAAAAATAAATCAACTCCAACTTGGTTAGTGGCATTACTCACAGATGTTGTTGATTATTTTCATATAACTGCATACCTCATCGTAGTTTATCCCTTACTTATCCAAGTTAAATCAATTTCAAGTCATGTTTGATCAGGGAGCTTGAGGCAAAGTCAGGAAGTCACAGGATGTTCTGATATATCAGAAGAATGAATGTCATGTTCACGTCTTCCCATGATACATTTAACAATTCTGAAAACCAAATTACAACCGGTAGGTACTGGAGAATTTTAATCAATTTTCTGTAAACAAAATACAGCTTTAGTCAACTTTCTCGTAACAAAGGGCTATATTCCTCCAGAACATATAAATCTTATTTATACTCTACTCATATTAAGTTATTTTTATTATTAAAAATGTACCTTTAAAATGGAACTATAGTACAGTAGAGGATTTGCACTAGGTTGCAGGATTTTCCAGTATTTTTACTTTGTTTTACATCGAATTTGAGCCTTTGAGTGGTATGGTACAAGAAGGAGTTTGGTAGTTCATTCATTTGTTTGGTATGCAAGGTAATCAAACACTCTTGCCCTCCTCATTTAACTAAAATGAAAGGAAAATTAGGCTCAATTGTTTGGGCCAGCTTCACCAACAATAATCTGACTAACTCTGGCTTTTACCACCAGAGTGAATCTGTCTGCAAACAGATTCGAGAATCACGTCATACCACAACCAAAAGAAATACCTGAAGATAACTGGAAAAGTGTCGTTGATATCTATCGGTTTCAGAAGGTTTATAAAGCTAATTTTAGGGTTCTGGGGCTGCCCTGAAATACAGTCACAGCCAGACTGTCCAAACTGAAAAAGTCAAGGACAGCAGTGAATCTTCCCAGTGCCTCAGGGCAGAGTTTCATGACTCAGTAAAAGAGTACGAAAAAAAACCACAGCTCAATGGGGAGAACATAACTGGCTGTCTGAAACAGCTGCCACTGCAGGAACCATGAATCCAACAAAGATTCAGTCCATCCATCAATCAGCTAAATGACATCGGGGTCCTGTTCAGACCACTAAACTGAAATAAACCTGCCCAGTCACACAGATGTCACGGCAAAGTGGTTTTATCAAGTACTTTTTTTCCCCCCACAGAGCCTCATTTACTTAAAAATCAAAACAACAGAGGTGACTCATTTGACCAGATCTATGAACATGCTGTGTCAAAAATATGGAAACATGCAGAAAATAAGCCAGGACCTTTTCCCCATAAAATAGTATTAAATGAGATGCATATTTTACCTATTTAAACAGATTAAAAGGACAGATCTGTTACTGAAGCAAAGTTAATAAAAAGCTTAACGAAACAAAATCCCCTTCATACATAGAGCTGATGCTCCATTACATTAAACCTCTACCCACACACACTCACGAGTTTAAAGACTACAGATAAGGCTGTTTATTCTGAATACTATAGTCATGCGTCACATAACGACGTTTCCGTCAATGATGGACCACATATACGACGACAGTCTCATAAGGTTATAATAGAGTTGAAAAATTCCTATCGCCTAGTGAAGTTCCTAGGGAAGTGCACCGCATTACTACACAGCCATCACCTAGCTTATTAGGTATATAAAAATTATTTAATATATAGGTCTCATTTAATGATCCCTCAATCATTTTACCCAAATAAGCACTACTGTTGCAGATTTAAGATCAAATAACATAAAACTAGATAAAACGTTTTTTAAAATCATTCAACTTTACTGCAAGTAACCCACAGTAAACAATCAATTAGTATAATAAGATATACATTCATTTTTTCAATTATTTTATATTGTCAGTTGTTGTACTCTGCAACTGAGTAACGATAATGATAAACAATCATTACTGGTTTATGTATTTACTGTACTTTTCACCATTTTAGAATGTACTCTACTTATAAAGAAAAACTTTACAGTAGCCTAGGTGTGTATTATAGGCTATACCATTTAGGTTTCTGTAAGTGCACTCTATGACAGTGGTCACCAAACCTGCTCCTGAAGATCTAGCACCCTGCAGAGCTTAAGTGCAGCCCCAATTTAACACATCTGATACAGATAAGTATTGAAGCCAGCTATGTTGAAGCTAAATTGGCTCTAATGCTCAGATGCAACCAATGGGCCTGATTACCTGTTTCAGGTGTGTTAAATTTGAGTTGCACCTAAACTCTGCAAGGTGATAGATCTCCAGGAGCAGGTTTGGGACCACAGCTCTGTAATAGTTGCACAGTGATGAAATTGCCTAATGATGCATTTCAAAGAAGGTATCACCGCTGTTAATGACTGTAGTTTTAGACATATTAGCTCCTGTGACAATTTCCAAACTGCTGAGATACACTGAGATGAGTTACAGTTATTTTTACATCAGGCTAACAGATGACGTCCCCAGACAGCTGGGAGAAGCTGCTGCTACAGCAGTGACTTACCAGGAGGTGGTGCCTACCAGGAGAAGAAGCCCACCAGGAGGACAGGCTTACCAGGAGGGCCGTATTGCGGATGATGAAGAGCTGCTTCTTCCACTGGCCCAGCCACTTCTTTCTGGACAGGTAGCCACAGATGCGCGACTCTGGCGGGGAGCGGAGGCACGGCTGCGAGGCGCTCCATTGGATGTAGTGAGCCCTATCCTTCACGGAGTCCTCCTCGTCCTCGCCATACGACTCGTAGTGGCTGCTGTCAGAGTCCACTGTGTCTGGCCCAGAGACAGGCAACACATGTTCAGTTTTGTACTTCAGAAACGTTGACATGTACTCTATGTGACCATACACCACTGAAGGGTCACTCACGGTAACCCCTGTATCATACCTGTGGGCTGACTCACTGGAACAAAGGGTTCTGCCTCTTCATAGCAGTCATCGTCCAAACCATCAGGGGGGTAAGGAGGCACTACAGGTCCCTTGCTCTGAAACGGGAACATACAAGGTGGCTTCATTAGCTTGTACAACCGTCCCGATCACGGTCACTGCTCAGTCACAAGGTATCACTTTACCACTAAGCAAGGTAAAAGAGAAATATCTTCCAATACAAAAAAATCCTCATCTTCAATTTAAAGCAAAAATAAGAAGCACATGCAGAGACCAACGTGTAATTTAGCGTCTTAAAGCAACACACTTTATTTACGGGAAAAAGGAGTTTAGCTATTTTCTAAAGGTCAGGCGGAGCACAGGCTGCAACAAGAAAAACACAGACTGCTCCGAAGCCGGAATGACAGGACTGCGCCTGGTCTCAGATCAGTCACTCATGCCATCTACCTCAGGGAACCCAACCAAACCACATGACTTGGCACACACCATCTTAAATGAAAAAACAGGTTTCAGGGATGGTGGACGAAACCTATTTCTGCTTTAAAGTTTTAGTACTGTTGCATCATGTGGTCACCCTCCTAAGCCACAGAAAATGTGTAAATCAAGGGGTCAGACAAACAAACATGTGTAACTAACCTTAACCGCTCTGTGGGCGAGAAAGGTAAAAGTCTTCCTCTTTCCCAGGAGGGTTGGGTAGCCAGTTAACCTTGGGTCCCTAGATTTTCCCTCCTCCTACCGAAGTATGGAGTTTTGTTTCCTCTCTTCCGTTGTCTTCAGGCTCTCATTCACTATCCGTTTACTTTATTGTTACCCTAAACTCTGACATCCAATTGCCAGCTGTTGTTTGACTGTGAAAAGTGCCTTAGGCCAAATATGTTGCGAAAAGCACTGTATACATATAAATGGAACTGGAGAAACAATTCACCCTGTTAAATGAAACCTTAAGCATTTCCTTTATTTGTGACCTTTCTGAGTGAATGTTGCATTAAAATAGCTAATTATAGTTCTTTCCAATTGGGTTCTTGTTTCCTTTTTGCCATCTTCCCTAGATGTTGCAAATGTTAATAAACAAAATTACTTTATTTCTACCCCTATGGAGCACACAGGAAATGAGTGGAAACAAGACTACTTAGGGGGTGAGACTATATAACCCCAACCCAGTTCAATGGATATGACAGATGCCTCTCAGACTGTCTATGAAATGCTTAAGCCAAGATGTGAAGGGACAAGGGGTTCACTGCAATGTCTGTTTATTTCCTGAGCTGAGGTAGGGGGAGAGAGAGTCCATGAATAGCAGGGAGGAGTTACAGAAACAACTACCCTCCACCTCAAGCTTGTAAATGTCCTCACCATACTCACAAAGCCTTATTGGGAAGGCCATGCTAGTCGCCCACCCCCAATCCACTGTGGTTATGGCTTTTGTTTTTTCAACAGGGATGAGATGAAGTGGAGAGTGAGTACAGCTGAGGGGCCAACTCACACAACGTCTAGTTGACAAAGAAGACATCAGTGAAGAAACACACAGGGGCTTGCCTTAATCAGCTTTAGCTTTCACAGCATGACTTGCCGTCTGCTATAACTGATAGATACAGAATCCATTTAGTAGACTATGAAATATGAAGCTGAAAATATTAATAGATCTGTGATTTGTGCTTATTTGGAACTATTGCTTATAATTTTAAAATCTTCCATTTTTTTAATTTTTCCCCATTTACGTTTTGTGTTGTTTTCATATGTATGTATCAGTACTGCAAAGACAAAATTCTAGTACATGTGGGAGTACCTGGCCAGTACACTGAATTCTGATTTTGATTCTAAAATACTGTTTATTTGCCCTCCTATCATGTCATGTACACTGTATGTCTGAAATCTGTACTTTACCCCTGTAATCGTGTACATACAGCCCTCATGTGTGTCTTATGTTGCACTGTGGTCCGGGGGGAATTACGTCTCATACCACTGTATACTTGTGTATGGCTGGGATGACAAAGTCCCACTTAACTTGAAACACTAAATTTCTAGCATTTTCTTCTATACTTTCACAAGGCTAAATTAATTTAATATAAAAGTGTTGCCAGACGCATATATGAGAAAGCATTAAGCAAGTCGGGCGCCCCTGCCATCCTATCCCGGAAGGCTTTTACTGGAGAGCTCATGGTCCCCATGGGCGGGCTCTGCCCCATCCACGTCTGACTTCCCTTAGCATGTGGGCGTTCTATCTCTCCATCACATAGAGAGACATAATTATTCTTAGGACATGTACTTCCTCTCCCAGGCTGTATCTTGAGTAATAGCATTATACTGATGAAGTAGAGATGGCCTCTCGCATAAACAAAGCATTTCCTTTCACAGATACTGGGGCTCTTCAAAGCGTTTCCCAAGCCTTTGATTAGTAATGACACAAAGCCTTCTGCCGATACCCAGTGTGCCCTGAGAGGACAGAGGGGAAGCTGATGTGGATGGGTGGTACTCCATATGGCCTGAGCAACAGGTCACTCTGAGTACAAGCTAAGTGTGTGTTTGCACCAGAGGCGGACAAACTTCTCTGGGGGCCTTAGGCTGACATGGGTAGGGGCCCCCATAAGTGGGCCATTTGAGCTATGTTTTGGAGCCGATACAGAAACAAAACAGAATTGAAAATGATGGAACATCAATAATCTGCTACTCAAAGGGTGGAGGTGGGGGGGGGAGCAGCACTTAAACTTACCCATCAGATTGGGGCAGGTATGCTGTCGGCAAAACTTGCCGATTGGGGGGAGAGGGGTATCACGATCGGCCAAATTTAAGATATAACTTATTATAAATTATAATATAACAATTTTTGGGAAAAATACTAATGTTTGGATTCAACGTCTGAGCCATGAGTTTTGTTATATTTTTAAGTCGAGATCAGCAGGGGGCACCCTAGAGCGTGGAGCCCAGGGTTATTTGCACCCCCCGCCCCTCCCCAGATTTTGCCTCTAGATTCCACTGTTTGCCAGCTTCATTTCTAGATTTACACAAATGCTTGCAGATTTTCAGTCATTTATTAAGGGTCCTTCACTAGTCAAGAGGCCTCCCATACAGACTGTGAACTCTTTTCTGCTGCCCTGCCCACAGATTTGAACTTGATACTAACTCCGCTGACCACCAGCACTTCGTGACTTCATTGCCATTTACTCATGATTTATCTTTGATATTTATTATTTACTGCTACATACCACTTATGTTCTTGGCTGCTTCCATCATTACCAATTCTAAGCATTCCATCATTGCTGTTACCATGTTTTTTTTCCTTCTTCTCTCAGTACTTGACCTGTCTGTCTATTTATGCACTTTGTGTACAAGTTGCACTGAGGTCCGAGGAACGTTATTTTGCATCACTGCATGCAGTGTACTGAATATGGATGGTAAATGATAATATGATGATAAAGTCCCAGTTGACTTTTGATTAGAAGCTCTAACTCCAACTACAGGCCATCACAATCTGCCCGGCCAATGGGGACAAATGAGTACTGATTTGACAGAGTCTTATTTGTGACAATGACCCAGCTTATTGTGGCCTGTCGTGGCCTTGCTGTAGCAGTTTGTCGTTTACTCCTGCCTGCTGCCCCCGCCCACTTGAATCAGCCTTGTTAAAAGCGAAAGCTTAACCTTTGACCCATTGCACTGCTCTTCACCCCTCTGTAGGACATGCTGCTGGGCGTCCCAAACCCAAGACAGGCCTGGGACCCTCTCATTAGCGGCCCACATCTGAGCCCACCCCCCTTCCCCCAGCTAGGAGGCCTGAGAGCCTGTCAGCCACTACAGTAGGCCCCTTTAGCTCTCCCTTGTCATTATGGTCAGAGAATAAAACCCAGGCCTGAAAATAAACCCTGCTGCTGGGCTTCTTTCCCTAGTGCCACCTTACGTAGCCACAGCAAGGACAGAGAGAACTCTGGGACGTCGATGGGGCATTGGGTCCTTACAGAGCCAGCCCAGGAACTCTGGAACCAAAGCGCCCTGAAGAACGGGCCTAAAACTGAACTGAAGACATCACTCAGTACACACAGTTTTACGCCTGGAACAACAAGCTTCTAACGCTTAAAGAGAAATAAGACAACTGATATCATGAGCCCTCGTTCAAATCCTTATTTAAATTCAAATGTGTTAGCTTCTAAACATGTCATAAACTCATATTTAATAGAGCACAAGACAAAAGATACAGCACTGTACAGCATTTAACTATATATAACAAAGCAAAAAAATCACTTGATATCTGATTATATTCAGTTGTTAAATAAAATAACTTAATCATATTGAATGATCACGTCCTTACCCTAAGAAGAGAATACATCAGAATACAGGCACAAAGCCATTAGTCATTGGACACAAAAACTGTTTAATGCTCTACTAATTTATCCTGGTCTGACTCGATGTGTGTCTGAATCATCTGAAACAGAAATTTAGAGTGAAAGGAACACAATTTGTGACCTAAAACTGCTGCCAAAAAGCATTAGCACATACTTGAACAGGATTGCTTTAGGGTATGTCTAACCAGGAAATGAGTTTCACTGTTTGATATGTTGACTTGAGAAATCTTTAATATGAGCTTCTGCTAAGACTTATAAATTTAATCACCAAAATACTAACCCCGGCAGCTGTATAATGCTTTAAACAGGTGTCGAGGAGCTCATCATTAACATTAAGGGGGCTTGTTCATTCTGCTCTTTTATATTTAGGCATGTTTACTTAATTTGAGCTAATTCTTTCTGTTACTTCTGGTTGTAGGGATTTTGCGATTCACTTAAATACAAACATTTTTAAATGCAAACCAAAAATGACAACATTTTGACAATATGTCAACTTCCACCACTATCTCTTAAAATGCCTACAGATAAAACTGCCCTCAAACAAATGTTTAAAGAGTCTTGGCCCAAGCTCTGCAAATATTTGATGAGGTTCCTGTTTAAACTGATCCCCTCTGGATTTCTTAGTGGTCAGTGGGCAGAGGATAAAGAGGAATGCAGACTCACCCCCTTCAACAGCCATTCGGCTGAGGATGATGGCTCTTCAGCATGACTGAGGTTAACCATGGACTGGAGGAAGCCCCCTATGTAAACAAAGGCAAATGTTAAGTGCCCAAGGACAGGCCTATGAGGAACATCCAAGACTTTAAAGATGAATTCTCAAAAAAGGGGTCTTGGAGAAATCCCTTACCAGCATCTGTCTGATTTTCCCTGAGATCACTGTTGGTGGCTCCAGATGGACAGTTCATAATCATGTACTCTGCATCCTCCACTAGAGTATGAGAGGAATAAAGAGATGAAAGACAGATTCAGAATATTAATAAAATTAAATAACACCCAGTTCTATTTTCCACTAACACATGCGCTGTTATAAAATATTGCAACTTATTGACATTTCTTTCCTAATTTTTGTCATGGTATTTGTCCATTTGACAGCTCATCACTTAGTTGTTCTTAATAGTTAATCACAGAGTACTACAACAAGGCATTAGTGTAAGGTTTTTGAAAAGATAATCCACATACATTTCCAGTGATTAGTCTGGTGGCAATGTGTGATATTTATGTGCACATTCACCAGTAAGGCACCTCCGTTTAAATCAGTCCAAAAATGTAGTTTTGGGTATCTGCCTTTTCCTATACCCTTTCTGCAACAATTCTACACTTCATAACATAGATCATTTCTGATTTTATAAGTTCTCTGCAAATCGACCCAGTTGACCCTATTTAAACCCTAAATATGTTTCATAATAGCAGTACTTTATTCATCCCTGTGGGGAAACTGGGTAGTATTACACATCCCAACTTTCATATTAGGAGAGCTACAGTCACATCTATATACTGTACAGGTGAGAACAAGTTTTGGTTTCAGACAGTGTCCCTGGAGCAGTTGGGGTTAAGGACTGTGCTCAAAGGGCCCAATGGTGATAAAACTACTCTACTGGCAACAGGATTCAAACCCACAGAATTCTAGGCAAGGATTCTTAATCAATACACAGCACTCCAAGTTTCAGCTCTTATGATGAAGGATCCCGCTAGTCATTAAAAAAGAAACCCTGCAATGACAAAATAAAAACAACACGAATCACAAGATGAAGTTTTCTGTGACATTAACTCACCAGGAGTGTCCTGTAGTTTAGACAGCAGGTCTGAAATAGACTTTTTCTGGGCCTGAGCAATATAGCTGAGGTTCTCATTGTCCAGGACCAAGAGAAATGACTGCAGGTCTGAGACCAGCCGGTTCAGCACTGTGGAAAAAAGATGTAGTGATGAGTACTCGCCTGCAGACCTAGGGATTATGGAACGACCCTGAGAATTCAGGTGATATTAACAGGTACTGGACTGAATAGCAACAAGATTGAAAAAAGCAGTGCATAAGCCTTTAGGGTAGTCAGAAATACTGAAATCAGGAGCATCACAAAAGATTTGTGAAAAGGAGGGTTAAGCATCACATCAGGGTAGAAAATATTTTAGGGTGGCAGCCCTACCGAGGCCCCTGACTGAAACATCAATAAAATCCATCTTTCATAACCAGTCACCCAGGGTCACAGGGGGGCAGGAGCCTCTCCTGGGAAGCACAGGACAAAGACCTTGGATGGGGTGGTGGTCCATCAGTCATACAGTGATTACTAACATTTGCAATTTATTTAGTTTGCATTGAAACCAATGGTGACATAAATATTAACAAAGATTGCAGATAAATATTAATACAACATGTATTATAAAAATAATCACTGCTTGACAGTAGCCGATAAGCTCAGGATACTGCATTTGTGTATCACTGTAACAGAAGTTTAAAAATGGAACTAAAAGAACTCCCCACATTGGATAGAGGCTTGCAGCGTCACATTCTTTGAATAATTTGTTTAACCACTTTGTATATCTTTTACTATTCATCTAAACTATATACTTAACCCTGAACAATAACCTTCCCTTGATTCATGTCTCAATCATTATGTTTAAGATGTACTGATTAAAATCACTTAGCAAGTTGAATATTGTAATTGGTACATTGAACATTGTAACTGGTTAGCATTTTCTCCCATGTTGTGTGGTTTTCTTCTGGATACTCCAGTTTCCTCCTACAGTCAAAACACTTGCTGGCATGCTAATGCATGTCTGTAGAGTGTATGGCTAAGTACCCTGCAAAGGACTGGTATCCCATCCAGGGAACACCCGTGACACGTGTCCTAGGTTGATAAACACAGTGACTGTAATTACAAACTACAGACTAGAAGGAGGGGTCAAAAATAAGTGGGAAAACAAAAAAATATTTTCATGCAATGATTAGGAACAATTAGGAAATCCCCCAAAAACACACCATTACTGGTAAATTTTAGTCTTTCTATATAAAATACAGGATTGACTGGTAACTATTATCCAAAATCAACAATATTGCAGCAAGAACATACAATCCAGAACCAGTGGTACCACTGTGTACCAAAGCACCATGATTTCAGTGACTTTTACAGTGTATGAATGTGCCAGGTTTAGTTTACAGTACACAGACAAGCAACAGAAAACAATGAGGGCAGCAATGATGTATGATAGCTGCCCTTTTACGTGGGGAGGGAGCGTAAAGAACCCCTGCCGGTTAAACCTCATCTGCCTACATACAGCAACAGACAGTACAAGCCTCACTTCTGCTTTCACAGTGAACAGAGATGCATGGATAATGTGGGAGAGTCTATCACAGGGCCTTTGTACAGCAGTCCTACTATCTGTGTAAATTACTCTGTGTGGAAAAAAAAAAGAAAAACAGTGGAAGGGAGGAGGGACTTTCTGCTTATGAAAGCCACAGCAACGCTGTCCCATAAAAACAAGCCACTTGTTATGGTGTCCTCAATGGCCTTTAAATCTCTCTATGAAAAGAACGCCCAAGTGTCCAGGCAAGCCTATACATACTTCCAGTGCTGAATGAAGCCTTCAAACTAGTCAAACTGAACAGTTCAGTTGTTTCATAATTCATGCATCTTTCCCAGTATATCCAGAGAACAACTGAAGCCAGTGCACCCCACAGGGGACAGAGGCAGATGTGCCAAATGTGTACGAGATGGAAGGAATATTCCACTACACCTAATGGCCACAGGCTAAATGTTCAAGGCACAGAACAGCCCATGCTGTTATCCCTCAGAAAGATATTTAACCAGCAAATGACCCAGCTGTACAAACAAGGGGAGTTAAAAGCTGTGATTTTGCACTAAATAAGTTTCTGCTGGACACCTAAATGAGATCAAAAAATCTCACCCAGGACTCTTGTCATCTGCTACCCACCAATTGTCCAACCATCACAACCTCTTACAACACCGATGAGAGGAAGATGCCACCATACGGAGAACAGGACGTAGCAATTCTCAACAAGTGAAGGATTCTGAAGTGGCTTGTCAACTACACACACGATCCCAAGCAATGTTCCATATTCATCTGCTCTGACGTATGTCCATGTTCATATGCTGATCTGTACTGTGTATGCTGCGATGTTCTTTAACTGCAGCTGAACTTAATGTTGTGAAAACAAATGTCTCCTCTGCCACGTTTTTCTTGGAGAACAAACTGTAATTCTATGCCCTTACAAAGATAACATGTTTTCAGCTCATTTTAAAAAACAAACGGCACATCACTAAAGATAACAAAGAAACACTGCAATTCTAAATTATTACCAAAGGACCACACGTCTATTTTCATATGTATCTCAACTACGGCTTGGCATGTTTGCCAAGGCGTGTTTTAAATTACTATCCATAAAATACTATATTTTGCTTCAGCCCCGAAACAGACTTCTATCGTGAGCAGAAGACCTTTTATTGCAGCAATGATTTTAAAAGTGGGGCTCCCCTTTTCTCACCTATGTGAGCTGTTCCCACTGACCTTCAGAAGAAGCTGGCCTGGCAGAAGAACTTAAAAACAAACACGAAACAAACATTCCAACTGACGGGGCGTCAGTGTTTGGCTAGCGAAAGGGATTAAAAAAAAAAAAAAAAAAAAAAAAAAGATGCTTACGGCCTTAACTGAAATTCAAATTTACATTTTTGATAAAAACGGGGGAAACAAAAACACTGGGGAGGACTTCTTCAGGAATTTTGGGAACGGTCCTGTCCTATCTGCCTTCTAACTGACCCCGTTCTCTTCCTGACACTAGTATGAATAACTACCAGTGAAATCACACAGTAGCTCTTTCCGCGTGCCTTCCATGAGAGACAAACACTTTTCTGCATTCTTCATCCAATGTTTAATCCTTAGAGGTATCATTATTCCATCCGCTGTTTCCTGTTCCCTCCGTATCCTCAGAAAACAGCCCATTCTCTCTGAAGATGCACCATATTATATTCTGACTCACTGACAAACAGCCCAATTTTTTTTAGCCCTTAAGTAAATAACCCATTTCATTTAATAGAGATGTAGCTGCAGTTACAACTGATGTTTAACCTTTGTGGAAACTGAAGTGCAGGCAGTTTACCTGTCTGGGGAGCCCGTAATTCCCTGTATTCTCTCTTTCATCTCAGGTTTATGCAAGGAAGACTGATTTTCCTAACAGGCTGTGAATATGAGGTATTCAACTGTTATTCTGTTCAGCGGCTTTTACACAGAGTTAAACTGAATGGCTCGTTTCTAGCCCGCAATCCTGACTGGGATAAGAGGTTAGGAGATGGGTGGCTCACTTCTATATAAAAAAAGAACATTCCATGCAAATCCATAACCTTACATTTACACAGTTTTGCTTATTGAAGTAGTACTGCATTTCTTATATCATAATTTCAGGCCACACGGTAGATTCACAGCAGGATGTGAGGTGTATGAGAACACACTGAAGCAATCCTAAAAATGACAAATATCAACCGTTTTGTCAAATGACAAAACATACTAGAAGAACTGTACAATGACTGCATTGACTCCAATGTCTACAAAGGCATGATTTTTCAGGAGCTGGCTGATCAAAAATGATCAGGGATCAACATCCGAAGAAAGAAACCAAAGCAAAGCACGGGGTGGCCCTTTCCGCTTCCTTTTAATTACACAGAGAAATCTGACCCCGTATTTTTTTTTTCTGTACGCCTAGTCACATTTCAAAACAAACCACAGAACAGCCATTCACATTTATGCCAAGCAGACCCGCTCGAACTGCATGATACAACAATCACATTTTTAAAGAGCTGGCGGGGGGGGGGGGGGGGGGGGTTGAAATTTCTCCTCTTAAAAAACCCCACATTTGAAGAGGGAAATCTTTTCCACTTCTGTGGT
>JAAGVU020000040.1:13969260-13982654 GCA_011763525.2 Mormyrus iriodes | reverse complement strand
ACACATACACACACACACATGGTGACTTGTCCCTGCAAGTATCTGTGCTTCTATCACTTCTCCATCAAGTGGAGCTTTGGTGATCACTTTTTTTGCCCTTGTCACTGATTCTAAAGACAACTTGTAGTTCCTTATCAATAACTATTAATACTTGTAAATGAGGCCTTTTGTAAACTCATGCTGTCATCTACATAAAAAAACACAAACTGCCTACAAAAAACAAATGGATGATGCACAGAATTTGCTTCTATGCAGTTATGATGGAGGAAAACTCCAAGCTCGTAAGATACCAAATACTATTTTGTCTATCCGGACAGTAAACAAGTAAATGAGTGATGATAACAGAAGAATAGCCAGAGTTGCAAATGGAGACATTGAGCTTGTTATGGTGATATAAATCAATACCAACACTGCCCTCATCAAACAAAAGCAACACACCTTAAAGGTGCTTACAAATGTGCAGGTATTGTAGCAGTGAGACGTAGAGAGGTAATAAAGGTAGGCATCGACAATGTGCCCAGCGTACCTTTAAGACATCAGGCTCCGTCTATGTGGAATAATACTGAAGACACTGTCTGAGATTTTAACATCAGTGGAGGTTTAACATGCTATTGCGGATCAGCCAAAAACTCAGCTGCAGATTTCTAGATGGTGCAATTCTGTTGGAGCTAAATAGTAATAATATAGAGTAATCTATCATCAGTTCTTTTAAGAAAGGAATCAATATTGTCTATTTAAAGTTCCACCACTTCCAAAAACCATATTAGCTGAAATGAAGACTATCAAAATGACTGAGAAACAATTCAAAAACATTGTTCTACATTTGAATAAACAGGGTCAAGTAAATCAGCCCATTAATTCTGCTGGTAATTCAGTGTCAAAAGAAGTGTACTACAGGTTAGCCGATACCCAGCAACACATGGCTGCTCGGATAAATATACTGAGAAGTAAGTTAATAGTTTTCCTCACTAAAGTCTTTGTGGCAGTGCTATTCTGATATAAAATGAGGACTAATAGAGTAGCTTGGTTTGTAACTGAACTCACTTCCCTGGGATGTAGCAAGTAAGTATAGGTAACCTTATCTTTTTGTTGGTACCAATTTGAATAATACCAGCCAGAAGATATGTCATTTTTACAGGCTTTTGCCCAATCCCTACGATTCTCTGTTGCTATTTCAGTATGAGAAAGAGAAATAGTTACTAGACTCTACGTTTTTAAAACTGTCGGTAGTTGATTTTTAGGTGACTATGATTCAAGAATGGGACTTTGTCCCTTTCCAAGTTTTGTATTTGATATTTTCTGTATTTAACTCTTTTCTTGAGTGTATTTCCAAAGGGGTTCAATAGCCTGTATACATGAGTAAGTGTCTTCTGACTAAAACAGCAAAACTTTCTTTTTCAAGTCGTTTTGTTTCCAGAGAGAGAGCTGATCAAAGTCCTCAATGGACATTTTAAACACGTCCAGGAATTCTTCAGGAGCCAGGTGACGCTGTAGGGAGAGATGAACAAAACACATCAAACAGGGCCTACATATCAGATATCCCTAAACCCTACAGATATGGGCTCAGTATAGATGATTATCCAATTTTAAGGACGCATCACAAAGGGAGGTGCTCTCCTGCTGACAGGCCAGGCTTCATGGGGATCCAGATTACAATCTGCTACCAACAGTTCAAGTTCTGTGTTTCTCACCTCTAACCAAGAAATTTCAAAGCATGCGTTAATACAGATAAAAATGGTTACGTGTGAGATTCATTAGTGAAATGAGGTTACACCCCTCACCCCCATACCTCGAGTTTTGTTCGGTCAACGTCTGGGGGAAGCTTACTCTGGCCTCTGTGAGTCACCATGAGCATTCCGTAGGGATAAATCTGTCAAGAGGAAACAGAACCACGCATCACAATCAACAGGCTGTTTTTGCAAAAAGCCACATAATCCATTTAACAGGCAGCAGCCTTGACTCAAAACACTACCCAGTATTTCACCTTCGAAGAAGCACTGCTATGCTCTGGCAGAGTCCTGTTTGGTCCAGTTACAAAAAAAAGTGGCACAAAAAAGACGGTCTTCATAGATATGTATCTTTTTCAGATACAAATTCCAAACAAAATCCTCAAACAAAAGTGCCCTACAAAGAATTCAATCCCAAAGTGAAACCTTGGCCCCTCATTGTCTCCTTTTATACTTATAAAGTCAATATTTAAGCAAGAAGGGCTAGATAAAGAGATGAAACGAATGTGCGTTCTTGGGCTGGGGAAACATCCATGGTGAAAAGTGCACTAGGGCAAGTATCACACTGGGATAAGAAAACTTTGAGAATATGGCATTAATTAGGCAATGCATCAACTAAGTCCCTCTCACCACTTGTTGCAACATACTGGGCAGTGAGATTGCTTGGTCCCCCTCTGAGCCTCTCCATTCTACAAATGCTCCCTCCACCTCCACATCAGACACACCTCTCACTGAGTATAACTGTATAAGGCATAAAGGTAGCACGCCGCTTTTCTTCTCTTGCTGCAGAGTTGCACCATGCAAGAAAGCGTAGGAGACTGGCACCAAGCATGGAGCATTGCTACCGCTGCACATGATAGATGGATGTTGGGGTGAGGGGTAAATCGAATGCCTCTCAGGAATGTTACTATCAACAGGTGAACAGAGGTGGATAGTTCAGCTCCAGAAAGTAAAAATCCAGACCAAGACTTCGTTTCAACCAAGTAGCTGAGCATAAAGAGTCACAGTCTCAGAGTACTCAACCGGTTGGTTGAAACAAAATCTTGGTCTGGATTTTTACTTTCTCAACCTGAACTATCAACCTCTGCAGGTGAAAATGGAAACTTAGGAAACAACTGATGGTGCTGGCAGCCAGAAATATCTATAATATTCTTACCTGAAAACCTAAATGACAAGAACAGAGAACAATAGGAAATCACCTAACATGGTATCAAACCATCATAACATACTGTTAAATAATCTACAGTCATGACCTAGTCTATAAACACAGAACTATAGATCAATGGATATTACCTCTATGCGGTTTACATAGTTGAACATGAGACCAACAAATTCGGATGAAGAAAGTTTGAATATATATCTTTATCTACTCTTTATTTTGGTGAAGCAACACGGCAAGAACACTGGTGGGATTGTTCTATCATACCTGATGATCCTCCCTTATCGCTGTCAGGTGAGAAGTCATCTGACTGGAGCTGCAAACATACAGAAGGATGCTTTTAAAACCCAGTATCCTCGGTTCTCAGTTCTATACACTATGATCCCTTTAGTACCGTTGACATTGAGACGCTGATTACCAATAAATTGCTTTTATATTTTCTTAAAAACAGGGTACTTATGTATTCTTTTTTACATGAACTACTAGCAGGGGTTTCACAGTATGAGTTATATATTCTAGGAATGAAGCATGGAAAAACTTGCTAAAAATGGTTCCATATTAAATTGTGGCCTCAGGGCACCCTAATCCTACCCACCTGAGTTAAGCTGGTTCTGTTGCATGATGGAAGAGAGGTGGATTTGGAAGCTCTGGAAGATGGCCCTGTGAGAAATCAAGATTGAATAAAAACAAGCACGTCAGCACTTTTGATAGTGCTGTAACATAACGTTCAACAGTGCATGACCCCACTAAAAAAATCCGTTTGAAAAATCCATGATTTGTGATGCCAAAAAATCCATGTGCACTTAGTCTCCCCTTCATCCACTTTGAACCCAGACAGTTGGCACTCTCAGATATTCAGTAATACCATGACTATCTGATGCAGTTTATTAGACAGTGTTATAGTGACGGTGAAACCTTTGACAGCCTTTGACATGGTGAAAAAAATGCCCAGAAGTGCATGCATTTTATATGCAAACTCAGGATAAAGATAGCAGCAAAACCTTATCATCAGGAGGGGCTGACAGCTTTTGTTAACACAGAGAGAGAAAGGATGCAGTGAGGAAAACATTATCTGATATTGTTGATCTCTGATTAGCAAATGAGCGGTTGCTGACAATCTAGAAGATGATGCCTGAGTGTAATTTGGTGCTTCAGCTATAAAGGAGAATCAGATCAACCTAAGAGTCACAGAAAAATATCACATTTTGAACAACTTTGATCTTTGTTTGCAGAGATTTGCCAGTACTTTTTAAGAGTCTTCAAACACCAAAATATGACCCTCTGTAGCTGAGCAAATGAAGGTGTGTGTTATGTGGACAACTTTATAGGATTATTGCATATTATCTGGTCAGTTCACTACATTGTTTTGATTGCTGGTTTGAAAGTTATGCTCATGGAAAGTTATCATACTCTACACTGCAGGGGAAAGAAAACATTCCCAAGTTGCTAAGCAATGGTTCCCATGGAGGACTGCAACTAAGATACAGCAACTTCACAGTCAAACCAGCATAAAACAAACCAAAGAACAGAACATGTCACCTACTAATAAATCACAGAATAATTACAAATATATATTTGAAGTAATTGTTATTAAACATTCTGTGAAGACATTAACTGAAATATGCATACTTAAATCCCTATATGGTACATAAATATCTTCCTTGGACATGACAGACAGACAGACAGACAGATACTTTATTATTCGTGGGAGGGAAATTTGAGCGTTACAGCTGCAATTAGACAGACAATAAAAGACAACCATTACGTTGCAGAAAGACTCTCTGAAAAGTGCAACCAGTCTTGTCTGGCATACTCATAGCACTCTGTACAATAAAATGGGTACACCTTCTACATTAATTTACCATATCATCTGAAACACTTTTCTAAAATTATGTCTATCTGGAATAAATTAGGATTTCTAATGACAATATTTCATCTGAGTGAACTCTATATAGCTAGATAAAGGCTCGCTAAACATTTCCGTATTATTCCATTTCAGTTAATGGACTGTGACAATCCCTTCCTCACATCAGTTAAAGAGAAATTGTACCCAGCACACTTTCATGAAATGATGTCCTAATGAACATTCCCTACCACAAAATAACTATGCAGGCAAAGAAGCTTTATTGGAAGCCACCTTAGTTCCCCCTGCTGGCCTGACAAAGTTGTGACAGATTTGGGTAATCTGTTGTCCAATTAATATTTAAAGTAAAAGCAATCTAAAAATCCTCAGTATTTATCTCAAATTTGAAATCTGAAAGAAAAATTTTACCCAAAAATGAGCTAATTTGATTCATCAGTAGAGGAATTTCTAGCCATCGAAAGAAACTGTATTAAATGGAACATATTGTTAAAAAATTATCCCCAAGATTTCTTATAATCTACCACACAAACACAACCACTTACATGTGTATATGTATCTTCTGTATTATTTTCACATATTCTATAAGACTTGATACAAGTGCCATTTATCATACATCAATGGATGTGTTATCAAGTTTAGGCTTTATTATCATGTATATGAGACAAATATTTGAATGCCTTCTGCTGACTGTTGTTAAAATATGACTACTTTAATATAACCAGTTATTACTACATTACAGTTACATTACATTGCATTTGCATTAAATAACAGGGCCACCCCCTCAACTTTCCAGTTTAAAATGCTCAATTTTACCATGAAACATATTTGAAAAATAAGACAAAAAGGTCTAAAAGTTTTATGACACTGACAAATATCAAATTAAATCCACATACCAGGATGCAAGGCACAAAAATGCTAAATCTGACCACTTTTATAAACAAAAGCGTGATCCATTGTAGAATCTCATTATTCTAGTGATAAACACACAGTCTATGAACAGTGACAGAAGATGGGTTAACCACATATCTGTAATGACTACCACTGACCTTTAGGGGTCCTCTGTGGTTTAGCCTCCACAGCACAAACCTGCACTGATGTTGTGCATGATACAGCAGGAAATAGCACTGCTGATTCTGCCTGTACTCATTCTATAAATTTCACTAAATACTCAGAGCACAATAGAAATGTTTGTTTTGTACTTGGCCCTCTCTTGCACACATAAAATGCCCCAAGCCGGTTTTCCCACGAAGATGAAGCCAAAGTTATGAATTACACTATAATGGTATTAGTATTAATCTCCAATTACTGACTGTCACTTACTGAAACTGAGATTTCATTCAGATACTAATGCAGGACAATGGGCTGACATAATTAAGCCTCAGGAAGAGTTCCTTGTACATGTTACAGACAAACAAGCACACATATATAAATAAGCACGAATAAGCAGGTAAACATTAACACACTTACCCAGTTGCATGGGAGTCCTATCCGGAAGGGAGCGAGTTTTCCTATGAATGGGAACTGATCTCTCAATTTCTTCCTTCATAATTAATTTCCCAAGGTTGGATTGGATCTGAAAGATAAATCGGTGTATCACACCCCTGCAGAAAGTCAGCAGCCTCTGCCCTGGGCAAACATTCAACATGGATCTATTTTCTGGATGAGTTAAGACCTACTGAGCATATGTGATCACATCCAAAACAGAGACAATACATCAGGCTTTCTGCCCATTTCTGACATCATGTTTGTAATTTTATTGTGACAAGGATTCATTCTTTGGAATGATAAAGTCTTCTAATCTAATCTAATACAAGATTAATATATATAAAATAAGATAAAATAAGATTGTTAAAACATACAGCAAAGGTTATGTATAAAATTATACATAATGTCACACACATATGTGTGTGTGTGTGTGTGTGTGTGTGTGTGTGTGTATATATGTTCATTTACAAACAGTTACATATTAAATCGGAAGAACTATGTCCTAATGTTTGCACTTCTAGTTATGTCAAATACACGTGTTTACAGACTCACCTTTCCACCCCTTGTGATTTTCCCAGACATCCCTAAGCTAACATTGCAAGGCAGCAGCCTCAACAGGTCGCTGCTCTCTGTACCTTGTTAAGCTCCTGCTTCTGCAGCTGCTGCAGCCTCCACATATCCTCCATCAGATCCCCATCATCATACTCTTCGCCTTCTTCCTCATTGACTCCCTCTCTCCTCTGCTGAGAGATGGTCTTCTTCTTCCATTCTGTCTCTGTGAGGGGAGATAAGGGGTAGTGCCCTTCCCACTCAACCTTTTCTGTTCATCAAGACTGAGAAGCTTCTCTGGGTTTAACACAAAGCTGCAGTGGCTGTTGGTTAATGCTGGGTCTACACAGCAAAGCCCTTGGGCTGATAGCATCCACATACTGGGAGTCTGCCAACACTACTGCGAGGCGACGCACAGGAGATTCAACTGGGAAGGGTACAGCAGTACGCTACAGGGTACACTATCATTATTACTGGCCCTAGATAAGGAAATACATCACCTTATTATAGGGGAGCTACATGCAATGCAGAGTGTAAAGGATGAAAGAAGAGGCACAAGTTGGAGAAGAGGTCGCTCTGTTGGGTGCTAAGCAGTGCTCATAGACACCTGTGCAGAGCTAGAAGGACAGAGGGTGAAAGCTTACCCAAAACAGCCAGGGAGGGGGGGCAGGGCCAGTAGTCCGTCTCAATCTTGGAGGGCTGGTTGGGGTCAGGAGGCTGTGCTGCAGGAAATTTGGATGACTCGATGATGAGGTCCTCTATGTGTTTACTCTGCGGAACTGACACCGACAGATCTGGACCAAAAAGGTGGGTATAAAAAAAAATACTGAAATTTAGTCAACCATGGGAGCAGGTACTACAGCACACTTTAAGGAGAGCACAAAACCAAATCCTTCTCAGGACCTATACACTATTTCAATACTCAACCATGTAATATAAGGTTCTAACAGAATTAATCAACTATAAAACTACTAAAAAATGCACAACCTTGTTTGTAAATCGGTGGCTTCTTGTAGATGTTGGTGCCATTTTGCGGCCTATGGAAGTGATGCAGAGGACCGACTGTGCTGCTTGTTCTGCGGTTTGGCACAAAAGGGGCTGGTGACGACCCCGCTGGGGACTTCTGCTCCAGGCACTCTCTGGGCTCCTTGCATGTGGAGCTCTGCCACAGGACACGACAGGCGGTTTGTTCCCCTCAGCTTGCTGAGAATGTGCCTGCCCACTTCGGCCCACCCTGCGTCGTTCGGCGGCGTAAGATTGCATGAGCCCCATTCCAAGCACTCTTCCACGTTTTGGTAGATAAATCTTACTAGCAGATGTAACTTATTGGCTGCTGTTTATGATTTTAAAAATGAGCATTATATTACCTTGTGAGCTGGTACACTGCTATCAGGGTGACCAACAGTGTAGGATAGAGTTTGATTTGATGCAGAGATTAATGTAGTCTAATTAAATATTTGGAGAGACATACGCCACTAAGGGTGACAGCCAATTGTATAAACTTCAGTTTTAACCTAACTACATAGTACACTTTTTGGTTAGGGTAATTTTTAGTCTCAATACAAGGCATCACATACCACCTTTTGGTGGTAACATAGATCCAGTAATTCTGTTCACTCACTGTTTCAAATACATCCAGGGTACCCTCTGATGAAGCAATATACACCCAAAAATACCATGCTCAGATTCCATCAACTGAACTATTCCATGTCACATTTCCAGCCACTTAAGCTGGTCAGGTTCACAGGGGTGTAAAACGTATTCCAGACTGCATAGGGCACAAGGATAGATTACCCTTGGCTTGGATGCCAGTACATCTAAGGGTACATGCATGCACACTCACACAAAGGAACAGTGTGAGAAACTTAGAGATCCCAAATAAGCTAACTTGTATGTCTTTGGGGAACCCAGACGAAACCCATAAAACATGGAGTGAACACGTAAAATCCACACACAGAGTGGAAGCAGGATTTCAACCTCCAGCCTTGGAGGTGTGAAGCAACAGTGCTACCCAGTGACTAAATCATCCACTCTAACTCACATTCATGAACAATCAATGAAGCTTCTTATGCCATCTCTGTTCTGATACTGACTCATTAACATACAGGTAGAGTTTAAGGGTGAAAAAAAGAGAAAAGCACTCCTTTTGCCCTGCCCAAAGAATGAGGGAGCAGCAAGTCATCCCTAGCATGGACATGCTGTGCATTAATAACTATAATCACTCCTCTTGGGGCCCTGGAGCCATTGGTCTCACCTCAGGAGAGGGTGGGGGTGAGATCGAGCGGGGTGACATGGACCTCTAGAAGATAAAAGGTTGAGAAAAAAGAACAAGAAGCAGGGGAAGGTAGGAGAGATACAGAAATGTTTAGTTAGGTTAGTCTTCCTGGTATGCTAATTGGGATTTGCCCAAACAAAACACCAGACAACATCTACAGCATGCAAAATACATAGGCCTTTACCTTTTCCAATATAAACCCTTTAATATAAACACTGCAGTAAACCGCGATTAGTGATCTCTGTGCCTTTAGGTGCGTAGGGGCCTCAACCTCAGAATGCATGTTTCAGAGAGCAAACCTGGCCTGCATGAAATAGTCACCTGCCCTGCACCAGGTCCAGGCATGACACTCATCTGAGCGTGTTATTACAGATCAAACACTGGAAGGTCAGGCAAATAAAAAAGAGCAGCAGCTTTCGGGAGGGACAATAAAATGACAAGGGCACTTAAAAATAATAATTCAACCACGAAATATCATCAACCCCGAAATTGGACTGCAGTGAAAATGTCGTCTGTCTTTATGACTCCATGGCTCAGAAAAAGCCTTACAGATGGCAGCATTGCAGTTAGAGGCGGGTCATTCCCATAGAATAACAGCTGAAATATTTCCTCCTGACTGCATTTCCATTACAATCGACCATTTTTCTTATTTCTCTGCTCTTATTTCAATTAAAAATGTTCTATTTTGACTATTTTTAATACTATTAGTCAATTAAATTGTTTTCTTATTAGTCAATTAAATTGTTGTTGTTGTCAGATACTCAAATCACTCTCAGCAGTTACTATCTGATTTCCATTTTAAAAGTTGTAGTGTTTCCTGCTATTCATGTAATACAAATTTCAGTTTTTTTGTAGTTTCATTTACTTAAAATATAAATATCGTCAAGTTTAACAAGAGATTTCAATTCTTTAAAGAATACAAACATGCAGAAACATTAATGATCCAAATACTGTTTGCAGCCTATCAATGAAAGTGATTTGCTAGGGACCTTTTGTACCACTAATTGTCAACGATCTCTTCCCATGATCAATAATGAGACTCCAGAAGCTAATGAGGTCAGTCACTCAAACTGTGTCCTAAACTAAAAAATGTAGATTCATTAAAAAAGATGACTAAAACACAGCAATCCTGTGCCTTAGTGGCAGATGTACTGATAACATCCAGTAATTTTATGCTTTGTGATGCTCTGTAGCATCACCACAAGTAACCAATCAATTCATTCATTTAAAAATATCTATCTATCTATCTATCTATCTATCTATCTATCTATCTATCTATCTAATCTACATATTTTTGCAATATCTACTGACCTCTCTACTGCTAGGCAATTGATCTGATTTGTCCAGAGACATATAGCTGAAGTGGGGTTCGTAGATCATTAAGTCGGGCCGTTCGATTTCGAGTATAGCTTTGTCTTTGGGTATGGCCGCCAAATCTTTATATCCGATGACCTGATTGTCAATTTTCGCCTAGAAAAAGGATAACAGAAAGACAGTGATTGCATAATGCTTACTGTAAGCTTCGGGCATTCACAACAGACAAAATTCTCCCTGAATAGACTGCTGTAATGATATAATCCTTGGGAGATGCAAGACAGAAATAAACTAGAATATATAACATTCTGAGTTTGCAAGATCTGCATATTCTCCTCCATCCTGTCAACTAGGCAGATTGCAGTATTGCTGCTATGTTCGTAGCCAAACATCATTAGAGTGTCTGGCTCGAAGGTCTCCAGTAGTGTGCCAATAGTTTGTGTGACAATCAGACCTCGTCCATGGAGGGCTTCTTACCACAATGGCGACTGCTGGGGATCCAGGGACAGTGGTGCCCCGCAAGGAGCTCACACTGCCTGGGGAAGTCCGGGTTTGCTGCTGGGAAAGTGATAAAGTAAAACTAAATTCAGCAAAATTCAAGGCAAGTCAAAGAATGTGCATGAGTGGGATGGACATGTCACAGAATATCACACTCCTGGTGAAAATAAACCATAAATATAAAAATTCTTCCCAGAAGTAAATACTGAGCTAATATCCCATCTCAAAAATCTCAATACTCACTCAAACTGGTATTTTTTTCTATTACAAAATGTTAAGTACGCTATTTAAAACAGTAAATAGGCCCCAGTGCTAGCAACTCATATACTCAAGCTATTAAAAATGAAACATTTGTTCCTAAGCTAAATGAACAGATAAACAAACGGGGTCCAACCATGAAAGCAACTGACTATGTAAATAGGCCCAAAATAGGGCTACTCAAATGATTCCTGGTCTTAGAGAAATGTCTTATGAAGAGAGGTTAGCAGAGCTGAATCTGTTCAGCCTCGAGCAGAGGAGACTATGGGGGACATGATCGAGTTATATAAGATTCTAACTGGTCTGTATGCTGTTCAACCAAGTACAGACTTCAATATTAGTATTTTTTGACTAACCTCTTTGAACACTACAGAAAATCACAAAGCGGACCACAAAGAAAAATAAACAATTAAGAACAAATTAAAAGACTCCCATACCTTTTGCATCATTTTAGAAGACAACAAAGAGCTGTTCCCCTAAATGATTTCAGCCAAATGGTTCTGCTTAGAAAAAAGAGGCATGTTTATAAAATAAATTAACAAATGTCTGTTAAAATATGCTGTTTCACACTCTGTGAGTCAATCACTGTCAAACATACAAGCATCTTACAGTCTGGAGAATGAGGCTGCTCAGCAGTGACCACTACAGCTAGGGGGAGTGATAGACTGAACAAAAACATCTGAAATCATACACATCTACTGATTTTACATGAAGTGCTGGTAAAATCCAGCATATTGTTCTGTGAATCTAATCCCTTTACAGTGCTTAGTGGTAGGTTTTACATTTTCACATGAACACACTAATGATCTGGAGCGGAGAACACAAGTAGAAATGCTTTTTTTTTAGTCACAAAGCCATCGGACATCATACTAAGCACATACTACATGGCATGCTGTAGATAACTTCTGTCACAAGGTGTACTAATTCAGCTGGACACAAACATGCATAACTGCATGTAATTTTCAGTTGTGAGATGAACTGCGATTTCAGTACATTTGTATATTTTATATTTCCTGCAGAAGCAATCTACATAAAAGGCAATTTTCTAATAACCAAAATATACAGTTTAATTAATGGCTATACATTACAGTATATTTTTAGAATTAAACATTTAAACAAACTGGTATTAAAGTTTGCTTTAAAACAATATATTATTCTTACCTCAGATGGCCAAATGGGTCATTTCAGTGGTGTCTCTGAACCTAAATGCTGTTGTAAATCAGAAAACAAGTTTTACTAAAATGTACTTCTTAAATATATTCTCATACGAATTACAAAAGTATATAATGTATTTCACTAGATGAACGTCCTTTTGCCATGGACATAATTCAAAGACATAAATCACAAAGGCTCACATAGTTCAATCAGGTTATAAAAAATTATGCTATTTCTCAGGGCAATAATAAAGCAGTTCATTGTCTGTTACAACTACATCTAGAGTTTAGTTGTACAGAATGGTGTGGTGAGTTGTGTGTGTGTTACATACTAAGAAAACACAACACATAAAAGACCACAGAGTATCTGCTAGGGACCTTGATGTCTTTATCATCAAGGTAAAATCAGAGCCTCATTTTAGTTACCAGATGTGTAATGAAGTGAAATTCCTTCCATAGCATTTACACATTTTTCAGGGTCTGATTCATTTCATCCATCCATCTTCCAACCACTTATCCTGGTGAGAACTGTGGGCAGAACAGGGCACAAGACAGGTGCAGAACCTGGAAGGAATGCCAATCTATTCCAGGCCCCCTCAAATCTAGTCATTTTTATATAACACCCAACGTGGCTGTCCCAAAGTCATTAACATATAGCCAGACAAGTGTCACTTTCCATCAGCCTGTTATTGTCCTAGCTGCCCTCTAAAAATGAATTTTCAGGATTTACTGAATATCGAGACTGAGCTCAATGCTATTTCTCGATTTATAATTGCAGGATGTGCAGAGAGGAAGACATGCCTGCCATCCATCCTGGGAGGCAGACACCAGGAACTGCAATCATCAGAGATAATTCTCTCCACCTGCCCTTGTCCCCAGTGTCACAATGCTTTGATTGTTTTCCCTTAGTAATCATAAGCAAGGTCTTGATGCCAGTGTTGACACCGACAGCAGCAGTTTGGCTTCTTTGTATCCCCATTCCACAACGATGTTCTCACACATGCAGTGAGCCTTCAGACTAGGGCTCCTCGATTACACTATGTAACAAATTTTTGTTTTTATTTTGTTCCTGGGTACAAAGTGTGTTTTCCTAACCCGTTATGCCTAAAAC
>JAAGVU020000040.1:13950600-13965885 GCA_011763525.2 Mormyrus iriodes | reverse complement strand
CATATAAACATATGGTTTTTACTTCGCGGATTTTCACCTTTCGCGGGGGGTTCTGGAACGCAACCCCCGCGATAGACAAGGGATCACTGTACAGCATGCTTAATTAAAAACCCAGCAATATCCTGACACTGTACTGCACTGAAGAATCCCACCCCACACCCATCTGACCAGTACGCAAATTAGTTTCATACACACAAAGAAGCCAAATGGTATTTAAAGGGTTAAAGTTTATGCCAAGGTAAAAATATAGAATCATCACGGTGGGGAGGTGATGACCCTGCATCATTTCTGCAAGTCAAAGACAACACAAGAGCCTCTTTCGATAAGGCTTGTCCTAGGGATCAAATTCCAGCGATGCTTGGGAGAGTCGATATCTGCCTGGTCTCAAGTGTCCTGCAGACTTACTCGTCTACATGAGGATCAACCAAGAAGTTATTATTGTCCCTCTGACTATGTGAAAGGCATTCCATTGGTGCAACAGTGAAGTAGGGAAATGCAATATAAAAGAACAGCAAGTAAATAACGTTAAATCACTGTAGGGAAAAAATGTGAAAATGTGGAGAAAGAAAAGTATTTAATCACAACCTAGGGATAAACACAGCAAAAATGCAGTGACTCTGAATTTGATGTAGGTACATAAGCAGTTAATATAATCTTTCACACACCAGAATCCATAATGTAAATCTGAGATGTTGTGACTTCCCTGTTTATGTAAGGATAATTTTCATGATATTCCTTTGGTTAACATGCAGGTCAAAGAAGTGGAAAGTCAAATCAAACCATCACATTCTTTCCCTAAAGATCACTGTAGTGGTATATATGTGGTGTTTCTGAGTACTACAGCAAAATTGGACACGACAGAGTACATATGATTATATAAAGACGAGAATTAAATTCTTAATGCTTTACCTCCAGTGATAGAATCATTCTGAGGCCCATGGTGTTTATGGGGAAATATTCATCCCATGATGTCCTAGTCACATTATAGTTCTATTAACTTGCACAGAAACATACGTATTTTTACGACAGAAATGCCATCTCAAAGCTGCTACCACTGTTTGAGCCGGTCTTACTTTTGCACCATACATCACCATCCATGGTGAAAGCTAAATGCAATCCCAGGAGGCAGTAATGAATGAATTGGCAAGTTTACTGGCAGAATTATAAATAGATGTAACTGCTCCTTGAAATTACATATAAAAGCTTGCAGCTTATAGCCAGTGGGGTTAGATATACAGAGCCACATTCAAAGCCCTTTTCTTTATTGTACACTAATGGCTGCTCTACCCACTGACGGCCTAAACCTCATCTCCAGGGGACACTAACTAACACAATAGTGATCACCTGTGACCACGTGCCTTTCTAATTTGGTCACCTCATCTCACAGGCCTGTGGCTGACAAGGTGATAAATGAGTATTTCAGTTGCACACAGTTCAGCGCCCGGACAGATCCATTTTCATTATACGGCATAAGAGGATGTACATGCCCTTGTTTATGCAATGAACCCCCCACGTCATGCAGCCCAAAATGAGTCAGTCCTTACCAGCTGCATTATATTCCCAAACATGCAGTTCTCACTTTTCATAATCAAGCATGCAACAAAATAAATTAGAAAGTGTATTTAACATAAGTGAAGTCAGTGTTTTATACTGATTCCAAAGCTCTCTCGTACTCTTCTTCCATAATGCAACATTGTGAACAAGAGCACTAACAAAGGGACAAGCAGGTCATTCTCACAGGATTTCTTACCGTTGTTCCTCATGGTGGAACAAGAGCACGCAGATGGATGTGGCTGTCAGGAACACTTGAGATCTTTCTCTACCCCCTTTCAGAGTAAATGCCTTAGTTAGTGCTTAGCCGGCGTTTGGTATGAAGACAGGGCGCGATGGCCGCCCCCACCTCCCTTATTCTCTCACTTGTTTTCCCTTTTGAAACAAGGCCTCCCAACAGCTGGGGGATTAAATCAGTCCAGGACTGGGGGATTAAATCAGCCCAGGGCTGAGCTGCCCATTATGCTTTCTCCCGAGCTGCACATTACACAGATTTATTGGCTGTCAGGAGGGAGGGTTGTTGTATGTCCTGTGTTTTCCAAGTCAATTGTCAATGGTTTGGGCTCTTTTGGGTTTCTGCTGACTTTTCTTTATACCACCAACTCTAACCAAGCCAGCTTCAAGTGCACAGACAGCTAATTTACATTTATGGTGGCAGTCAATCTTGACTTTGCACTTAGACTGATCTTTCCAACCAAGAGAACAATTATTAACAGTCATTGAACAGGATTCCTGATAGGCAACAAAATTGTTGGCATTTCTCTTTCCACAGATATGAAGTCACACAGGTATCCATAAATTAATACACTCCAAAAATACATTAAAATTAAAGCAATTTGGGAGAATTATAACTAATCATTATGTAACTAATCGTGATGAAAATGGAAGAAAATTTGTCTCAATGAAGAATTTACAGAAAACCTCACAAAAACATCCTTTTCTCACAGCTATATGATCTTCCGGAAGTATAGTAAGTTCTCATGACGTGAAATGACACCACATTAGAACTTTACAACAATGAATTATGTTCACTGCAGATGAAACAAATTGTATAACCGAGTCAATAATTATCCCTTCGATGGGGAATGGTGGTGGTAAAATCATGCTATGATCTTGCTTCTCCTCAGCAAGAAATGGGTATCTTGTTAGGCCTTGGAAAGCCACAAGTACTTACAAATATCCAATAACAACTAAGTTTCAGTAGCTAAACTGAATCTGTGACAGTGTTACCAGTGAACTAATCAGTCTGATTCAGTTCCTAAGTGGTCAATACAGTCGAGAGTTGAATACCATTAAGTGTCAATCTCATTCATAAGTAATCATCCGGTAAAACAAACATATAAACTTTGAACTGCCATTTTGGTGTAGTTCTATATATATCTTTCTAACAGACATTAAGAAGCACTTTTGCAAAGTATGTCCTCATGTTTAATAGGGGTGTAACGATACAGGGTGTATTATGAAACCATTCAGTACGCCCCCAATGGTTCGATATGCCTATGTGAACTGTGGTATTACGATATGCCTGGCGTTTTCCTCTAGGTATTGGCATGAATTTAAGACAATGTTTTTCCCCAAAAAAAAAACATCTATAAAACTGGGGTTGTCTTATTTTCGAGGGCTAGAATTTAAATGTCATTATACAACAGCAGCTGGTGTAAATTATCCACCTCCTGGCTAAAGGTAGCCACATACTTCAAATGTAATTGACATCGTTTCAGCAATTTGACACTGTAGGAGCGGTGATTCCACCCACTGTCGACAACCGGCTGACAATGTGACGCTGTGGGGTTGGTTGGTCAAAATCCAGCATGCTCTGAACTGCACCAAGCTTATCTTTAAATGGTGTAAATTAATATGTGCATTTGTGTATTTATGTTAATTGTAAATGTGGTAACTGTGTAATGTTTGACGTGGAATGCGTGCATTTCATTAGGGTGTAACCATGAGCGTCAAGTAAACTGCTGGTTTCTTTGTCTGTGCTGTTGCTAGTATTAAAGCAATAGTGGGTCTTAATAAAGAGAATATTTCATTTAAAAAAATCTGTCATCTTCTTTATTAAAATGACTCGGCCACTCACCACAATACATTTTTTTGCCTCCTTTTATGTGGGACTGCTGCATCAAAAACATTCGGCGCTCTCTTGTGTTGTGGAGTTTAAAACATTGATTATGGATCTGCACTTACTGTGCTGCAGCTGCCTGTGGTTGCTTTTTAACAGTGATATGCTATACTTCGTATATGTTCTTGTCAGATAAAATCATTTTTCTTCATAAAGATAAGACTTGGTATTCCAAAAGTTTTCTTCCAAAATTGTATTTAATATTGTCTGTATAGGTACTGTACATAATATGTACACTGTTAATTTAAAACAGAATAGACAAAACACCGACAGGTTATCAAAGTACAGAAGCACATTTAATTTTAATGTTTTTCTCCCCTTGATTTCATACACAGAGACATAAACTAGGCCTGGTTAGTCAAGCTGCCATTTTTCTGAATGGAGAGTTGTTATATGGAAAAATAAAGAGTTCATTGTTTAATTAATGGGTGATTATTTTATTTTCATCTTCAATATAAAGATACCAAAACCGTACCATTGAAGTGATTCAAAAACCATGACACATACCGAACTGTGGGAAAACTGTACCATTACACCCCTAATGTGTAATTATTTATAAATATTGTTATACCCATTTAGCAGACAGGAATGTTGACTTCTCTCTCTCACATTGTAGTCTAGCAAGAAAGAAAACACATGGAACGATTCAAAGTACCTAGTTGCAGACATCTCTACTGACCCCTCAGTGCTGAATTGTTTATAGGCTGTAACTCAGGCAACTAGCACAAAAGTAAAGGTCAATGTTACATCACGCAAATTTCTTTTTAGCTGTAAGAAATCGCTATTTTCATTCAAATAATCACATTTGCAATCTGTGCATAAATTTGTGCATATAACAAATAAAACATTTAAAACAACCACTTTTAAATCCTCACTTGAATGCATCTTTTGTCATAACTAATCGCACATTCCTAATATGTTACTGCCTTGAAAAATAGCCCTGAGCAGAACTGATTCAGTTGAGTTAGAAACTTCTAAAGTAAAGGCTTCAAAAATCTGTACAGTAACCCCTTCACATTCATGAGGGTTAAGGGCAGCAGATCCCCACGATTCTGACAATTCACGAATAATACTTGAGCACCCCTGACATCTACCCATGGCAGTCTGCTAACCTGAGCGATTACATAAAAAGTCTTAGTTACTACCAATTTCTAAACAAACATTACTGTATTGTGCACTTTGCATGTCAAATAACTTTTTTATATAATATACAGACCATCTAAATTATGCCCCTTTATGTACAAAGTTACTACTGTGTGCACTGGGAGCACTACATTTTGGCCTCATTATTAAAAATGCTAAATTAAAGGAAAAGTTCAAAATTTACTGCCAGAAATGTAAGATTCCAGTCATAAAGACAGGAGAGAGGCAGGTTACCGAGAAAAAATGTGTGGCGTACCCAAGCCAAGACTTTTTTAATATATTAAACATATAGAATGCACTTACACTAGCAAATATTATATATTACTAATTTTTATACATTATATGATTTTATGTGATCCCAATCATTTTCAGGATTGCTTTTAGCTTACGTGTAGTCTGTGACTTGTACGAACTTCAGGCAAGTTCCAAAATTCCTGTTTAATTATTCACAGCCAACTTGCGAATAACAGAAACTGTCAATGTCAAATGCACGAATGTGAAGGGGTTACATTTATATATTTGAGCTGCCGTGATGCTATGTACATTACATCTATTTAGCAGACACTTTAATAGAAAGTGACATATATTTGAGAAAGCAGGGTCAGCCAGTCCCTGCGGCAATTGGAGATTAAGGGCCTTGCTCAAGGGCTTCACGGTTGAAATCATTCAGCCACAGAATTTGAACTGGTGACCTTCCAATCACAGGCACAGAGTCCTAACCCGTAGAGATACACACTGCCTTGATGCGTATTCCTATACTACCACACTACCAATTCTGCTTTGTTCTAATCCTACCTCTCTCGTTGTTTTCCTCCATCTTTGTGAGGGAAATGCCAGACTGGCTGCCAGTTTCCCGTATTCATCTCTCCTTGCCGAATGAAATTTTACATGAAACACGCTTCTAATCAGCAAAACATGAAGCAATTAATCCCCGTAGCAGGAAGAACAATTGTGGCGCTCTTCGATCAAGAAGTCTTAGCCAATGTGACTAAGTAGTGATAAGCACTGCAGCCCATTCAACAAATGCATGAAATTACAGTCACAAAAGGATAAAGGGCACTGTTCTAATTATAGTCCAAAGACGTCACACACACTCTTGCCAAGATCAAGACATCCAAGACTATTTTTTGATAATATTTTGGGGAATTCCAAAGTAACTACTAGCCCTTATCAATAATTGCTCCAGGGACTGGCAGACCTTGCTCTCTGATCCTCACTTGTACATCGCTTTGGATAAAAGCGAGTGCTAAAAAGAAAAGTAAAATGTAAATGTAAATAAACCAATTAAATTAATACAACATAAACAAAAATAACTGCTTGAAAATACTGATTTTCTTTTTTGTCTTGATCAGGTCAAAGGATTTTGCCCTTTAGAAGATACATACAATTAATATACTCTTTCACTTAAAGTTAAAATATCTTATGAGATAAATTTAAATAAATCAGCATAATACTAAAAGAATTCTAAAAACCCGGCATTATCAAAGAAAACGTCTAAACCATGAGTGCAGAAGTAATCATTATGCAACTTTGTTTGAATGTCTCCTGCACTGAAAAGTCCACAGAGACTCACTTTCCTATGGTACATTTACATCTGATTTTAGGGAAGTTACCTCTGGTGACAGAAGCGTAACACACGTATCAGAATTGACTTTGTCCAGATGCATATACAAAAATGTCAAAGTGCCATAGTAGCTACTTTGGAAAAAGTGTCAAAAACACATACAGAACACAAGAAGCAAAGAAATATTACCATAAACATCTAGTAAACATACCTTTTGCTTCTGGAAATTTAAGATGCATGAAACAGTGGTTTAGATTCTTAAACATCTGTGTTACCCGGCAAATCTTCAAAAACTTTCACCGAACAAAAGGAACTATCCTAGCATATTTCCCAGAAGGCTTTCAAATCTTTACTTGATGACGCAAGGATTTCCAGAACTATCTTGTTGTCTATAGATGTCCCTTTCACATCCAGGGGCCCCCACCCCCTACTCACATGCTCATACACGCACAGACCCCAGTCTTCCAAAAGGCGCTTATCTCAGCCCAGCAAGACTAGCCAACGCCCTCTCAGCCTGCTACCACCATCACCACAGCAACACTTGCCCGATTGGGCCCTCCAAGTTCTTCTGATAAATACGTTCATCTAGAACCCCCCCCCCCGCCAAAAGGAGGTGCACATGCATGGACTCACGGACTCACGGTGCAACCAAGTTGCACACTGCAAAATCTCACAGTAATTAGTATGACTGAGACCAACACATCCACCTCACTTGCCTTGGCCCTGACATTGAAACTAAACCACCAGCACCCCTGCTCATCGCACATCACCTATCAGCACGAGTTCACATTCACATCCATGATGGAGCTCAAGTTCACAGTTAGATCAGCAGAGCTACATTTTCAGTTTACACGTTTGTGGTCGACTGCCAGATTACATCGCTGTCCAGTTTCTCTCTATCACACTCGACCCCCCGCCCCCACCAGGCCCCATCTGTCCCTCCAGGCACAGCTTTTCCCCCACGGACTCCATGTACAGCCCACACCCCTGCCTTCATCCTCTCATCCATGTCACCATGGAGAAAACGAGCACTTGACAAGCTGTGTGATCAGATTAGCGCACCAATAGTTAAATCAACACATCTCTTGGCTACCACTGAGATCTGCTAATATAATATTTGTTGTTACTATGGAGAGCCCCATTAAAGTTTAGTTCCTTAACTACATGTGGTTGGGCAGTTTTCGTTGTTGCTAGAGCAGGGCACGCACCAAGACAATTACCATAGCTCCCTTAGCACCACAGGAAGATACAGTCACTGAGCATCTAAGGAACATAGCCTGAGATTACCTGCTGATACATTTTAGGTTGTAAAAAAGGAAATCAGAATTAACTCACAATAGACAATTAATATACTAACAGCCAAAAAATTCTGTCTACACTACAACAAAGAAAAAAAATATGTAATAGTAATCTACAAACTTTTCAAAGTGAAATACCAAACACAAGTAGTGAACCCATGTGGAAATTTTGACTGATAAGATAACGGTAATTTTTTCTCTGATATTGCCAATACCGATACCTGGCTAACCTCTAAGCCACTTGTCGAGTGGAGAATGAAAAATGAAAGATCAATCTGCGGGCCAGATTTAATCATTAAAAACATGTTGCAGGACGCATAAAACCGAAAAAATCCCCCATCCTTCACTACAGGAAATGTCTGATCATCCAATGCAATCATCTCCATTATTTCAGTAGTTATGCCTCTGTCTCTGATACTGCTAATTTGAATATGGACCCAATGTGTCAACACACATATCAGGCAACTCTATCATACACAACACCTTATACAAAATAATCCAATAAAACAGATTCGCTAAAAACTTAAAATGTGGCTACATCTTAAAGAAGACAAGCGATCAGATGTTATTTGACCAACAAAAGAATTGGGATGAAAGACAAGCACTGTAGGAACAAATTCTACACATCATAAATCCATACATCCATCCATTCCTTCATCCAAGGACGTGTTTAGAACAGTGTTTCTCAAACCAGTCCTCGAGACCCCCCAGACAATAGACAGTTTTGCTCTCTCCTAATTGCCTGGTAGTTGGGAGGGAGCAAAAGCGTGGACAGTCTGGGAGTCTCCAAGGACTGGTTTACAAAGAAAGGAAAATCCATCATCCAACTATTTTTTGTAACCGCTTGTCCTGTTCAGGGTTGCGGGGGGTCCGGAGCCTAACCTGGAGACTGTGGGCAGAAGACAGGGAACAGCCCAGGATGGGGCGCCAACCCATCGCAGGGCACACCCACACTCACACATGCACACCAATGGAGAATTTGGTAACTCCAATTAAACCCAGTATGTTTTTGGACTGTGGGGGGAAACTAGGGTAACTGGAGGAAACCCCACGAGGACAACAGTGCTATCCACTGCACCATCGTGCCACCCCGCAAGGAAAATTAGCAATCAAAACTCAAATATAATTAAGAAATCTATTACATTAAGATGAGCATTCAGTATGTAATGGATGCAATTTTACAGTCAACAGTAAGCAACAACATTAATCTTCGGCATGGTTCTTTAAGGGGGCCTCCAGAGAACCTTCATCGGAATAAATCAATAAAGCAACAAGCTGCACTTGCCCTTTAAACTGGCCCCATAGCATTACTCAGGAAAACTGACAGTGATGTGTCTATTTATATTCCGTGATAATGGCACTCTTTATCTCTTGTTTTCATTTGTACGCCCCTTCCTGGCTGATACAAGGAACCCTTCAGGTACCAGGACAGATATCCTCCAGTCTGATATATTACTTAAAACTTAGCAACACAACTTTAAGTATTTACATTCAAATACAAAAAAAGGCAGAAAGCTAAATTCTAAAGACTCCATCCATCCATGTCCCATGAAGTTCCTCACATTGAAGCACTGACAATGTGTTTAGGGACCAAAAGTAATTAAATGCTGAAGGTCTGAACGGCTACTATACCGCAACCTCATTGGATATTTTGCTGATAAATTCACAGTTAACTACAAATTAATGACAGCCATGCAGCAGGCAGGAAGGCTTAGTGCAGGATTTCAAGTTAATAAGAAAATCTTCTTCTTTTTGGCTTATACACTTGAGCTGGAGAACATCTTAGTCTCATCCTCAGCTTCCCCCAACTTGTAAGAGATGGTCATTCAAAAGGTGTCACCACACTTTCCTGTTCTTGGACCAGAGAGTGTTCAGGTAATTTATTACAAAACATCACACAAACATTTTTCACACAAGTTGTTATGTGGTATTCTTGCTGTCTTTGATAAGCAAATGTCTAATATCTAATATCTTCCTTGGTCTCTACCGACGCCTCTGAAGACTGCACATGTCATGGAAACATCATTTGTGCGGGTCTGAGTTTAATTAAAAACCCCTCTGTCATTTATAATCCTTTTCACAATCACTCCTCTGTTAAGAAGCTTAAGAAAATCACAGGCTCATCTCCCAGCTATGAAAGAAGGCAAAAAGCTAAATCATTTTGTCTAAGTACTTTGTAAGGGGCAGAGAGAGGGCAGAGCATAGAGTTGCCTAATCACTCACAATTACAGCGTATGTATTAGGGCCACACATTCATAGGAAACTGAACAACATTATTAATAATAACAACCTGGGAAATACAAACTCATGATTGTCTCACAGAGCTAGAAAACTAGATCTATACAGAGTGCCAATTCCCTTTGTTTCCATTAACATCATCACACATCATTCCTACCATATTTTAACATATTATTTTTAGATAAAATAAAATGTAATAGCAAGTTTTAAAAATAGCACCACTCAACTTGTTTTTCTGTGTGTTGTATGTCTGACAGGGCAAAAGGATAAGGCTGATAATATCTTCATGCCTCCATCTTCATGACACCTTGCTTCTACTCTCAACACAGTCAGAAGAATAGGTCTTACACAAGCCTTATGGTTAATTGAGGCTGAGAGTGAGTTTATTAAGGGATCGAAGCTGTCTGGACACAGATACGGGTTCAGACGCTGATTACTGTGCCCTTGAGAGAATCTATTAGTTGCCTGAGGACCCTGCACAGCTGGATGAAATGCTGGAACCATGTAAGAAAATGTCTGGTAGACGTGAACCCTAAACCCACCCGAAACAGGAAGTGGAAGGATACAAGTCTGACAAACCAGAATAGTGCTAATTTGCTAGCATCACAATTCTGTGGTGCACTGTCATGTCTAAAGCCTACCGCAGACATACAGTCGGGAACATCAGCATTACTGTCTCTGAAAATGGAAAGTAGATACAGGCCCCTGTTGTACTCCATCTTTTCAGTTTTCTCAACTTACGTGGGATAGTCTAGCGTTGTTTGACATTTTAACCCTTCTAGCATGACGCCAGCAGGAAATCATTCCTCACAGGAAACAGAAGACTGCAGAAAGATTTTCCTGCCACTTTTTCCAACAATGGATTAAAACATTTTTTTCCACAAACAGCTTTAACCTGATTTACTTAATCAACATAATAATGTTTAACGTATCACCATTTTTTTCTGCGAGGTGTCGATATGCTCTGTAAACAAAATTATAAATCAGATGAAAAGTATGGAGTCTGTGAACTGTAATTAACAAGCAGTGAGGCCAGATTTTTATTGATTTCAACATGCCTTCCAACTGGCATTAATCAGTCTTTATGTTCCCCAGTACATAATACATAAAGTACATAACATAGGATTTCAGGGCTCTCTCGAGGTTTGAGATGAAAGCAATATTGACCTGTATGACACCTTGTGGATAATCCACAAGAAAGGAGGCTCAACACAGCCTGAACCAAAACAGACATCCAGTTTATCATGAAAGTAATACTTGGTTTTGGACAATAGCACAGGCTACAGATAAAGAACAGAGCTTCCCTTCCAGATAATGAGAGGGTTTTATAACAGTGCCTTAATGTTCAAACTACTGATTAAAATGTTTCCATGGTCTATGCATGTTCCTCCCACGCAGAGCTTTAGCTGCTAAGCATACACCACCCACATCAAGACTATGAGGAACTTCCAAATATTGCAGTATGTTATAAAAACCACTGTTATATAAACCGAACTCCAATAACTGATTCACAAGCAAACACAACTACATAGAAGGTTATTTTGTGTGACTGAGCTCTTATATAGTGTCATTTAAGCTTAAAGTAAATCAAATTTAAATAGAAACACTAAATAACAGATATACTGCTATACAAAACAAAAGCGAAGACACTGTTTTTTCCTTTTTGTACATGCAATTCTGTAGTTACGTGTGCAGTTACATACGGACACTCACCATAAACAAATGCATTCTTTTTCATATTTATTTACAACTACTAGGTATATCTATGTTAAAAATTCAACACCGGCACTTAAATCATCAGCTGGTGGTTTAATATAAACCCGCAAACAGTTTTAACCATTACGGGAGTTGTTCAGTTACCCTTGAGCGTCTCCGCATCCATTTCACTACCGTGATCCTGCAAGCATGGGACCAGTCCCCCTGTCACCATGGCCAGCGGTTATGTAAAAGATCACACCGCCCTCACATAATCCGGCGCTGCAGCTTCCATATTCATATTTAAGCGGCTGATCATTCCGAAGTGTCCATCCCCCCATCCTAAACCACCCGCTTTTTACGATGCAGTGTCCACAGATTCAGCGGTTGCATGCAAGTTGCTTTTAACGGACAAATGCATCGGCGATGAATACAAAAATGCACAGTGCACGGGGTTTTTCTTTGCAAAGCACATGGGTGCTTGGGAGTTTGTGTTTCCGTGAGTCAGCTACGTTAGGAGAAAAAGAATTCTTGAATCACCTGAAATTGTTGTCCTCTTCTAAATAAATCCCCCTTCTTCGTCGTCGCCAGCGAGACAGCCCCTTAATCCTTTTTGCTTTTTAATTCTTTGGACTTTTAATTGCAAATTGTATAGAGGACAGAGTTGCAGCGGGAATATTTGACGTTGCGGGCTGCAGGCATTTATCGCTGTATCTTCAGGGCACCGTGCAGACGGAGCGTGGCTGCTCCATTTAGATAGCGCTAATGTGCGTTTCTTACTGTTGCTGTCCCTTGCACAGATGGCTCGGTCCATTCCATGTAATGGGGGTACTCCAAAAAACACACGACACAGCCTGCCAGGCTGCTTGCATTGCTTAAATGGAATTGCCCTCACTTATATAATACTACCAAATCTGTATAAACATATATGTGTCTATGTGGCTTTTAGTTATAGCTTTAATTTGCATAAATGGGCAATTTATATTCCTTTATGGCATACATTCATAAAGTGGAGGATCCTGCATGGCAAGGGCAATATGTGCTTTTAGCGAGGGCGGCATCTTTTCTGAGGGGGCGCCGACTTAGCAAACCGCGGACCAAACCGCCAACCCTGCCCGGTCTGCAACTTTTACCGTCTCGACCTATCGACAACTTCTATCCCCCACCGACACATTTTATCGTCACAACCCCCGCTCCCTCATCCCCATATACACATGTACACTCACAATTTTTACCGAGAGCTTGGGGGCGGCGGTGAAGCTTGCCTAGGGCGTCACATGGGTTTCGACCACTATTGCTTCCATCGATCCATCCTCCAACTGCTCATTCTAAACGGATTCGCAGGTTATTTCCCAGTTTCAAATATAGATGCATACATATACAATAATAATAATACGTCGATGTGCAGTTTTTAAAAGCTGAATTTAAGAGAAATCACGATATACGTATTTTCAAATTAAACGAATCGTGAATCTTTTTAAACGTTATTCTTATATCTCTAAATTAAAATGCATTTTGTCTTAATCCCGAAAGTTTATTAACCCCCAATTCATCCCAATTCCGGTTGCCAGGACAACAGTTTCTGAATCTTAAGAACTCATGTCAATTCACCTATTTTAAAATGTAGCATTGTTAATAATGACATTATAATGAAGAGTTGGCTTGTAATTTTAAACAACGGCAAACAACGTATATACAATTAATATTGCTAAAGTAGATTAAATGCCAAGGAACAGGATAATCAGTTTGTGCGTAATTATAGCTACCCAGATCATTTCTCAATTCACTTCTCACCCCTGTTTGTTTGGGATGAAGAACTATAACGCTCCTAGTATTCACTGGACATGTGATCCTGTTGAACAGAATTTTTAAAACTCTAAAGTCAATACTCCATTTCTGGGGTCATGTGTCAAGTGTCATGGCAAACAATCAATCGACGCTTTGGATTCACACTTATACACTGTGGACAGTCAGATACCCCACCGTGTTAATGCACGTTGGAAATCTTCACAGTGAAGCTTACCTGTAGCAGCTTAAGAACAAATCCAAATAGTCAAACTTATTATGTTCACAATACAGTGAATACAATATTGTAACCTGGCATATGGCCAGTGACAGTTATGACATTGGTTCCTGGTAACGATTTTGTTGTATTGCTTTTAGCGTCACATATCTTCTGTGTTCATTTCTCAGAAAAATCCCACAAAATGGTTTAAATTTTGGCACAGTCAAAAAAATGTCAGTTTTTTTGTGAAATGTAATGTTTTTTTGTTGATTGAAATATGATAATGCATCGTACATTCTAGATGCATTGCGTTCCCTCTCAATTAAAGCGATATGGTCACACCTTCCCGATATAACATATTTAACTGAAGTAAGGTTTGTCCTCAGTATTTGGTACATATGTACTCCCCAGAGTGTCAATTAGCAAGAAAACGTATCATGTTATTATATACCACTTTCATTATTCATTATTTTAAAGCAATTTGTGTAACATAAAATTCATATATGTGATACTTGTCTCATGTGTAAGTCGCTTTAGGCAAAAGCGTCTGTTAAATAGAAAAAAATATAAATGTGTGTGTGTATATATGTGTGTGTGCGTGTGTGTGTGTGTGTGTGTGTGTGTATACATACATAAAAAGAAAATCATAAAGATTGATATGATTAAAACTATGACAATTCTTCAATGAAGATGAATACTACAATATCCGTTATTCTTATCTCCATACATCCTAGTGTATTTCGCATAGGATTCCTGAAGATTAATTGAATGGAACTAAACATATATTGCCAGAGTAAACCTACAGATTGACCTTCTGACTGATTTAATTTTTGTGAAGTTGTCATTGCAAGAAACAAATCTCTAGGTGGCGCTCTATAACTTTAAATTCTGTTGGTTGATGAAAAGAACCTGTGGCCATGTTAACTGAAGTGAATGAATTTTTGTTTGCTTGCTTAATGAAAACAATTGGAAAATTAAGTAAACCAGGCATTTTTTCTCAAAAAGTCGGCCAAACTAGTGCAACATAATAATATGAAAGTCAGTATTTTTTCTCAAACAGCCAGTGAACTGAATAATTATATGAAACAATTCTACTTAATTATTGTTTAAACATTTTTAGATATAATAATTACATAGAAATGTAATAACATTATTACTGTAACAGCATAGAAGATTTTAGAATTATCAAATAATTTTGACTGATTTTCTTTGAAAAAATGACAACCAGTACAACCAAGAAGAAAACAGAGAATGTGATGTGACCCCAATGCTCTAAATCCCAAAGCTGAACTGACATTTTGTTTTGAGTTTTCGTTTTCAGCAAAGCCTTTGTAGCATGAACAATTAACTAACCTTTTACTTTTAGCTTCGGTGATAACTAGATTTACTCCAAAAGGACAGCAGATGCCTGCATCATTCTCCCACCTCAGAATTATCATTAACCTTGTCACGTTCAACACTGGTGAGTTCAGGGAACTCTTTCAATTTGAATCTGAGTTAAAATTAAATTTGAAGATGATGCAGGACTTTATATTGACCTGAATTATAATTTAATTCAACCAGGGATGTAGGAACCAAGGAGGATGTGTAGCATGGAATATTATTTAGCACTAAATAACATAGAATATAATTATTATGATATTATTAAAAAGCATGTCAAATACCTATG
>JAAGVU020000040.1:13922546-13933639 GCA_011763525.2 Mormyrus iriodes | reverse complement strand
AGAAAATTCTCTCCAAACCTCCCACTTCTGCCCCTCCCTCCCTCCTGCTTGCTCTCTCTCTCTCTCTCTCTCTCTCTGAAGCTGTCAGATTGAGAGCGAGACAGAGGGGTCCACAGCAGGGGGAGACTTGGCCTGTCCATCACACAGCCCCCTGTGGATCCCAGTGTACCCTGTCACACTCTAATTAAAACAGAAGCTGCTCCGAGGGGCAATTTCTCAGAAAAAATGTGGTCTCGCGGTGTACAGAGCCCACTGACTACAGCTTCAGACAACCCGCTTATTTCATATTGAAATTGATTTACTTTTTATTAAAGTGGGGCCATGTCTATTGAATGTGGCAAAATGTAATGAACTTTCCCCGTTATTTAAGAATTGCATTCACTAGCATACTAACTGAAGGACATTAAGATAAAAAAAGACATTCACATTCACCATGTAGGGAATTTAGTAACTGATAAATATAAAGCTACACAAGAAGCAAAATTAACCGTAAAATTTATTTGAAGGTACCATCCACATTATTGGTGACCTAGTAAAGAGAACCTCCATGTAAATAGAAAGGTAGTAGAATCAGAAATCATACTAAAGAAAAAGGCAAGCAAGAAATCACATTTCCAAATTTTAATTAAAAAACAGCTATCTTTTTGGATGAGTGACCTGTAGCACATTGATTAATTACCCTGACTAATTAGTCACCTTATTGTAAGCATCTTGCCTGTAATCCAGATTCAAACAGGTTTAAGGCAAATTGTAATGCACAATGAGATTAAGCTACATGTGCACAATACACAAGTGTCGTGTGCAGGGAAGTTTTTAATTTCCTACAGCTCTAACGGGTTTTTAAAGATGGATGAATGAGTATGGGCGCCTTTTTCTAATTTTCCCGGCGGACCAGAGTCGGCGCTGGTGAATGAAACAGTAGGGAACAGAGGGAAAACACTAATGATTTTGTCTGAATGTACAAATACACGCCCCTTTTGAGTCAAACTGGCATAAAGGAGGAGGCCGCCAGTGAATGACGACCTGTGAGGTACTGTATATGCCTCCTAACCCACCCACCACAGACCGGAGCTGCTTCAATACACAACGGCACCTGAACCGTGAAAGGAAGGTGAAAATTAAGTCTAGTTTGGGGGCATTAAAAAAAAGGAAAACTGGTTTATCTCCCGAGTGGAACAATGCGCCCCCACCTCCCCATGTAACACACAAGCAGCCTGAGAGACCTGAAAAGGAAACAGCATGGCTTTTTACAAAGGCCTATTAGAAACAATTAGTCCCAGCCACTGCAGTTTGATTTGGGGGCTAATTGCTGGTCAGGGCTGAGGCAGCGTGTGAGGTGGTTCGGATGCCTGGTGAGATAGAGAGCCCTGGAGGTGGTGGGGGGGGGGATGAGGCCCCCACAAAAGCTGCCTTTATTTCACATTCAGGTGCTACAATGTAGGTGTGCTCAAAAGACTTAATCCTACATTCAAGCCCAACAAGAAAAGTCTTTCACATTGAAAGGTAAGTACAACACTGTTACAGGTATTCCCTCCCAGTCCCCCCCCACCCCCTACTTTCTTCACCATGTGACAAGAAAAAGCAATTACCAAAATTATAGCCATTTTTTTGCTTACAAGACAGGAATTTGGTTTCTTTCAATTTCAGGGACTGTCCAGGGAGAAACTTGATCGGACCGCCCTGTTGGGAACACCTTCAGAGCGCTCTCACTCCCTCGGCCTTAAAGAGGGCTGAGGCGGCTTCTCACTGAACCTGACTCAACTGAAAGAGCATTTTTGACAGCCAAGCTCTGGGATGCGCACGGGCTGCTCGTCACAGCTACGGCCCGAGCATGCTGTAAACGCCCTGTCAAACCTGCTGTTTTTGTAACTCATACTTTCACCTATGGACATGGCAGCCCTTTCATCCACCCCCCAAAGTCATGCATTATGCGTTAAGTCTCCCCCTGCCCCAAAAGCTCACGACTCTTCCTTGATTCTGCATTCCGTCGTGCCATTTACGAAAGCCTATGATGTACAGGTAAAGGGTGAAGAATCTGCGAACAAAAGAAACCCCATGCTAGGCACCCCCAATGTAGTCTCCTAAGCACGAGGGGGGCTGCAATTGCCTCTTACACAAGACTGTTTCACCAGTGCCTCTGACCCCAAGCGATGCAAAAGGTTCACTGCCAGCGGCTTTTTGGCCGTGACAGGCCATCACGTTTTGCACATTGTGCAAAATTTCCACCATGATGCTACAAACAGTGCTGTGATAATTCACTTCAACTGACATACAGCACAACGCTAATATATACTGACCTAATGATGTGACTGTTTAGTTTACCATGGATGGTGTTTCATTTTGCCACCCCCCCCCCAGGAGTAACAAAGTCTAAATGATCATAAAACACATCTATGCCGCATATTTGTACCCATAAGGGAAATCCTCGCATTGCTGGCTTTCTCCAAGCCTCCACTCGGTGAGACACGTACATCAAAGGGGGGTGACCCAGTCAAAGGGGTAATAGAGTAGCGAGGGGCCGACAAATGCGCGGGCTGTAAAACTTAACAAGGTGTGAATGCCCTCTTGGCGGCCCTACCCTCAGCGCACGCTGGCCTGCTTGGGTGCAATGTCCGGGGGATGGGACACTTGTGTTTGTAGAGGAAACATCAGGTGGCCGGTGTTGGCCGCGGTGCTGCTGGACGCTTCTGATTTATCTGCACACTGCAGAATTATGTGCCTAACCTCTTCACCTCCCTGCCATTTGTGTAGTCCCCCTGGCTCTGTTCAGGCAATTAAACACCCGTGCATCTGCCCCCCTGGAACGCCCCCTGATCCCCCTCCCCTCGCCCCCAAACCCCAAGCCCTTCCCACTGCATTTCACCAGTTCCTGGTGTCAGCAACACTTCAGTGCAGACACTCGGTGCTCTTTCCCATGGGGAATGGGCACTGTGGCCCCGGTGCTTGCCTCCGTAGTGTGGCACATTCCAGACTGCATATACCCCCACACTTTCCAAGTACACTCCAAAAGCATATCCAACAGTACAGAAGTACTCTATATGTAAGAAAATGACAAATCACACATTACTTTTGCTTTTTAATGTCATATTACATTAGGTAATCATTCAACACTCAAGAGTTAAGTAAGATGTAACTGGGACCTTTGTGGTGAGCCTCACATTTCCCTCAGTGTAATGCCAGTGTCTTCCACACTGGGATGTGTCCCTATGCTCTATTGTTTTGTTTCTGCTGCCATCAATTCCTCAACTGAGACCTCCTGATTTTAGTGCACTTGTTTGATAGTATATTATTTTTTATCCTTAAATTTTTAAATCAGGGAATTATGAATATCATTTTAGCATTGGGATAATAATAAAAATAATCACTCCAATAGACTGGCATTGAGTTGAATTGCCCCAATCTTGTGACTGAGGCTTCCTGGGATCGGCTCCAGGCTCACTGCAAGTGACAAACACGGCTGGTTAGATGGATGGATGGATGGATGGATATATGCACTCCCTTAATTCAGTTTTCCTTTGGCAACTCTGCTAATGCATCTCATTTCGATCGGTATATTGTGTGTGTAAATTTTATGCAATCAATCAACAGTGATAAAAAACACAAAGGATGCTTACTATAAGAACAATACTTGCACCATAAAAATCTTGTTTTACAAAGTCATAAAAAAAAATGGAAAAGTATGAAGATCAGTATCAATGCCAAAAGCACATTTATAGCGTGAAAGCTAAAGTTGCCCCCACCCCCATGCACACGTTCTGCCACAAACATAGATAGTAAAATGCGAGGGCTGATAGGTAATGTAGGACTACCATCCCCCATCCTCCTCCACCAAACTTACACCGCTGTTGCCACCGCCACGTAAATGGCCCTCATAATCATCTTGATCTCTCCCGCCATCTGTTTTCCTAACCCTAAGTTCTGTTAACAGCACGAAGAGGCTCCAGCCGAGGGGGTCCGGCCAGCGCCATGATGCCTGTCACTGCCCTGTTGGGGACTGTCATCGGTCCTCCCCCCCCCACCCGCTGATACTCAAACAAAACAGTCCCTTTTAAAACCCCCCAACCACCCCCTGGCAGGCCCCCTCCTTCTGTGTGTCGGGATTTGACAAACCCAGGATTGGCTCACCTAAATTTCAATTTGCAGTGGGGGACACACTGTTTCTGTGGATGTGTGACTGGGACTCAAGACAGGGCCGCAGGTCTACGTCGCTTGTGTTGACAACATGTGTCACACATGGATAATTAGATAGACAAATAATTCATTCTAACCCAATAAAAAGTAACTGCATATGAAACATCGCATTTAGATACCTTGCTCTTTATTACCTATGCAAATACAATATTGATGACTAAATGAAAGCTAAATTTAAGGAGTCAGCAAAAGTATGAAAACACTGGAATGATTGGTATGATGATAGAACAGAAGAGGAACAAAGGCTATAAAATTATTTGAAATATTTAATTCATAAAAATAAAAATTACCTTATGTAGTAGCACAGACGCTCCCTGGGTTATGATGGTCCATGTTATGATATCTCGACCTTACGATGGGTGAATGTTTTTCATTTTCAGTACGTTATTCAATAAATGACATGAGATATGACACTTTTTTATAAATTAGGCTTTGTGTTCATGATCTTGCCCAACTGTAGGCTAATGTAAATGTTCTAAGCATATTTAAGGTCGACAATAGGTTAGGCTATGATGTTTCTTAGATTAGGTGTACTGTATTAAAATGCATTTTCACCTTACGATATTTTCGCCTGATAAAAGGTTTGTAATCCCATCATAACCTGAGGAGAGGCTATGTATAGATAACCAAAGTTTTCTTCTGGATGACTGCAGGCGATGAGACTCAGTGCTGCCCTCTGTCAGCTTCATTTAAAAAAAACGCAAAATGATGATATGAAAATTTTGTCACACACATTTACATTTTACACAGCATTACTGGTGTACTGTTATGAGCATTATTGGTGCATTGTTTCAAGTTTCAAACAATACTCCATTGAACAATGATGAGCAATATTCAACTTCATTTTTTTTCTTTATAGACTATCTGGCAATTAGAACATCCACTGGCGTGAGTTTCAGTGATGATTTCCACCGTGCGCTGTGGCTCTCAGTTCAGCTCAAGTCTCATGGCCCTTCCGATTTGTTATTTGTTTTTGTTTACATTATGGATTTGTCAGAATAATGAGACAGGCACCACTCAGGTATTTCTGTTTAAATAAAGGTACTATAGTTTTGTGGGCCCTCCCCAAGCACACAGAATTAGGTCACACAATAGCATAGGGCAACGCACAACCAACACTTACTTACTTTGAATTTATATTCGTTACTTTAACAGGTTAAATTACTAAAATCTTACTTCTGTTTTGCTCTATACATGACATATACAGCACAATATACACATCTCTAGTCAAACACACACCTTCATTTAATATAACCGGTGTGATGTCCTACCTGATTATGTGGCTGTGAATATTGTGCTGGCCTCATGTTCACTTCACAGAGGGTGAATAATAATGATTGATACTTTATCGATCCCCATGGGGAAATTCTTCTTATACCTCCCCCAGGTAGGTGAGAGCAAGCTGGCTGTAAAGGGCAGCCAGAGAGCTGGGGGTTAAGGGCCTTACTCAAAGACCCACAGATGTGCTGAGGGTGGGCTTCAAACCAGCAACCTTCTGCTTACAGGAAAGGAGGCTTTGCCCACTGAGCCACATACTGCCCCTAACAGTAAGAATGAGAGGAGTAAGAATACGATAGAATAGAGTAGTACAAGAATAAGAAGAAGATGAGATGTAATAAATAGGGATGCACCGATTCCGGCATCGGGATATCGGGCCGATACTGCGGTCAAATACTCATACTCGTACTTGTAAAAATTGTCCGATACCAAGAACCGATAACATTTAATTGCTGCATTACGTTAAAATTCAGACAGGCATTTTGTCAGACTGTACGGTCTGTTCTGCTAAAATGTCAAGAGGAAAAAGGAACAGTACGTCATTTAACACAAGCAATTTTATCAAACATCTAAAGACGCACCATAGCACAGAGTACACGAAGTCTGCTAATGCTAGCAGAGAATGACCGCAACAACAAGCTTGAGCGCAAATATTGGAGAAGCGAGAGGAAATGAAACCAATGCGTTATTTATATCTAACATTAAATAACTAAACATATTTAATGTTACTTATAAATAACGCTTTAGTTTCAATCACCAATATAAGTACACCTGGGTATACGCTTTTTTTGCTCCTATAAAAAGAAAAAAACGATCATGGCCAAGCGGACCAGTCACAGTTCTTAAGGTCTGCGTCGCCGCGTAAATCGTTTAAAGTGATAAACCGCTTAAATGTATGAAAATGTATTAACTTTAGCGCAAATTTTGGAGAAGCGAGAGAAAATAAAACTGAAGCGTTATTTATATCTAACATTAAACAATTAAACATATTTAATGTTACATATAAATAAGAATTCAGTTTCAGTAACCAATATAAGTACACCTGGGTGTACGCTTTGTTCATTAATATAGAAAACCAAACAGTGCTTATTAATTTAACACTGGTATCGGATCGGTACTCGGTATCGGCCGATACCCAAAGCCCAGGTATCGGTATCGGGACAGAAAAAGTGGGATCGGTGCATCACTAATAATAAATAGATTTCTGTTCACAGCGAACCATTATCTCCTCTAATCCTTGAAGATTACGTCACAAATTAAGGATTTATTCTTTGAGACTATTTGGTTTTTACAGACGCGTTTCAAAAGTATGCCATCTTCAGGATGGTAATTAAACGCTGAAGATGGCTTAGTACCAAAATGCATCCGACATTCGATATCCTTCCAATAAATAAATAAGACAATATATGCTTAAGATTGCGTTTTTTCTTTATTAATTAAGTCTTTCTTTAACTCGCACCCAAAGATCCAGCTAAGTTGAATTAAAGTTGAACGCGCCTGCTGCCCTATAGGTGGACTTGTAATTACTTGCACGCAAATCAGTAGGGGTGGCGCTAACGATTTTTTTTTTTTTAATCGATTAATCTATCTACAATTTTACCGATTGGTCGATTAATCTAAACGATCAATTTCCCTGCAGAAAATCCAATTCACCATTTCATTTAAATTTTATTTTGATAATAATAAACTGTATGTCATTGCAGGACTTTAGATGACAGACGTAGGTGTTGTGCTCTAGAAAATCATTAATTTTTCTATTCTTTTATTTTTAATTTCTTTTGTTACTGTTTTATTTTTATTTGTATTTATTTCACTTTCTTATCCAACATTCATTTTATTATTATTTTACAGATTTATTCTATATTTTATTCTATCCATATTTTTTAAAAGAGGAGCTATTGTAGTTAAACAAGGTAAAAAGACATTGGTGGTGTAGCGCTATTGCAGTTTAAAGTCCGACACGTCTTTTTTGGAAGTTCATTTTTATTTCAGTTCACGATTTTCTTTTTCCAGCAGTGGGTTGGTGCCCCATCCTGGGTTGTTCCCTGTCTTGCGCCCGCAGCCTCCGGGATAGGCTCCGGACCCCCCGCGACCCATATGGAATAAGCGGTTATAGATAATGGATGGATGGATGGATGGATGGATTTTCTTTTTATGATTTAGAGTCCGTTTTCGTTTCAATTTACGATAATAACACTGGTCTCAACAAGCCCAACACGCACAAACACACACACTGACACCGTCAATCAACCCAAAATAAGCCCAGATTCTAACTTAATTTCTCAATTATTCAATCGAAATTCTATGGTAGTGGACACAGAACTATATGGCTTTAATAATGCGTGTATTTAGCAGGTATAAGGGCAAAAGATATAAAAAATTTAATAAACAGGAATCGACAGCACTCACGTTAATTTTGCCTATTCTGACGCTCTTCAGGTGCTTGTACATAGCGCTAGTGCCGCTGTGGTATGCCATCGAAACTTTGCACAGTGTACTGGCTTATTGTTTTGTGACAGTTTGAACTACTCCCATAATTACGTAGTGATATCGAAGGAAAACATTTGTTATAATGAACTGAAGTGTTTTATAATTCAAAAGGATAATTTCATTAAAATAATTTTTAAAAAGAAGCGTCGATTTGAAATAGGCCCAATGACTTTCAGCGTCGACGTCATCGACTACGTCGACTAATCGCCGCAATTCAGAGATCCCAGAGCCCTATAGAGAGAGCCGCATCAACGGAAGTTCAAAATGCTTGATTGTCACGTGATCCATGTAAACTTCAAGTGGTTCAAGGAAGTGCTTGGCGGGACATTTCAATACATTAAATATATAGAGATAGAACTTTGGTTTTTAGTGATTAATAGACGCTTGGTAAGTGAAAAACTTGTGCGGAAGGTCTCAGATATAAGTGATGTCTGCTGGTTTTGGCTTTCATACTGGAGTATCATCTGCCTAACAGTAGCATTTTGAATAGTTTGTGGCTAATAATGTAATTTCATACTTATAAGTGTTAATACAGTGGTAAAAAACATTTATATGCACAAATTATGAACTTTCTTCTTTCTGTAAAACACATTTGTGGGAGTAGCAGCCATTTTGGATGATCTGAAAGAGGAAATTGTCCAGGTCCCACCCATCACGTATGGCGTCAATTGAAAGTTAGGATTGTTTCCTACAATTAACTGTTGAATTAACTGTTTATAGCCTTTATTGGCTGAATGGTGCAGCTAAAAGAAGTGTCTTCTAGAAGGAAGAAAAATGAGCTGATGTATAACGGGAGGATATTTTAATGATTTATGAAAAAGAAATATATTTATGGTCCAGTTGCGCAACAGGACTGATTGAGGACAGTGATGAGTTTGCAATAAATGATGTTGGTACTAAAATGAAGGGTAGAATGGATTCCTGTGAAAGGAAGCATTTATGAGCATGGTAGCTCATATTGTCACACCTGTTGCAGATTTTCCCATAACCTTTGGCATGACCTATGGATGGATATGTAAACATGGACCCCCACTGTCTTGCAGTTGAGTGAATAGTATTAGGGATTCAGCCCCTTAAATTAACAAGGAGTTCACTAAGATGACCTTTAACTTTGCCCAGGACATGTTCATCATTCAGTTTTTGTTTTTGTTTCAAACCTGAGGCTCCGATCAATACCATCATTACTTCAGACAACAGACAGCTACTCTGAGAATTGGAGGGAATAGTCACTTGCAGAGAGAAATGCTGGATTTTTTTTGATACTACAGACTGACACTAAAATCAAGCAATGTATCTTACTTGTTTTTTTGTCTAGTATTCTGTAGATTATCCCTGCTTTGAGTTGATTCAGAAGTAACCATTTATGTTTTTAGTAATAAAGACAACAGTATCCAAAAACAGCATTAACTAAATAAGCTAAACTAAAACTTTGGTTGTTTCTCAATTTTGTTGCTAATTGTAACAAAGTAGTTGATCTCTAAATGTGTTCAAATAAGTTAGTATGACTGCCCCCTGAATGTCGACAATTAGAATATTGAATCCTATTACTGTGAATCAACTGTGATTCTTAATATAAAGATTGATTTCATTGACCCCCGGTGTGTGTGTCTATGTATGTATGTATGTATGTATGTATGTATGTATTATTTTAAAATGAAAAGGGTTATATCCCATCTTTGTTACAGTTACTAAATAGCCAATGAGTTTTCAACTGCTGACAATAGCATGTGACAGACCCAGATTTTCCTTTTCTTGTAAGGTTACTATCAACTCACTGACGTTTCTGAATGACCTGTCTCATAGACACTCAGTATAGTTGACCGAGTTTCATTCTGAGGAACAATGCGGTTAAACCATTTAAGATCCTAATGTATGACACAGTGGAAGACAAGTCTGTGTATCCATTGTGTTCTTATCCTCACAATATTTTAAGTATTTATATGGATACAGTACAAGCTGGTCAAATCCAACCCTTCGAGAGGACAATGGCAAGAATCTCCTCAGTACTGAAGCTTTTTTTTTTTTTTGAGGAACAATAGTAGAAGTAATAGCAGTAATAATAGTAATGATAGTAGAAGAACACTTTTGAATTACTTTCAAATGTTGGCATGTGCTATTGACCTAGGTTTAACAGCAGTGAAGAGTCAGTGCTTATATTTTAAGGAAGAATACTACAATAATGATAATACAGTAAAATCTGGCAGACAGGTATTGTGGAAGCAGTGAGAAACTAGGAGGCTTCTTTTAAAAGGGAAAAGAATGCCCTTTTATTAAGCCCCTAAAAAGACTAACGCAGGTACCAAACAACCACTGAACCGCAAATAATGAAGAAATACAAGGAGGTCTGAGGCTGGACTGTAAGGCACACGCACGGTGGGTAATTTATACAATGGCTAAAGACGTGAGGATTGGACAGAGTTCACATATGACACAGGCAAGGATACACGTGACAATAGGGAATAAAATAAATATTTACAATTACACAAACAAGGGGCTATTTACACATCCGCAGAGCATGCTGGCATATGCAATCTTACCGGCGCCACAATACCTTTAGCTTTCTACTTGAGAATAGTGAACATTATGCTTAACTTTGTACATGACTCTTGGTATGACGATGAATAGGCAGTACTCACACACAAGATGTACTGATACATATGACTAAATACTTCATATGTTAAGCTCCTGATAGCAGCTGTGACACATGCAAAACAGATGTACAAAGACTCTAAAAGGCATTTCAGTCTGATGATCTTTTCTGCAGTGCAATATCAGCACTATCCTCTATTTACCATCTATTTGTGAAACATGGATGTTTTGTATTTATCTCTATGGTTTATCTTGCTATTTGTATGCCAGATGAAAAAGGAACTCTATCTTTTCAGTACACTGCTACTAAGGGGGCTGATCAACAGCCTACAATACCACCGAAGGATGAACAAAACAGCAGAGCAGCATTCCAAAATCAGGAAAAAAACAAATGCTTCTTAACATTTCCCCAAATGAATTAAGGAATTAATAAGAAACACCCTAAACAGATTTAACAGCTGCAAATAATGCTTGGGGTAGTACCCTCTGAGCCTTTGTACCTACGAATGGCATGTACAAACTCCAAGTGTGAGATGATGTTATGT
>JAAGVU020000040.1:13904114-13917446 GCA_011763525.2 Mormyrus iriodes | reverse complement strand
CAGGTGTATTGGATGGTTGCTGGAAATAAGGGGGTGATTTTAGCAGAAGTTTTGAAATGACTAAGCTAACACACTTTAACAGGCATAATAGCATAGTTTTACACCAACATGTAATTACACCAACGTTTGTAGCACTTTGGACAACTTTGTTGTGGGAAAGTGCGTTATAAATAAAGTTACCATTGCCATTGCCATTGCCAACATAAAGATCATTTAAACATCATCTTCTTTGGCTGCCTAAGACTTTTGCACAGTACTGTATATGCAGAACCACTGAATCAGTTTATGGGGGGAAATGTGCTGATCCAATGGACAGCTGTGAGGCTTCCTTCAAGTACAGATGCTCCCTGGGTTACGATGGGGTTACATTCCGATAAACCTATCATAAGCCAAAAATATTGTAAGGCGAAAATGCATTTTAATACAGTACACCTAATGTGGGTCAGTGGACTAAGCCTCTGTGCCCATATTCAGAAAGTTGCCGGTCTAAGCCTGGCCTCAGCACATCTGCGGGTCCTTGAGCAAGGCCCTTATCCCCTGGCTCCCTGGCTGCCGTAACATGGTGGCTACCCCTCGTGACCAGCTTGCTCTCACCTACAGAGACCAAGTTGGGGGAGACGTAAAGAGAATTTACCCATAGGGATCAATAAAGTATCAATTATTTTTATTAACAAACATCTTAGTCTAGCCTAACCTACTTTAAACATGCGTAGAATACTTACATTAGCCTACAGCTGGGCAAAATCATTAAGACAAAGCCTATTTTATAATAAAGTGTTGAATAACTCATGTAATTTATTGAATTCTGTACTGAAAGCCGGGGAGCGTCTGTATGTGAAGGATGTGCTTTCCATGGTGCCTGTGGTGGCATTGCCTGACTTCTGTATGCCTTTCAAAGTGTACACAGATGCATCTAAGGAGGCTGTCAGTGTTGTGCTAGTGCAGGATCAAGACAGATTTGAGACAGACATGTGGTGTCATATGGTAGCCAGTTACTGAATCCTACTCAAAGGCACTAGTCCAAATTTGACCCACTTAAGTGGACCATTGAACACAAAAGTAGCCAATGCCAAATGACATAAGTGACTGTTGGAGCTGAAGGGAACAGTACAGAGAACCTGTCCTCTCTGCTTGCCCTGTCCCATGATAGTTCTGACATTAGGGTCCTAGAGGAGGCTGATCCAGATATTAAGACTGTGTTAAAAGGGGTCTTCACCAGGACACCAGAGAGGTAGCTTTCAGAGCTTCAGGAAACTCTTGACTGAGTTACACCATGTGTCAGTCATTGATGGTCAGTTTTGTCTGTCCATGACCTCTTACCACACTGGAGGCTGACTTATTCGAACTGTTATCCCCTCTGCTGTCATATCAGACATCCTGGTAGCGTTACATGGTGGTCTGCCCATTTCTCTTTGGAGCTTGTAGGGGATCAGCAAGACTTTAGGAACAGCTTGGCAAATATACCATTCTGCTGTGTCAGTGCATCATGCATCAATGGGGGGGCACACTAATAATCCACCCCTTTGAGAGAGTGGCTTCAGAGTTTATATTCCTAGACAAGTTCCCATTTATATTGCTGACAAAAGAGGGTTCAGAAACCTTTTGCAGCAGCTTTACAGAAAACATGACATGCCAGGGAGAAAAGAGGTCTCTGATACAGAGATTCTAAAGCTGTATAATAAGATAAGGTATATGCTCAACTCACTAGCAAGTCTTCTTCTCATTTACTACAGACCTGGGAACAAGTTGGGCTGTTGACTCATATATGGCTTTTACCATGCAGTTCATAATGATTCTTGGGAAATGCAGTCATAGTCCATGAAATGCTCACCAATGCCTTCAGATCACACAGGATAGTTAAGATAGATGAGATAGTGTCCCAAACTAGAAATGACATATCTAAATGCAATAGCGATGGACTATGCCTCCAACAATATAAAAGCAATTCAGGACCAACCTTGTCATTGGGTTCCCTGTTTTTGATATAAAACAAGGCCATAGGGTTCGATTGTCATTTTGTCCATCCAGAAGAGGAAGACTGTATGTACTTTCTTCAGGTAAAAAAAAAACAACAAGGAAAGCATCACCTCCTTTAACTGCCAGAACAAAGCTAATTCAGCACAAACCCAATTGCTGGGGTTCTTTTTGAAGTGATGACCACTTCTGTTAACAACTGCAAGCCGTCTGTTCGGTCTTAGCAGAGAACAGGAGAAACTGCAAAAAGTCCAGGCCAGAACAAGTACCTTCACTGATGCCCTTAGTGGAGAAAAGGAGACAACATTGGCTTCTGTCTTCCCCCTGTTGTGGAATATAATTTCACATGTAGCAGACACAAAAGGCACAAGTCAGGTTTCTCCATCATTGCAAAGTTTTCCAAACACTGTCTCTGCATTGCCATATCAAGCCCTACTTCTCAGGAGAGTTTAATACCTTAACGTTTTTGTTCGAGCAAAGTTTTTGTGGGGAATAATTCCCATTTTCAGATTCAGTATCCCCATTGTGTTTTACTGAACAGGGTTACAGAATTCGATTTTGCATTGTTGTGCCTATGATAAAATACGAAAATAAAACAACCTTTCTGGGTTAAGATGATCATATTGTCTTATAACCATAAATGTTACTTCTACAAATTTTGTCATGGGGTCCCTAATGGTGACTGTCTACCCTTGCCTTATGGTAAGTCCGCCCGTGCATTTCAAGGCCAATTAAAAAAGGTAAACACAGGTACACGTTACGTGGGAGGTAAATGCTAGCATAGTTTGGGCTCTGTATTTAAATAAAATCATGCACCTGTCCAGCAGCCTTATAAACGCCAAGCAAATGTGACCCCGCCTATGCTTTCGCTGGTCTTCCAGTTCACACACTAGAGGGCGCTCGTACATAACCCAATGGAGGTGTTTTCATCCAAATCCTTCCGAATGGGTCCGTGGCTCATACGGTGCACCAGGTTGGGTTAAGCAATTTAAATGATTTGACACCATTTTACATGCATCAGCTGCAAATTTCAAAATAATTAGATTTCACCGGATAAGAAGTAAGTTTCAAGTACCTGCATACGATCGGTAACTAAAAGAACAAAACATTCAAGTCATTCTAAAATATCCCTTAACAGCAGCCTGTCGTTGATGCAGGCAGTGTTGATATTATGTTCCATTATTATGGCCCTCTTTATGTTCTAGACGTCTGATTCTTTACTCCAGTTGATGAGGTCATTTATTTTACTTGAACCTAAATACAGTAATTATTATTCCTCAACTTAAATTTGTCTTGGCCTGAATTACTAAGCAGTTCTCTTTTAGCCTTAATACATCTAGAAGATTATTTTGAATGCATAAGTGGGTTCTATAGTTATCATGTAATTTATCATTAATTGTTAAATATAGTCTTTGATATTATCAAGAGAAGCAGTCAAAGTAACGTGCTAGACATCCTAGGGGAACTGGTGGAACTCAAGGTAATTTTGTTTCCTTGTTCTGCATCAGCATCTGTTGTCTTCATTTGGGTTCCTATAGGTCTGTGCTGTTGTTCGATAAAGCCTGTAATAACTTTTGTGGCTTCAAGCAGAAGATGGATTGCATGCACATTAGAGGAGGAGTGCGCCAGCCTGTGGCTGTTTAAAAGTGGCATGAATATTATTGTGTATTCAGCAGGAGATGTATAAGACATAAGAAATTGGAATTACGACTAGTACAACTAATGAGTTTGAACAGTTGCAACCATACTTTTACAGTGATTTGAGATAAAGTATGTCTTTGGACCCCATGGATAGAGTTCTTTGAATTCATCATCTCTATGACATTTTCTGAAGATTTTTCATTATAACAAGTAATATTTTAAAATCCTTAAAATATATCTTTGAGTATATTTTTGGTGAAAATTAGAATTAAAAATGCCGTGTGCATGGTTAAATAGTTTCCTTGAATGTTACTCTTCATTATAGTCTATCATTTTGAAACCAGGCTTTCTAAAAAAACTATCAACAGAAATTAGGCCATAAAAAGTATAAGACAGAAAGAAATAAAAAAAAAATACGACTAGTTGCAATGTAATAACATTCCTACATTTTGGGGTCGTTTTTAACCCAATATGTGTAAATAATTAAGCAAAGTGTGCCACAAGTAAGGGAAAACAATGGAAACAAGGGAAACTACTAGAACCTACTGAATTTTGTACCTTATCTGTAGGCTTGCGTGTTGCTGCCATCGTGTGGTTATGATCATGAACATCAAGCATGCCACGATGTGCATTTCTGAATTGAGTGGACCGTGTATACTATTTTTTGTACACAACGCTCGTTTTAAACACGCAGACCATGCCAATAAATCCGTAGAATGTAATTAATATGAGAAGCACAAATTTGCATTTACTTTGAGTTCTGCTTCGAATCGTACAACCAATTGTGGTAAACTGATTAGTATATAGACGATTAGGGAAGCATTTCCCAGTCATATCAAGCCTAGGTGCAGACAAGTCTCTCATGTGGGGATGGGGATCGATACAAGGCGAAAAATCAAAGATTTCCTGTTGACTTTATTTCCCCGGATTTGCGTCCGAGGTATTTATATATAGAGAGAGACTTTGCGATTGTTTGCTTTTCATAGTCTTTTGTTTAATAAATGCATCTTTTTCTTTTTTTATTATTGTTTTGTGCGCCAACGAGAACGGGAGGCACCCGTAAAGCTAGACCCTCAAGACTCCCCCCCCAACCCAAAAAAAGCTTTAGGAATGAAGACAAGACACATGAAGTCTAGTCCATAGGACGCCGTGGAAAAACAAAGAAAAAACTGTATTACAAAACCAGAAGAGAAGCAGAACCGACGACTTATGGAAAAAAAATGTTAAGATTATTATAAGTTCTCTGACATTTATCAATACATATCAAAATAAGTGGAAACAAACTGAAAACATCCGATATCTGTAAGATCAGACCTAATCAAAATGTTATGGAATATAATAGTTTTAGTAACAGTGTTGCGCCTCAGAAATACTGAGAGCTTCCCAAACAGCAGACTTGACAGCATTGATGAAGATGGTGACTCCGTCCTTTTCTACACCATGGAAGCTGAGCCCAACGGCAGGAAAGGGACGGAGTGTGAGGAGTGTTTGCCGGAGCAGTGCCCAGAAGCGGTGGGCTGCAGAGCCGGGTTGGTCCTGGATAGATGCGGCTGCTGTTACGAGTGCGGGAACTCGGAAGGGCAGCCTTGTGATCTGGACAACATCAACATCTTTTACGGTCTCTGCGGATCCGATATGCAGTGTAAAATCGACATGTCGGATCTGAGACACGGGGAAGTCCTTGAGCCGCAGTGTGTGTGCACATTTCAGGAGGCAGTGTGTGCTTCAGACGGCAGGACCTTTTTAAATCTTTGCCAGTTTAAAGATGCGGCATATTCAAAGCCAGAACTGCGCATCGACAGTAGCGGACCATGTCAAACAGGTATGCATTTTGTCTATATAATATAAAAAAGTTAGTGGAATCCAAGTAAAATTATTAACTCAAGTAGGGAAACTCACAGCGCTGGTTCAAGAAGACTCTCCATATAAGCTCCAGATTTATGCTATCATATAAAATAATGTAGTGCATTGTAGTGTAGTCGTTTCTGCGTGTTATAGTTGTTTAATGGCAGCCTGTTTGGCCTTTTCCACCACAACAATCAGTACTGACGACTAGGTAATATAAAATATCACAGCCTACGCTGATACTGTGATGCACCATGTGGTATATAATGTCTGTGATAGTTTTTTTCGTATTTCTACGATTCCTTTTCCTTCGGAGAAGTACCCCTTATCAAGGTGCCTCCACACAACCGCGTCAACGTGAGCGGCAGCACCGTGGCGTTCCTCTGCGAGGTCTTCGCCTTCCCGATGGCCTTGATAGAGTGGCGAAAAGATGGTAGCGACCTCATTCTCCCAGGGGATGACCCTCACATTTCTGTTCAGGTACAGATCACTGACCAAAACCTAGCTGAATGAACAGCAGAAGAACATTTAATTTATCCCTCTGGATTTCAATAAATTCAACGTGTGCATAAAACATATACTTAATGCCTCTATAAATGGTAACGCTGGAAAGCATTTAATCTACATAGAAGTACTCATGGAAATTATAGACCGGATGCCTGCAGTGCAGGAAGCTGAATAGAAGGAAAACATATTAAATGACTGCCATTCATGTTTTCAATTCTCTGAAGCTCTGCATAAAAGAGTTATATGGTAAAGATTACCAACATAATTCACTATACACAAGCTGGTTGAGACAGTGAAAGTGTATATGTTGTGGAATGTGTGATAATAAACTGTTTTTCCTGGTCATGCTGGTCAGTCACGCGGGGGCCCAATGAAATATGAGCTGTCTAGCTGGCTACAAATCGAGGGTGTCGCCCCAGGGGATGCAGGCACGTACCGCTGTGTGGCCCACAACCAGCTGGGCAACATCTCTGCGCCCGCAGTGCTGGGAGTTCTGAGACCAGGTATGGAGGTCTGGGACCATGTATGAAGGTTGCCATACACTTTCCATTACAGTCACACACAATGTTTATGCAGAATAGCAAAAGTGAGCTTGTGTACACATGATGCACTATAATTTGGTGTTGCTTACCGAGCGCATCATTACTGGCACATAGGTCGTTTAGAAGATAGATGGGTGGAAAATATTCTGGACTTTGCATTTAGTTGCTTCATATCTGGATATCATAAATACTATAAAATATCAAACATTGTCATGAATATAGCAAAAGAATGATTACTAATATTAGTAATATTTTTTCTTATTGTTATGGTTTCCAGAAGAGATGTTGGCATTTTCCTCAGAAGACATGCCAGCATTCTTTGTTTATGATCCACCTAGCGACTATGACGAAGACTACTATTAATGCCTTCATTTGGGAACATATGACACGGGCAAGCACAAGGCTGGCTGATGCACGCCAAAGTTGCTAAAGTATACGTTACTCAGTGTGTTTGTAGCCAGCACCATTTCCTTAGGTTTGCTGTGAATGGGACCTTAGCGCCGGTTTGTCGCAGGTCAGCTTGCCGCAGCAAAAGGGCTTCCACGGCATCGGCCCGATACAGGAACAAAGCAAACAATCTCCAAAGGAGCTTTCTTGACATAGGCTACTGGCACAACTGACTTTATTGCCCAAAGAAACTGAAGAGGGCCACATTTTAAGATATATGCATTACCGCTGTGTTATTTTAAACAAAATTAGAAGCAGCTGTGTGTTTTAAAGATATATCCCATTTCCAATGGGATCATATACATACATTGCAGAAAAGCTTTTGATTTTTGAGCATGTAATACATTCCAAACTATCTAAAAATCTATTGTCAGAAAGCTATCCTGACAGAATCCTTCATGATATCTCAGTTGTGTGTCACTGGAATAAATGATAAATGTCTTACTGTGTCCTTTTGTAATTATTAATGTGAATTTTTAGCTTAGTTTTATGTTTCCATATATTGTATCTCTTTAATCTGTGGACCAAATGTGTCTGCCAGCTAAGCTCAGATAGTGAAGTTTGGCTCACAGATGGTTTTAATGTTAGGCAGCACTCAAGAATCCAAGAATGAATGGTATCCACATCATATAACAGGGAAGCTGTTAATCATTATTGCAGGTGACATGTTTCTAAATCACAGATTCCCAAACTAACCCACATTTTTTTCATCAACTCTACCCCCCTCCCTTCCACGAACTTACTCTGCTTTTTAAAATGCCCTACCACCTGGAGTCTGTTTTCTCTTCTGTGTTCCTCTGCCAACATACTGCTCCTGTTTGGATATTTTTATGAAAAGATCAAGAACCCCTTGAATGTGACGTTTTTCAGCCCTACAGTAAAGGAAAAAATAAAACACCCATTCACTCATTAATCTAATGAGTACATTTTTCTCCTTAAAATTCTTAGGTTTTTGTTTTGTTTTAGGCACAGATGCTTAAATGTAAATATGATTGAAGCAATAATGTAGATCCTACTGATGTTTCTGGTATTATTGTAATTCTATTTTTTGAGTATACATTTTACAATAAATTTGTAAAATAAATTCCTCTTATGATTCCTTGTCATTAGATTTAACAGCTCCATTAAATTACACTAGAACTTAAAAGTTTAGTTAAAAATGTTTCATTAAACACGCAAGTCACTGACTATGTCAAATAAGTTATTGTAATCTAATTTCTCTGATTGAATGTGTAATGTAAGACTATTAACCACAAGGAGGTTCTGTCTGAGTCATAGTGCTTGAAACCCCTAAGCAATGCAAACTGCTAAAGTAATTCGGATCAAACTAGTATAAATCATCAACCTAACCAAATCAGCTGGCCTCAGGGAATGGGCTCACAAGCAGAGAAAACAGAGAGTCTTGCATTCCCTCCATATTGCTTTCTGCTTGTTTATTCTTTTGCTTTGTGTGGTGCGTTCAAAATGGGCTCCTGTAAAGACTGGAATGGTACCCCCGGGTGGATTTCTGGAGAGCATCAGCACTTAGTTGAACAGAAGTTACATGTTCCCTTTTACAGCTGACAGAATCCTGAGAAGAACATCTCTAAGAGGGTCTTCTAAAGCTTCATGATCTGCTGTTTTGTGAACATGCCTCATATCGTGCACAAAGAAAAGACATTACTGGTAGAGAAAGGAAAGCAAAACAGTTTGTGGTAGGCAGGTCGGCTTGCATGAGAACTGACTGACAACACAGAGGGAGCTGAAGTGGAAAGCATAACATTGCTTGAGAAGTCCCCAGTGTGCGCAAACTAGAAGCCCCAGTATGTCATATTTTCAGCCTGTGTCTTTAACATTTCTTGTGAATTTTCACTTATTATGCTTGAAATGCAACAGTAATTTAGAAAAAAAGCAACATCAGAAAACCACACGTTGAAGCATTTGCAAATATAAATTTCCAGCTTTATCAGATCTTTTATTCTATCAATCTGTTTTTTAAGGAGACAAAGACTCATTGATGATTCAGCTAACTGAATCTCATGGATTTACCTCTGAACATAGATATTTATAAAGTGGTCCAACAAAAACTAGAAATCAGCTGTTAAATAGATCAGATACTATACTTGGGAGTAATGGTACACAGATGCAACCCTGACCTCTGCTGACCAGTCAGTGTAACTGCATATTTTATTGAATTTAAAGACAGATGACTGCACTTAAAGTACCTTGACTTCAGTTTCAGATACTATGGAAATTGCATATGGTTATGAATATAATGTAGGTAAAATATAAATCTCTCCCTATTTTGTAGGAACAAAATGTTCCTAAAAGTCAAACTTAAACATCATCTACTGTTCAAACACGCAGCGCATGCGGAAATTTCCACTGTAGGGGTTTGATGGTTAGAGGCCCTCGTTTACGCCAAGTAAGTGAGGCCCAGAGAGGAAATGCAGCAGATGGATTTAGTGAAATAGCCTTCTCTTTCAAAACTGACAGCTAGAATTGTGTTAAACTACTCAAAAATGGAGGAAAGACTGAAAACACTTTTGCTTTTAAAAAAATATTAATAGTTCCCTTACCCCCCCCCCCCCCATACACACACACATACACTTTTTACTAGAGAGAGAGAGGAAGAGTAATGTCAGCCAACATGTCTGTGATGTTTGTTTGAGTTGTGCCCTGGGGAAACCATTGGTAGTCATGTAGTCCAGCTGTGAAGAACCTCTGATGGATGCCGCCCAGAGAGCCTCTTACAGCTGAGTGAACCAGCTGTCTCAGGTTTCCCCAGATAAGCAGCTAAATAAAAATGATAATTCATTTTTTTTTTCTTTGGGCATTCAATTTTCAGTAACAGTACAATCAGCTGGACAGGATGCTATCCCTAGCAGCACAGGCCATAAAGCACAGTACACGTCAGTCCCTGATACAGGAGCATCACTGCATTCTCTCTCTCACTCTCTCTGCCACTCGAACACACACACACAAACACACACACACACACAGTCACAGTTAATTAAAACAACATGTCTTCAGAATTTTAGAACACCCAGAGTTTCTGTGCAAGAACTACGAATAAATACAAATTTAAACCCATGTACACAATATGTGAAACAATAATGCTACACTAGTCCATGAGAATAATGACAATAATGAACAAGCTGCAAGTTTAGCATGAGTTATTTGTATGAATTTTGTGCATTATGAATGGCTGCAATATGGCATCGCTGGGCACAAATTGATTAAAAATAACTTTAACATGTGAGAAAGCACAACCTCAAATACAATTGAGAAACAAAACTTTATTGGGTCAAATTGGTGAGTATCCAGTTTAAAACATAGCTGGGCTGGGAACTGGGAAGGTGCATGTGTGTAATACATGATCTTAATCATAAGTGTTTCTTGTCCTCTGGGACCCCCAGACATTCCACATCCCCATGTCCCATTTTAATGTTTTACTTGTGAGACTGGAATAGGCTGACAAGTAGTTTATATGCAGGCCATTCAAATAAACCCTTTGCACTAATAAAACTGAGGAAGAATACATTCTAAAATTGTCATTGTGAAAGTTGATGTGCAACCACTATGAAAAAGTGCAGAGGGGAAAGAAAACTGAAACTCCGATAATAATTTGCAGTCCATTTTGAGGACATACACTATATGGACTAAAGTATAGCAACACCTGACCATTATCCCTAAGGAAACCTTTACAAAGTCCCATTCTAAATCCATAGGTATCAATACGGAGTTGGTTCTTCTTTGCACCTAGAAGAACTGCCACTTTTCTGGGATGGCTTTGGAGTGTGTCTGTGGGAATTTTTGCCCATTCATCCAGAAGAGCGTTTGTGAGGTCAGGCACTGATGTTGGACATCAAGGCCTAGCATGCAGTCTTCATTCTAGTTCATCCCGAAGGTGTTCAATGTGGTTGAGGTCAGGGCTCTGTGTGGACCAGTCAAGTTCTTCCACACCAAACTGACCCAGCCATATCTATTTGGACCTTGTTTTGTGCACTGAGGCACAGTTATGCTGGAACAGAAAAGGACCTTACGTAAACTGTTCCCATAAAGTCGGAAGCATAGTACCACAGTACCACACTTGAATTTACAGACCTTTTCTGAATAACACATTCTTTCATAAATGTTTGTAAACCTGACTGCATGTCTAGGTGCTTGATTTTATATACTGGTGGCAATGGGTCTGAATGAAACACCAGAATTTAGCAATGGTCACCAGGGCGTCTGTCTATTCCAAGATGGGGCAGGTTTGATTTCCTGGGGGAATTAACCTACCAATGGCTGTTTTCAGGGAGTGGCATGATGGTGCAGTGGTTAGCACTATTGCCTCACACCTCTGGAACTAGGGTTTAGGTCTCTGCTATGGCTTCATGAGTGTGGAGCTTGAATGTTCTCCCTGTGTTGTTGTGAGTTTCCTCAAGGTATTCTGGTTCCACCTCCTCAATCCAAAAATATGCTGAGATTAATTGGAGTTGCCAAATTGCCTGTAGGTATGCATATGTGAGTGAATGTACTCTGTGATGGGTTGGTGCCCCCTCCTGGGTTGTTCCCTGCCTTGTCCCTGTAGCCTCCACGATAGGCTAAGGAGCCCCTGTGACTCTAAGTTGGATAAGTGGCTCCAGAAAATGGATGGATGTTTGGTTGCAGTGCCTGATATGACTGTTTCTGACCTCATTTGTGGTGTCAGGCACAATGAGACCTGTAGAGCTCTCTTCTGCAAGCTTCTCTTAGCAGCAATATGATACAGGTGTGGTTTACAGTTACTGCTGTGTGTCTGTAATTGGTAATATATTGTGAATTAAGAGTTTACTGCTGCAGTTTGTTATTTGCTAATAGACACAGTGATTTATGTTTCATACTGGTGCTTATTTAATTGAAAGAATCTTCCGGTATATCACTGTTAAATTCTATATAAACAGTTTCCATCTTTATTGAGACAAACAATAACTTTTGAGTGACTGTGTAAATATTCAGAGATATAAGGCTATTTCATTACTAATTGGCTATTGCAAGTGGGATTCAAGCCGCCCAGAGAAGGGGGATGATAAAATAAATGTATTTGCTGAGGAAAGCACATTGTTCAGTGGTTTGCATTGCAGCTTCACATTTCCATGACTGTGGGCTTGATTTTCATTCCTGGGCCTGTGTGTGTCTGTGGAATTTGTTTGTTTTCCCCATGCTCACATGACTTCCCTCCAGGTACTCCGGTTTCCACTCACAGTCCAATAGCACGTGGCCTGTATAACACTAGAATTCCCGAAGTCTGAGAAGCTGCTGCACGGTCCAAGCAAGGAGCCCCCCCGTACTCCCCCCACAGCAGCCCGCCCCCTCTTCAACACTGTTAGCACCTTTTATTTTGCAAAAGTCAGCCAGAAGTCACATCTTCTACTCAAGCCTACTTTAAAACATTCATGTACATTGAAAAGTTTAAATAACACATTAAATAACAGTGTGTTCTAAGGAATCATATAATACAATATTGTGATTTAAAGTACAGTGGAACCTATGCATCTGCTGATTTGGTAATTTCGTTTTTATTTATCTGAAAACATTTGATATAATAAATACTATCAACCTGTGTACATTTATTACTGAATTGAAAAACTCAGTGCTAAAAGACAAATTATTCATGTGTGCCATTGTAATTACCCTGATGTGAAATAAGCGCGATATATGCATTATGAATGTACCGCAGAACTAAGAACGAAATCGATGGATGTATGTATTTATTGAGTCGATGATATTCAGACTACAAACTGTTTTTATAAAACCATTGATTAGGGTAACTTCATCCCTGTAGTGATTAATTTCACATTAATGAAAATGTTTGTTTTTACTCATTTAATATTGAGTTTCCAGGACTATCCTGTAAACTTATAGGAAGTTGCAAAATGTAAGAATAAAACAGGCACTGCAATAATGCAAATTTCTTCTATTGGATTCTTGTTTATAACAGTCTGTATCACATTTAATGTCATTGTGGGTACAGGCACTAAGGAGCGGACATGAAAACTTGACCTCAGTATGCTGTTGGTGTCAAATGAATTACAACAACATAATAATTATAAAAAATAATAATATAAAAAAACATAGCAGGCCGTGCCTGCAAACACAAATCTGGGGACATATTTAAACATCCATAGGTGCAAGGCAATAATATTATGCACAGAGCCACTGGTGCTGCTGTTACTGTTGGGTATCAAAAAATAATCACATAATAAAATACAGACAAAATCAAAAAAATTCCTTAAAAATATGCTAGACATGTTTTTTTTGAATACCTCTCCTGGAGCCGACACCTTATCGTAGTGGAGGGGTTTGCGTGTTCCAATGATCCCAGGAGCTAAGTTGCCTGAGGCTTTATGCCTCTGGTAGGGTCACCCAA
>JAAGVU020000040.1:13883347-13899603 GCA_011763525.2 Mormyrus iriodes | reverse complement strand
TAGTTAATGTGTTCGTCTGTGTGTGTGTCAGTTCGGTCCCTGAGTGTTAAGGCATCTGATGGCTTGTGGGAAGAAGCCGTTGCACAGTCTGGCAGTGAGGGCCCAAATACTTCGATACCTCTTGCCAGATGGCAGAAGGGTGAAGAGCATGAAACCTCACTGATACAACTACCAGAGCGTTCATCTAAGCCTTTTTCTGAGATCTTGAATAACTACTTAATTATGAAGGTGCATTGAGTGTAATGAGAAAGACAAAAGTAGATTTTTTTTACTTGGATGTAAGTTAGCAATATATGCAGCAATATGAACCATTATTTTCTTTGTAATAAAGGAGAGCAAGCTATCTGGGAGGCTAATGAAGCGTCAATCAGGCCTGTTCCATTTAATGGGCTGTACTCTGATCTTTTCCCGTGCAGAAATGGAAGAAGGTGTGGTCCATTATTTACAGAGAGAGTGGCCACTCTGTCTCCCGGATGGAATTCTTCGAGTACAAAGACAGCGCGGCAGCGGTGAATGCTGAGAAGTCGGAGCGGACAGGCCGCAAGCAGGAGAACAAAAAGATCATCAAGCTACGCGACTGCATACGGGTGTCACCGACAGATTGTGAAAGCTGCCCCAAAGACTGCAGGCCCTTCCTGGTGGAGACCACAGAGAAACTCTTTCTGTTTGCGGCAGAGATCTCCGAGCTGGAGGGCTGGACCCAGGCACTATGTGAGATAGCTTTCCCAGTACGTTTACTCTGCACCGACATCCATCGAAATCCTTTCTCAAACGTCACAAATGAAAACAGTAACACTGCACCTTACAGATGGCAAGCATATATTAAAAGAAATGTTACTTTATATTGATATATAAAATGTCGGAATATTATACTTAAAAATATGTTCTTATTGACTGGACAGTTCATTATTCATCAGGCAAGAATATAAGATGACACTTAAGACCATGTTTTTAGTCATTTATAAACATTCATAAATAATAATAATGCATTCATAAAAAATTATATATTTGATTATAATGTATTCATCGAAAGGCATAACACATTATAGCCATCTCTATTATGCACTATGAATGCTTTATGAAGCTCTCACCTATAATGCACTATAGATGCCTTCATAATGCATTATAATGGATGGTATAAGCACAAAGGATGTTTTGTACTGCCTTAAAAAGACACCTATAGTGCATTATAGATGACTTAATAATGCGGTCATTATGCATAATAAACATGGCCATCATGTGTTATGCCTTTCATAAATATTCATAACCATGTTTATAATGATTTATGAATACATTATAATGCAAGATGAATGTGGTAATAAATTATTATAAACATGACCTTAAGTAAAGTGTTACCAAACATAGAAATATGACTGAATAAAATTATCGAAGAATTTATGGAATCAATTAGTCTTTCATCTGTTTTCCTATTTTCATCTTAAAGCTGGGTCATTATTAGTGCGATATAGGCTGAAAAGACAATGACTTTTGAGAAGCATGAGACGTTTAACCACCCTTCCCCAACACAATAACATAATATGAGTCAAGGTTTATCCTCCAGCAAAACCATCTTATTCTTTCTTGTTTTATGTTAGTAGGAATTGCAGTTTTCCTGTAGTGTGCAAGTGCTCGTACACTGGGGTTTGCCGTTGAATTCTTTACAATAAAATGACCTTGATACATAGTTATCATGATGCATTGTCGAAATCAGTTCTCTGGTATATTTGTGCAGGATGTCTGTTTTGTTTAGCAAATATACTTTTATGTTTTGTTGCTGTCCAATGAAAATCATGTATCTCCAAAAATAATTTATTTCAGGAACATGACAAAAATGCATTTTCTCAGAAACTACTTTACAAAATAAACCTAAAACAAAGTAATGAGACAACCTTAGCACCACATATAGAAGGCTATCTTTACATAGCTGTCAGTGAATGGCTTAATTATTGTAAATAGACTTTTGTGGATGGTTGTCAGCAAATGCATGGTTTTCTTATCATGCATTCCAATGGCGCATGATTAGTTCAAGTGTCGTTTCCCTGTTTGCTATACTCCAAGATAGGTTATTGCCAGTTAATCTAAATGTTTTGACACAATCAGTGCCCAGTCATATATTTATCATCACACAAAGTTCATCTAATGAGACAGATAGATGATTTCATGTAGCATCTTTTCATTGGTCAATTAGGTGTCAAACGCGATCAGTAGACAGAGGACAATGGCTTTATTCAATGTATAGTAAGTCAGAACAAAAAGTGGACATACAAATACACACTTTTCAGCGGGTAATGACAATTTATTCATTCAGTTTTTGTCCAAAGCAACAGTAGAGGGAAGATTTACAGTTTAGTAGCAAAACTGTCATTCTTATTTCTTATTTTTAAGAGTTATATTGTTGGTTCTTAGAAAGGAATTACCTTTGTAATCTTTAATCAGCTAACATGACATGAGTAGACTGTATTCTAGTAGACTAACGTGCGGAGCAACAAACGCGTAATGTGAATATATGTATTCCCTTTCATATATATGCAGACTCATGGGATTGATCAGTGATGGGTGTAATTTTGTGTCACCTGCAGATGAGCTGGGGGGAACCAGGAATCAAGAAGAGAGGCAGCATCATGCACTCCAGGGGAGATGTACCTGAAGTGGAGATGGAGGACAACACCCTTTACAGCGCACGAGACAGCGGTAGGGTCTGCTAACAATGAGCTGGTGTGGGGGATGGGCCACATTATCTTTACTAGGGTAAATAGGGAGTTTAAGTTTTGGGGGAGGTTTAGGATGTACAGCTCAGTAACTTTTATTTTCACTTAACTTAGGGATTTTATGGGATTTATGTTAGAGGATTTGAATCATATTACCAATGGGCCCTTGAGCAAGACCCTTAGCCCGAACTAATCCAGGGGGCTCTGGATGCTGGCTGACCCTGGTCTCTGACCCAAAGCTTCCCTCCCGTGTATGTCACTTTGGACATACTATTTATTTAGCAAAAGTGTCTACTAAATGAACAAATGTTAAGTTTACATGTTATGGTTGATACATCTAATCCCATAATATCATAATGGAATTCACTCTTTGGGATAATAATTTGATGCAAACTGAGATGTGCATTCTTATATATTTTTATTCTAAACATAAGTTTTTGAGTGGTGTAATGCTGAAGAAGGTCAAGGGCTCCTTCTTATTGCAATCTCTACTCAGGCCACTCTTACTGTGGCTGTGAAGTGTGTCTCCAGCAATAAATATGGATGATCAACTTGATCAGCAAAGGTCACCATAAGGAAGCTATGAAAGTGAGCTAAAATGCAGATAAATACCAAGGAAATGGCAGCCAGATGGGGAGAACAAGAGCCCCAGTTTTCTGAGGAGACCCTATGGCGGCAGGTCTCTCACTGCAGCAGAATGCTCTGGGATTGGTCAAAACATATAAACGGAAACTCACTCTTAGCCATTGGTGGTTATTAAGTTCTTTACTTGCCCTTTCATCTGTACTGAAATCTGATTAATTACTTAATTTGAGAATCCTTCCACACTAACACCAGCTCTGGCAAGGTGACTTCTGTTACGCTTCCATGCAAAGTGTGCTGTGTGACACTGAGAGTATACAGTTGCTTGCAACCAGTTACAGCCAACATAATGCTTGCTTCTTAATGCTTTGCAGGCACACAATTTATGAACCTGTAAATCTGCTTTTATGCCGGACTGTAATTGTAAAATAAAATGGTTTGCCTTGTTTCGGCAAAAGGCAAGGCCTCGTTCACTTCCCCTTTTCATACTTTGCACCACTCTGCAATGGAAAGTTGCTTTTGTCTCTGGCTTATCTGTGGCTTTTCCTGTCTTGTAGCTGAGAAAGATCATATCAATTCCCACTTCACTGTACAAATTGACCACTTATCATGCAAAAATAATCCAGTTTGTCAACAGACATTACTATTATTACTATACTTTTTACAATCTGTAATCTGAGTTGAGGCTATTATAAAAGCTTTGTTTAATTATGCTGTTTGTCTCTAACAAAGCTCGTTTGTGCTCCTTTATGTCACACTTTGGCTAATGTCAACTTTAAATGCAAAAAAAGTGAATGCAGAGCTTTAAAAATAGAAATTACAATACTGCTTAATTTAGAATGTGCATGTTAATATCTCCGTGTTTCCATACGCAGTTATGTTTTTGTTCTATATATGCTTTGCCGCCGTCCTGAAAGGTATTGAAAGGTGAAAAATAATTATGAACACAGTTGCTGAAATTGAGCTCTATATTCCTATACTCTGTCATCCCAAGAGTTATTCATAATTGCACTGCTGTCAGGTTGGTGCATCTACCAAAATAGCTCCATGTTCGACTATTACAGAAAAATATTATCTTTTGCCTATCAACATGCATTGCATAAATACAACTGATTTGAAAGAATGTCAAAAAAAATTAAACTGAACTCATCCAATGGAGTTCTGCTTGAAAAAAGCATGCACACAATGAACACACAAAAAAGCTCATGTGTTTGTAGTTCAGCTACCACAAGTGTCAACTGGCAGCTCTGCTCAGCAGACACGAAGCTGTATGCTGCTCAACACTCCCTGGCAATTTACTAGCCAGCTGTGGCAAATGAAAAACAGTTTATTCTTCTGCGAGTGGTTTCTGATCACAATCGACATACTCAGTACAGATGTGGACCATGATATGACCGGTAAGACTCTATACACATAAGGGTGCCTAAACATTAAAGCGTAGATCCATTTGAGAAAGTGTCCTAATATTGTAATCCAGAAACATTTTGGAAAATACCTTAACATTGTAGCTCATTGATCTCTCTTGGTGAGCACAAGTAAATCTGCCCCATGCATTTCTATTTTAGGCATTCTGTTATATTTTAATGGGACAATAGAATGGTTTGAGCATTTGAACACCTGTTAGGTGGTTTCAACCACCACCCAGCTATTTAGTATTTGATTTGCTACTATAATTCTGAGCAAGTATAAATATTATTAACCAAAAACCAATACAGGCAGGTCAGACAGTAAGAAAAAACCCTAGTGCACCTCGACCATATGCATATCAAAAGAAATAAATGAAATAAAAAGTTAAATGAGCAGGTATCGGCAATATAGAAATACATACTTTGATACTTTTTATATCATACTTTTTTTTTACTAGCTATAGTATTAATATTCTCTGTCTGAAACATCTACTTATATATAAACGAGAAAGCAATGAGCTGGTCAAAAAATAGCAATATGTCATTACACCAGGAAAGCCGGAGCCAAACGGAAGAGTGAAACCCTCTTTTTGTACGGTGGTTAGCTTGGATAGCTAACAGACATATATAAAACTAAGAAGAGGCATTTCAACAACTTAACTTCCTGCTCAGTAGCCTTGTGCACTCCTAAAGGCAAGTCAAATATAAACCAGTTCAAGGAAGACAGCTCGCAATATATTTTCCCGAAAAACAATGTTCTACTTGTCCTTATGTTCTAAAAGAAAAAGTAAAAAAAACAAAGCAGAAACCTTAGCACCTGTTTAAGCCATAACCCAGTAGCAAAGAGACATAACCACACACGGAAGTCACCAAGTCTATTTTCTGCACAACATGCTTCAATAATAGCATTTCAGTTCAGGAAGGAAACAGCCTTCTCTTTCTTTCATTTTGTCTGTTGAGGGATAGACTTGGAGATGATATCAAGTCATGCAGCTGCAGGAGGGAGCTGCTCTTATGCATGCTCAGCAGCTCTGCTGTTGTGGCAACGTGCCTGTGGTTTCTGTGCCCACATTTTACATGCTTAATAACTGCTCCTAAACCACAACTCCACTACAGGTGCAGGTGGATAAGGGGCACAGTTATATAATGCTCACAGCATTATAAATTTTGGTACTGCAGTGCGATACCAATGATTGAGGAAGGTCTCTGAATCCCCTGGACCCTTTGATGGAGTTAGATTAACTTTAAAGGTTGGGGAATTTCAAATTTGAAAACAGAGGTCTATCTCATTCCCTTATAGATTACGGATTGCTTTGGTATCCAGAGATTTTTAAGATACCACCATAAATAAATGTATGTTTTCTATTGCCATCCTTGAGTTGACAAAACGTGTCATGTAAAATGTGTTATGCGAATTAATATCTTTTGGCGGTCGTTCAAATAGCAAAAGCTTGTTCGCGTTACACAATGAGAAAATCTATAATAGTAAACTGAGTCTTTGATAGGTTGTTGGACTGATTTTGTAATGTTTACTAGGAGAGACCAAAAACACTGTGACTTTATAACAGGCATAGTTATGCTTTTCAATGTCACTGAAAAAGCCTCCAAAATTAAAGCATAACATAACATTATGTGCAATATTTTTTGACTTTTTAGAAATGTGAAATTTTCTCATGACCTTGACCAGGATAAGCAGGTCAAAAATGAATGGGTAGATGGATGGATGGATGGATGGAATGGTGGAATAAATTTATTTTGCTTGCAACATCAAAGATTACAATTACATGTTCAATCTCTCAACATTTCCACAATAATAACAACTGATATACAATTAACATTATGTACTCAAATGTTTTATTAGTAGTAAATTAAATATTTCTGATAATTTATTTGCCTTGTTATTTGTTATTATAATATATAAGGGTCCATTAATATAATAACCGTCTACGAACATTATTTCTCATTTAAATAAGGGATATAACCTTTAATATCGAACATTTGTCACAAGAACATTTCATAATGTAATGTGACAATATAATGCCTTCTTAAACCTCATATAGGTGTACTTCACTCAGCCGTAAAACAGTAAAAAAAATCTTTACAATTTAAGTGGATAGGGGATTCTTTTATAAGGCAAATGAACAAAACACATGAATTCTATGTTGAGCAGTGAACGGTGTCTCTTTGAGGAGAAGTAGCATTTTTGATATTGCATAAGTTTTCAATTACAGCAATAGGTTACGTTGTCACATGTGGACACTTTTTAACTATATGCACATCATTAACTGTGACCTTCAAAAAATGAATAGAATTTCTTGCCCTCCAAAGAGATGTGTCTTTTGCAGATCTCACTATGACTTCTGCATGTGCTGCGGGTTATATGAGAAGCAGCCTAGTTTTCCTAATCTTAAAGGAAACAAGTTTTGCTATACATCTTGTCAGTAGTACCTGTGACCTAGATCCCCAAAACAATGCAACATATTTCATACTGAAAGACATTTGTCATATATCATAGTGAACGTTCAAATGGTGGACATTAATGACAATAATAATAATAATAATTCATCTTTCTTTTGTAAATTTTAGGGTTTCAGTAGTAACTTTAATCTAAGTAGTTTGTCAATACAATACAAACAATTTTTATAGCTGGATTTAACTGTAGCACTTCAGGTTAAGTGCCATGCATCACAAGTCTCCCTGGGAATATACTAGGTGATCTTTGATTTAGAGGTTCACATCCTTTACCAATGCACTGTCTTTCATTTTTCAAAAAGAGAGAATGGATCTAAGATATATGCTCATTTTACCCACTATGAATTATGTGGTTACTGATACAACATTTGTTTTGAAAGACATAATTTTTGAATGTAAGTTTTTTTTGGTCTCTGCCAGTAATGAAGGACTTTAAGGTGACAGTAAGGAAGACAGATGTCTCCGAAAAATGTCGGCTGCGTGGGGCCTACATTCTGCGGACTGATTTTGACAGCCTTCTGCTCAAAGATGTGAAGTCTGCGGAGGTGATCTTCACCTGGCCTTACCGATTCCTAAGGAGGTTTGGGCGAGACAAGGTGAATTACAAACTGAAAAACATGATATATAATTGAAATTTGATTAGAACAACTTAAGCATTGTAGCTATTACTCTGTGACCCATGTAACTGATAAAATGATTATCTTGGGGGCCGTAATATGTCTTTTACTTATTAGCAAATGTACAGTATGAATAAGGACATAGGAGATCCCCGAAGACTAATTTTTTCCCATCTTGTTTAGGCGACTTTCTCCTTTGAAGCAGGGCGACGGTGTGACTCAGGGGAGGGCAACTTTGAGTTTGAGACAAAGCAGGGAAATATTCTCTTCCAGGCTGTGGATAGAGCCATTAACCTTCAGAAAAGCAACATGGCCCCCCAGCGTCAAGCTTCAGGAGGACTGGATGTTGTCCAAGACAATGGCACATCTTATAGCACTCTCAATGACATTCAGCCCAGAGAGGGTCCCCCTCCATCACAAGGTACCCGCTCTCGGCTAGAGCTACCTGCTGACAAGATGCTCACTGGGGTTAAGAGTCTGAATCTTGACACCAGACCACCTCCCCACAAGAATCAAGTGAAGAGCATCTCAAGTTGCCCTTTGCTCAATAGTGAGGACTCAACCTACTCCCAGATCTCCTTGCCCCGGGAACAGGGGGAGCGAGTGGAGAGGACACAGGAGATGCCCTCTACCAAGGACTCAGAGTATTCCCTTCCATTTGATGCCATCGCCAAGAGTCTGAGCAACATGCTTGCTGCCTCCCATTCATTGAAAATGGAAGATGAGGGCTGTAGGGAGGCCTCTGTAGATGGAGAAGAACCTTCAGATCCCTTGTATGACTCTATTGATGAGTCAGTCATTAGGTCAGCCATTCGGGCCAAGAGTGGAAAGAAGCCTCCATATACAAAGGCAGAACACATTTATGATGAGCCAGAAGGCTGTGCTGCAGAAGTTACTGCTGCCCGTGACCCCCTGTCCTTCTATGATAACCCAGAGGAGTTCAAAGGTCTTGCTTGGAAATATAAGGGCTCTGCAGACCCAAGTGGCCATGAGTATCCATACAACCCCAACATTGACGACTATGCCGTGCCCCAACCACCAAGGAAAGCTTTTCCTGTGAATGATGAGGAAGAGGACTCTCCATATGATAATGTGATGGTGAAATTGACTTAAAGGGGGAGCAGAAAATGTCACACCTAAAACTACATTATGTTCGGAAATTTTCTGCAATTTTCGCAGGAAATTGCAAAAATTTCAAGAACTGTGAACTTTGGTAAAAGTATATATGTTACAGACATCTAGCATATGCTACCTTTGCCTGTCTCAGTAGATTCGTGCCTCACTTATTTCTATCTGAAGGATAACAACCAGCAGAATGAGAGTAGATAAATATAAGTGATATAAATGCCTGTGACAGAATATTTTTTCTCAGCTTTAATAGATTTATTGTTGTGTAGAACATTTTGATAAAATCCATCCATCCATCTATCCATTATCTGCCGCTTATCCGGGGTTGGGTCGCGGGGGCAGAAATCTAAGCAGGGATGCCCAAACCTCCCTGTCATTGGCCACCTCCTCCAGCTCCACCGGGGGAATACCAAGGCATTCCCAGGAAAGCCGAGAGATATAATCTCTCCAGCGTGTCCTGGGTCTGCCTCGGGGCCTCCTCAAGGTTGGACATGCCTGAAACACCTCCCCAGGGAGGCGTCCAGGAGGCATCCTAGATAGATGCCCGAGCCACCTCCGCTGGCTCCTTTCGATGCGGAGGAGCAGCGGCTCTACTTTGAGCCCCTCCTGAATGTCTGAGCTCCTCACCCTATCTCTAAGGCTGAGCCCAGCCACCCTGCGGAGGAAATGCATTTCGGCCGCTTGTATCCCCGACCTCATTCTTTCGGTCACTACCCAGAGCTCATGACCATAGGTGAGGGTAGGAACGTAAATCGACCAGTACATTGGTCACATCTGAACTTAGTGGGGTAACATGTCTGGGCGGGGTAATGTGTTCCTTGGTTCTTTCTGTCATGGAGGTCTACTTGAACCGCACTTAGGCTGGCCGCTCACCTAGGGCCAATTTGCCTTGGGAGTCCCTACCAGGGACAGTTGCCCCGGACAACATAACTCCTAGGATCATGGAGGCACACAAACCCCTCCACCACGATAAGGTGGCGATTCATAGAGGGGTGCTTTAACAATACATCTTAATATTTAAATATGAATTGCACAGCAAGTTTATATAAACATAGGCTCCGGACCTCCCGTTACCCCATATGGGATAAACGGTTACAGAAAATGGATGGATGGGTTTATATAAACAGCAGACACAGAATCCTGACCATACCCCCCACGTGATCACCAATGCTTATAGCAGCAAAAAGTACCCGTTGGACATGCCCCCCTGTTTGAGCACCTGCCTGAAAAGTCTCTGCATGTCACCGTTATTCAGAATGCCACATTTGAAGTGTCACCTATAGAAAAAATAATTTAACTGTGATCTTGTGTACTGCAGTGGAAGAGTACTTCATATAGTCATACAAGTAACCCTGCTGCAACCCTATCCGCCTGACAGCCCACTGCTACTGCAGACTCTTTACAAATAGTAACACACATGAACACTTAAATATGAAACAACAATAAATATATGCCCATGGAAAAGGACTGACATAAACCAAAAGCATATTGTTAGAACAGGCCAAAACAATAACACAATTTTTATCTTACAATCATACAAATACAAAGTGCACTCACTAGTACAAATTTAAGGTCAATATATACATCTACCATCTTGGAAGTAAACCTGTTGTGTAATTATTTATGTTTTGCTAGATTAAATGACATTCATGTGCTGTATGATTGCATTGAATTGAAATTAATTTAAATTCTTCTTAGTGTCATTTCAATTCAACATCTTACAGGGTGTCGCCAAGTCAATTCAAAATCCAATTCATGAATTCTGAACAACCCTGGTAGGCTAAGTAATGAGCTATCCAATCAAACCTGCTATGTGTTCAGTCACATCTTTTGCAGAGGGAAGATGAATCACCCCTCATGGTCAGCAATGGCAGAGAACTGTGCAAGTCAACAGAAGACAGCATTTGAGGCAGCGCCATCCAGGAAGCCAAACTGCCTGTCTAAATGCTGTTTTGCAGATGGCCATGGCACTAGGTCTAAATGTCCAGGTGATATGCAACCATCAAGGACTTTTACAGACATTGTCATCAAGTGGCCTGGGAGTACACATGATGTTTATACCTGGTCCAGCTTTGGTGTGTGTCAGATGGCAAAGCATGGTGTCTTTGCTGGTAGCTGGTTATTGGGAGACAGCAGGCATCCTCTTAGCGAAGACCTGCTGACTCCCGTGTTGAATCCCCAAACCATGGCTGGTGAGCGGTATAACTCCATACATCAAAGAACACACACTGCTGTAGAGCGTGCTTTGGTCATGTGGAAGGTGTGATTCAAGTCCTTGGGAGCTCCAAGATTTCCCCTGAATGTTGCTGTACTGTTCTTGGTATGTGTAGTATGCTGCACAACATTACAGTAATTATTTTATTAAAATGTATATTTTGACCACCTCCTCAGTAAGTTGTTTTAAGGCTTCTTTTGGGAAGTGTTACTTCCTTTTCCTACTGCTGCTCGCCAGGGCGTTTTGTTTACAAGGAAGCAACGTCACATTTTGGGCCAACTTTTATATTTTCAACTAATAGGTTAATTTATTTTGATCTTAATCTTTGTTGCTTTTGTGTGTTTTTATTGATTTTCTAATTAGTTTATATTTTTATTTGCATTCGCATATGTCTGGTGTGACAATCATATAACATTTTTCACCACTGAAATGCGTGCGATCAATTTTGCTGTTATCAACACTGTGCTTTTCTCGTGCGGAGGTGTGGGAGGAGCCAACTAAGTACTATTTAAAGTTTGTTCCTTATTTCTGGAATAATGAAGGGTTTCTGGAAACGCACGTAGACCTCACTCGTTCTTTAATTATGTCATTCGTTAACTTGATCGTTATTCACTAAGATCGATCGCTTTCTGGAAAGCCACCCCTGGCCTCAATCGTTTGTGCCATGCTTGTGCCATTGAAATTTTCGTTTGGGCTGTTTTAGTTTCTGAAATATAAATGTTTGTTTACATGGTGATGTCACCAGCCTGAAGTTGGCCCCCAATTTATGTCTACTTTCAACCAAACTGATAGCAATCATTTGTGCTGCGTTTGTGCTAGTTTGTGCCGTTGAAATTGTCATTTGTGCCGCTTTAGTTTCTGAGATATAAATGTTTGTTTATATGGGTATGTGACACCAGTGTGAAGTTAGCCCCCCAGCTGCGTCCGATTTCAACCAAACCGGTCTCAGTAGTTTGTGCTGTTTAAAAATGGATATCAACCCATGACATTCAGCCCTGTCTTCTGTCCAAGAACGAATCCCCGTGCTGCACAGGGCCCTTTAACATTCTCCATCGAATCAACCCTGTTTCTTACCAACTGTAGTTGCGAAGTCATTACCAGATTTTCCCAGTGTTCCACATCTCTCTCTTTCAGTCCATTACAGCCCATTGCATCCTTGTACTGACCACCTGGTGCCACTGCCTCTGTTAGTCATTGATGCCTCCCGAGCATACACAGTCCATGCTATTTTGGATTCCTGCCGATGGAGTACAGTACCTTGTCGACTGGGAAAGGTACGGATCAGAAGAACAATGCTGACATCCTTTTGTCATCGTGAACCCTTCCTTTTTAACAGAATTTCACCTGCAGAACCCAGACTGAGCAGCACCCAACCATGTAGTCACCCTCCTAAGTGTCAATCTCAGTTGCTAGGGTTGCCTGTGGGGGGGGGTTACTGTAAGGTTGGACTCCCCACCCCACCACAACCACACCCCTGCAAATGGTTCACCAGGGGATTGACAGCTGCCGATTGTCTTCACTCTCAGGATACTCAAGATAGACCGGTTAAACATATGGAACCCTTATAGGCTGACAACCAGAAATAAATTTCATGGGGCATCAAGCAACCATACTGATAGGTACCTCTTTCTCGGTAGAATTCACCAACCAGGTGCTAAAGCTAATTTTTACAGCGGTTCAGACTCGTTTTTACTTAATTTTACGACCTGTCTACATGCCTGATTGGTAACAAAAATTTTTTTGGAGGGATTCAAACCCCTTAATTTGTGTGGCAACATGTTTGAACCCTTATCACCAGTTCGTACAAGCAGCAGCATGCAGCAAATATATTCTATATCTCATAAAGGATAAGCACGTGCATTGTTGCCTAGTTTATAATCACAATCTGGCATCTAGGCATTCAACCCAGTGAAAATGAAAAAAGATTTCTCATTTTCCTGTATTCCTAGCAGAATATATCAGCTGAATTTCAGGAGTTTCATTTCTTCCTGGTCTTCCTTAAATTCCTTTAAACACCTCATTTATGTAATCTGAAATAATTTGGTATTTGCTGGAAAGTATGTTTTGTTATGTCAGTGGGAAGTTACATGTGCGAATAGCACCTTTTTAACATCAACAAGACTGACCTGTATAATGCCTTGTTTTTCACTAAATATATAATAAAAAATAAATAAATAAATAAATAAATGTGAACTGAATTCAAGCTGGAATCTGTCCCAATGTTTTGATCACCATCAATCGGTCATCAGCTCTGTGCAAAAATATTATATCCCCTTTATTGAAGAATGTTTTCTCATTAAAGCACAACGTATACAAAATGAACAAATGTATTTTGTTTATATCGGCACTTCTTGCATTGGAGGGTTTAAATATAAAGGTGGATGATTAAAAAAACAGAAAAGCTCTGAAGTAATATAGATCATTACGTTGCATAACACGTTTTGAACAATATTCTTAAGAATTATATATATATATATATATTAGGTCTGATGGTTTTGACAAAAATCTGCAACATACATGAAAAACACGTGATTTGTAATAATTGAACTCTGGTTTTGTTCCTCTTTTCAAGAATCACTGGATTAGAAAATATTAGCTTTGTAGCACAACTTTTTAAATTCAAGGGTAATGAAGTGTGACAAACAATTGTACATACCTTATCATACTCTCATTGGTAAAGTTGTCGATATCCATGGCCTAGATTCCCTGTAAAAATGTCCATATTTATGTCAGGAAGGCAAAACCAATGGTATTTCCCAGAAACAAATACAGCACAACTTTGGTGATGTGTATATATTTCATGCTGCTTACTTCAGTGAATACTGTACAGGTCCACGGATAATAGTTTGTGAAAACGTGCTAGTGTATGCAAGGATTGCTAAAGGTAGGAGGCAGAGTCTATATTGAGAGTTATAGAGAGTTGTGCTATATTGAGACTTGTCACGTGTTTAAGCTTAACTTCCCATTGTTTTCTTTTGTGGCAGGAAAGAAAAGTTAAAGGATAACTTTTTCATTTTGTAGTTTACTGAAGGTAACCATTCCTCAGTACTGGTAAAGAATACCCACAAAAAGACTATTACTGGTTTTATTCATGCGCGTAAACACACCTTCAGTGGCGGGTAGCGGCCGCCGACGCCCTGATGCTGAGAAAATACCAGTCCGCGCCCCCCCCCCGTCCAATATACAGTAGAAAATCTTAAATATGTCTTCCTTTATGAACCCTGTCAACGAATCTGTCTCTCTTGTTATTTGCTATTTATTTCCAATTTATTTCCGTTTGTTGATGAAAACAAAAGCGTGGAACACCCCCGCCAAATGTACACGTCGTTCTGTGCCGTGACGGTTGTTTTTTTCTTATTTCACAGTCAGTGGGGCTGAGCAAATGGGGAAAGTAACAGCTAAAAGCGAAGAAAGCAGGACATGCAAGTTTTTTCCCAAACAGTAAGCAACTACGTTTTTAAATAGATAACGTTAGCTTAGTACGGATCGTCGACGGGACGCTTTTCCATTGTAAGTCCCGGCATGCTCCGCGCGATCTGCTCCGGTCCCCCTATTTACAAAGACTCGCGCTCTGTTCCCTAATACTGCACGCGCCTTTCCCTCTGTCGTATGGGAGTCGTACCTGCGCGTCGTGTCTCTATACCCAATTTGAAAATTGTACTTGCCGTGTGTAGAGCCCAGTTTGTTTAATGTGATTTCCCCCCGTTTCCCGGTTGTTGGTGGGTTATGGAATGCGGCGAAGTTCTTTTTTTTCTTGTGGGTTGGACAATTCTCGTTTTAAGGGCTCTTCATAAAAAAAAACCCACATATCTCATTTCTTACTCGCCGTTCCTGACTCTCGGTCTGCTGAACATCACAGTATATAAGGCAATAGGTAACGTTTCTGTTAACTGGTATTACTGTACATTGTATACTGTTTGTTATACACTTACATGAACAGCATGTGTATACCTTGGTTTTGTCATGGTTTTATTATTATTGTCATGCGTAAGGTTTAACCTCGTTTTCCTGTAGGTTGTTTATCATTCAGAGAAATATTAGGCTAATTAAAAGAATTTATGCCATGTCCAATCAGAATGTTGTGACTTCACCAGCTTCAGGGATGAAGTTTCTGCTTTCGTTCTGCACCAATGTCTTAGGGCCATTTCGAATATTTGCAAAGATGTAGTGGCTTGTGCATGGCACTACAGCCGTCATAATTCCATCAGGTGATAGATGCTAATTTCAATTCATTTTTTCAATTCAGTTCAGTTCTGTTTTTTTATTTTTCATTTTGCACAACATCACATTCTCTCAAAGTGCTGCCCAAAGCCCCCAGGGAACAAGCCAGGTGACAGTAACAAGGAAAAACTCCCTAGTAGGAAGAAACCTTGGGAGGAACCAGACTCAAAGGGGGAGCCTGTTGTGCCGGCGGGACTGACGACGAGGCATAACGCGGGCAAGGAAGGACCAGTCCGAGGAGGGCAGTGCTAAGATCACCCCGTGTGGGGACTTTATTAACTCAGACAATCGGAACAGCTACACACAGAAACAGCACATAACATCACAATGACCCGACAAGGGAGCACAGGACTAGGGAACTCTTATCCACAGGAAAGGCAGGAATGAACTAGGGATACCTGTGGCCAACGAGCTACAGGTGTGGCTGATTAGCAGCCCCGCCTGTGGGAAACACAAGGAATAGACCGGTAGGGCGGGGCCGGACGTGACAGAGCCCATCCTCCAGGGGCCAGTAGAGGAAGTCAAATGAACAAAATGTCCAACTCCTAATTTATACAGTCCAGAGTTTTAAGATTCAAATCTAAATCCGAAGGGCAGGCAGGTGCTGGTGCTGCTTCTAATGGCAGCATGAACGGTGGTACAGCAGCAGGGCAGGCAGAAGGGGGGGCAGGGCGGAAGGACGTCGCAGAGAGTAGGCAGAATGTCTTAATTTTTTTTGGTTTGAGTCTTCAGGCAAGACACCCCGGGGGGGGGGTATAAAAAAGTGCATTAGCCAAAGTATGGGAGACTAGAGGCAATGCAAACAGGTGGGTGCAATTTGTAAGCTCCAACAGATATGGCTATGGCAGCATAAGTAGGAGGGAGAGGCAAGTGGGAACACAGGCATGGGGAGTCCCTGAAACGTCAG
>JAAGVU020000040.1:13863799-13883247 GCA_011763525.2 Mormyrus iriodes | reverse complement strand
CTTCCAGGTTACACTGTCATTACCCATGTGAGCATTGAAGTCCCCCAGTAGAATGATGGAGTCCCCAGGTGGGGCACCTTCCAGCACCCCCTCCAAGGCCTCCAATTTAATTTAATTGATAAAATCCTCATTCGTAAAGAACCTCTTCAGACTCACAGTGTTAATTGCTGTGCTTGCTCCTTGGGAAGCGGATGCTTCCCAACATCAAACTTCTTCACAGATGGACACAGATTTTTTAAATTATAAAGTAATTTTTTTTTGGTAAAATGTACAGACATTGAGAAATATTTAAAAGCTAAAATGTTTTGTACAGGAAATATTTAGAGGCAGTATTTAATACCAATAACACATTTACAAATACAACCCCGTTTCCAAAAAAGTTGGGACACTGTGTAAAATGTAAATAAAAACAGAATGCAATAATTTGCAAATCATATAACCCCACATTTAATTACAAATGGAACAAAGACAACAAATCAAATGTTGAAACTGAGAAATTTAATTTAATTATATGCCCAACTGTTTTGGAAATGGTGTTGTGGGCTAATGAAAATCAGTTTTGTCATCATCCATAGATACTACAGCTGAAGGGCTGATATTCAAGGCAAGGGACCCTGGTGTCTTAGTTGGATGGTACGTCTACCATACAGAAAATGAAGATGTCACAATGCCCCATTTGTTCTTTTAATCCTGTCAGTCCTGTATGCTCCTTCACCGAGGCCAGCTCCTTGCTGTGCCTATCCTCAAAAGGAATGGATATCCAAACAATGAAATCTACTCCGGACGCACCCACCCTGAAGGGATCTTTTCAGCATGTGCCATGCATTCTGATATTCTGGAGAAGATTGGAATGTGGCTGGCACAGGGGACTGTGATTCTGATTCTGCCTTCCTTTCTTATGCAACTGAGCCCCTACCTAACAGACACAACATGCAGTATGCACAGTCTAGAAATCTGGAGTGGGCAGTGAGAGTGCAAATCCAGCAGAAGTGACTGTGCCTCTGCTGGACGCTGCTTTCTTCAGCACATATGTATATTTTCCCTGCACTCTGTGTCAGCACGTCAGCCCTGTGAGTGGCCTGGTAACTCTAGTGTCAAACATTACACACCAAATACTACAACAATTAAAAGAGGACGCTTGAAAATCATGTAAATGATGCACGAACGCAAGGGGCCAGTGTAATAAATCTAAACGCTGAAGCACAATCTAAATGCAAATACAAATGTTTAAAAATTCAAATAAATCAGCTCATGCAAACCTCAGTTGAACCATTGATAGATGGGGAAAAAGAGATCTGCAGGAAGGATTAAAAAAAAAACAAGCTGTTGAGCTGAATGTGATTCATCGTGACACTCTGATTCACAGTTATTCCAAACTGTTTGTTTCCCTTGCTGGTTCCTTCTTTCATGTTTGTGTAATATGTGCAATAGTGTGTAATGTGTGTATATATATTGCAATAAGGTCATCATTAGAGCTGCCTAAAGGTGAGATAATAAAAGCAATATTTAAAAGCACAGGATTACCTGCTTGTCAGCTTGTCTTTGTGATTTAAAAAAATAATCATATTGTGCGGGGAGTAAGGGGGGGGGGCTCCTTCAGAGGAGCTTCCGAAAAATTTCGGAGGTTTTAGGGATATTTATCATTAATTCAGGTGTTTCATTCAGACCCATTGCCACAGGTGTACAAAATCAGGCACCTAGCCATGCCGTCAGGTTTATAAACATTTGTGAAAGAGCTCAGTGAATTCAAGCGTGATACTGTCATAGGATGCCACCTTTGCATTAAGTCAGTTAGTGAAATTTATTCCCTGCTAAATATTCCACGGTCAGCTGGAAGTGGTATTATTGCAAAGTGGAAGCATTTAGGAACAATAGAAACTCAGCAACGGAGTGGCAGACCACGTACAGTAACGAGGTCACCAAGTGCTGAGGCTCATGGTGCATAAAAGTTGCCAACGCTCTGTTGACTCAATAACTGCAATAATTAAGTTCCACACTTCCTCTGGCATTAACCCCAGCACAAAAAGGTGTGCTGGAAGCTTCATGGAATGGGCTTCCATGGCTGATCAGCTGCATACAAGCCTCAAGTCACCAAGTGCAATGCCAAGCATCAAATGGAATGGTATAAAGCACTCTGGAGCAGAGGGAATGTGTTCTGTTGAGTGACAAATCATGCATCTCTGTCTGGCAGTTTAATGGAGTCTGAGTTTGGCAGATGCCAGGAGAACATTACCTGCGTGATTGCATTGTGCCAACAGTATAGTTTGGTGGAGGAGGGATAATGGTATGGGGGTGTTTTTCAGGGGTTGGGCTAGGCCCCTTAGTTCCAGTGAAGGGAACTCTTGATGCTTCAGCATACCAAGACATTTTGTATAATTCTATGCTCCCACCTTTGTGTGAACAGTTTGGGGAAGGCCATTTTCTGTTCCAGCATGATTGTGCCCCAGGACACAAAGCAAAATCCATATAGATATGGCTGGGTGAGTTTGGTGTGGAAGAACTTGACTGGTCTGCACAGAGCCCTGACCTCAACCCTATCAAATACCTTTGGAATGAACTAAAACAGAGATTGCGAGCCAGGCCTTCACTTCCAACATCAGTGCCTCACCTCACAAATGCTCTTCTGGATGAATGAGTAAAAATTTCCTCAAACACACTCCAAAATCTTGTGGAAAGCTGTCCCAGAAGAGTGGCTGCTGTTATAGCTGCAAAGGGGGGACCAACTCCATATTGATGTCTATGGATGTAGAAGTGGATGTCAGAAAGGTTCCTGCAGGTATAATGGCCAGGTGTCCCAATACTTTTATCCATATAGTGTACATGTAATTCCAAAATAACTGGTTTATTGTATGTTGTGCTAATAATCCATGATTACAGAAATGTTCATTTTTACATTTCTTATACAGGGTACTCACGATGAAGGTACAGGGCACATGTTGCAAAAAAAAAATCACGGAATTCACAAGATTATTTGAAGGACATGGCATAGCATTCTTTTAGATCCATGAAATGTATGCTATTGCACACTAGGGGGCAGTGGCATTCTTTGAAGAACACCAGCTTCTCAAAATCAGCTTTAGCTGAAAATCTTTGACCAGAAATATAAAAAACATTCCAAACTGCAAGAATGTTAAACATGGCTATTTCGTTATTCCATACATTTAGTACTTAATATCTAATGTTTACCATTTTAGTGTTCACGGAAGATATATTTCAGTTCTTTTAAAGCCTTTCATACTAAGAATTTAAATTTTAAATATGCAGGTCTTAGAGAAATGTAATAGCACAATTATCCTCTCTCATCTTTAAACACAAACAGGTGATTTGTTTAAAAGATATAAACCAATATCTAATATATTTTACAATCATAAAATTAATGTCAAATACTCATTTATAAGTCAGGTCAGACCCTGATTGTATTTTATATCTTCAGCTCTGGCTTATCTGAATACTTATTTATCCCACTGTAAAAGAGTTGAAGACAGATGTTTTTCCACTGAGGTGACGACCACACTTAAAGAGACCTCCACATCATGTGATACTCGTCATTCTTTCTTTTTCAGCCCAAAGGAGTACCAGGCTGTCATGTGAGCCCAGCACAAGCTGCAAGCCAATGTATAAGTTGATGTCTTTTGTGCCTGCATGTGAGTGTGAGCATGTGTGTGCTTGCTGTTCTGAAATGTTTTCTCATTGACATTCAAAATTGGGGGATGTGAAATACAAAATGCAAAATAAGTAATTATTGATCAAATTATGGAAGAAAATGGCAGCAAGATGCACACAACAATTTTATGCATACATACAATTTGAGAATTTGTGTTTGGGGCAATATAAGAGCCAGTGCATGATTCTATGGGTGAAGGCTGTATGCCTGTGATTGGAGGGTTCAGGTCAAATCCCATGGTTGGCAGAGTATTGTTACCATTGTGCTCTTGAGCGAGGCCCTTAATTCCAATTGATACAGGGACTGGCTGACCCTCCCACACAGTTGTCGCTTTGGACAAAAGCATCTGCAAGTAGATGTAATATTCATATTATTCTCAGTAACACACTGGAATTGTGATCCCATTTCTTTTTCACTGTAACAAAGTGGTAATGTCCAGAAAAGCACCACGTGACTTGGATATTCAAACCAAAGACAGTAGTTTATTATGGAGCACTGTATAACTGCTGCTCATGGTGTCTCTCATGCATTTTAAAAATTACACAAACAACAGACGGATGACACATGACAATGAGATATTTTTACAAACCGTTTTAAATCTTTGTCTCAGGGTCCCCCCACCCCTACAAACCCCTTCTGGTGCACCAACCACAAGAATGGCCCACCACCTCCCACTATGAGACCACAGCTGACTGAGAGGAAGCCTCCACCCTGTGAACCCAGCTGTAGCTATATCACACAGTAACACGGAATATACCTGTGATCGCTGAAGATATTCGAGCTGGAAGGGGTCTTGTTCTATGGGAGTTCATTATGGATCAATACCATGCTGTTGTGATCTATTATTCATTACACAATGTAACCATGTTCCACAAGTCCCTCTACACTAAGCACAACTAAACTTTTCCCAGTTACATAATGTTAACAAGATCCCAGTCAAAGGCACTGGGCCCAGTGAATGAAAATAGCTGGACATTAGTGGTTAAACCTTTCATCCGCGCAATTTGTTAAATCGCCCTGTTAACGAGTATGTTTGCACTCTCATTTTGTCACCCTAAGATAACGCTTCAGAAGCTGTGCCTTAGAAATGAGAAATGGCAAAAAATGCTGCCTTTTTGCTATGAGTGATAGGAAAAAAGATATCAGGGAGGTGTGATGTTGGTGGGTGAGGACAGCAAGACAGGACCCAGCTCTTCACAATTAACCCCCATTGAGGAACTTTATTTGGGGGACGGGACGGGACGGGACAGGACAGGACAGGACAGGACAGGACAGGACACACAAACAGATGATAATGATCAGACTGAGGAACACAGCATGGGGAGACATTTATATAGCCAACTAATGAGAGGGTAATGAGGGCCAGGCATGGGCAGTTAATATTACTGGCCAGGTAGGGAAGGAGAATGCAGGAGAACCAGCAGTACTACCTGCTGGACCTCACAGGAATGAGACAGGGCAGGCCAGAGTGGACCATGACAGGAGGTGATTTAGTTTATTTGATTTAACTATCAGTAATATATCAACAGTGAAAATACTAATACCGTTTTTTCCAGGTTCCACACAATAAGAGCAATTACATTATCCATCCATCTTCTATGCCACCTGCTCAGTACAAGATCATGGTAAAATTACATTATGCTCTGACATTACATTGCAATTTGTGGGCCACATTTGCTAATTAGCTAACATGATCAATAATAATTTTATATATCACACTTTTCATGATCTGAACACTTAATGGCTGCTTTTTTTAAGTTGCCGAATTTACTGTTTTATTGTTTATTATTTTGAATGGCCTCTATTTAATTTTCCTATTTTTCTGAATAAATAAGTCTGGAACGAAAAAGACTATGTTGAACAATACTGTTACCCACAATCACACCTTCATTCCACTGTCTTATGATTTTGCCCAGTTTCTAAGTGTCTCATGTGGTCCATACGCTCCTCATACCTATGGTAAATGATAACATTTCCCCACGAGGTATACCATGTTAATGACATTTCACCATTCCGTAATTAACTATACCCCAGGAAACAGCAATCAAATAAATCCAGGAGCTAAAGAAATTCAGGTCTTCTTGGATTACAAAATATGACAGGCCTCATTACACAGGTGTTACATTAACTTACAAAGAAACTAAACAAAATAAGAATGCCAGATGCCATATTTATTATACTGCATCAACATAACTATTATACTACCAGATATTATTCCAAGGCTTTCATGGCCCATAAACTCCAATTCAACCATTATTGGGTGTTTTTTATTATGAACAGTTCATTAAATTTTGTCTATACATTAACGCACAACTGACTTTTAGGTAAGATGTTGTAGGTTCTTGTAAATTATTTGTGTGGGATAATTTAAATAGCTATCTCTGTAATAGATATTATAGAACACACAGTAGCAATATTGTCCTTTTGGCCTACAGAATTTCAGCATAATCTCCATCCATCCATCCATCCATCCATCCATCTGTCCATCCATCCAGTCATCCATCCATCCATAACAACTGTTTATCTATGACACAGTTATGGTGAACCTGGAGCCTATCCAAAGACACACAGGGCACAAGGCTGGGGAAACGTGGGCAAGATTCCATCACAGAGCACACACACCCATACACAATCACACACTAAGGGCATCTTAGAGTTGCTAATGCACCGAACTGCATGTTTATGGAATATGGGAGGAAATCACAGAACTCAAAGGAAGTCCATGCAACAAAGAGAGTTCATGCACACTCCATATGCACAGGTGACAATCAAATATATGTTGATTAACCATAGAATTAAAACCATCTGCCTAATATTGTGTAGGCCCTCCTTGTGCTGCCAAAACGCTTCTATCTGTCGAGGCATGGACTCCACAAGACCTCTGAAGGTGTCCTCTGATGTAAGGCACCAAAAAGTTAGCAGCAAATCCTTTAAGTCCTGTAAGTTGCGAGGTGGGGCTTCCATGAATCAAACATGTTTGTCCAGCACATCCCACGGATGCTTGATTGGATTGAGATCTGGGGAATTTGGAGGCCAAACCAACACCTGAAACTCTTTTTTATGTTCCTCAACCCATTCCTGAACCACATTTGCAGTGTGGCAGGGCACATTATACTTCTAAATGAGGCAACTGCTATCGGGGAATATCATTGCCATCAAAGGGTATACATGGTCTGCAACAATGTTTCGGTAGGTGGTACATGTCAGAACATTGCCCAGAGCATCACACTGCCTCTGCCGGCTTGCCTTCTTCCCATAATTCATCCTGGTGCCATGTCTGCCCCAGGTAAATGAGGCATATGCACCCAACCATCCAAATGATGTAAGAGAAAATGTGAGTCATCAGAGCAGACCACCATCCATTGCTTCATGGTCCAGTTCTGATGCTCACATGCCCATTGTAGCCACCTTTGGCAGTGGGCAGGGGTCAGCATGGGCACTCTGACTGGTTTTGTGCCTGACCAGCCCCATACGCAACAGGCTGCGTTTCACTGTGTATTCTGACACTTTTCTATCATAGCCAACATATACATACAAATAGCTCTCCTGTGGGATCGGATCAGACGGACTAGCCTTTGCTCCCCAGCGCATCAATAAGCTTTGGGTGCCCATGACCCCCTTGCCAGTGTGAATAAACAGCTTTTGCAATTTTCAGAGACTATATTAATGATGTCTGCTATTTGTCAAGAACCTTTATGCAATCTCTTTTGGATCTGTAATGCTCCCCTCCCTCCTTCCCTTACTGTAATTTTCAGCATATTTCTAGAGCTTTTGTAATCTTTGAGTGCAGTTTTCCCCTGAAGAATCTTGCAGTTCTAAAGAAACACATTTGAAAGAAATCAGCCATCTATATTTTAGATCCAGATCAATGCAATGTTTCACAGTCTCACAGTCAAACTATGAAGCACTGTGATAAATACAGTTTTTATAACCATATCTAAGTGTAGACTATTCATATCTGCCTGAGCCATATATTTGTATTATTAGGTTTGTGCTCACTGACTTTTAAGGTTATGTGGTTATGTGTCTTGTCATTATGTTACCTGCACTGCAACAGACCATAGACTAAACTGCAGGAAAGCACCACAGCTTATTGCCCAGCAGTATAAGTACTAGGAAATATTTGATTTGACCTTTTCTATTCAATCATGGAACGTTCATAAAAGAATCTTGTGAGGTCACAATGAAATAGTTTCAAAATGCATTTGCACATGGGTAGAATACATGTGTTTGCATGTTCCTGAAATGTAGATTATAAATGGTACACATTATCGAACACAAAAAATTCTAACAGGGTTATTAATATTCTGCATAAGAGACATTTTAATTTAAAATAGCATGCATAACTTACTATTTCTTTTTCCCCCGTTCATAATTCTGTATATTTTACTGGAACAATTTAAGTTAAGCATCATGCTCAAACGTATGGCAGAGGTCACACCTCCTGAGACACAGATTTGAAATTTTTTCCCAGTCCCGGCTAATTTGCTATTTCCATACATTACAGCCTTATTCTTTAAATTAGAAACCTGATTGTGCTCTTACTCTTACCTTTTCCTGGTATAGCCCCAGTAAGTAAATTTTCCACTAGGGACTCATCAGGTGGCAGCATAACTCTGAAATTTGTGGAAGGGATTACAAATGACACAAGACAACATAACATTCCAGATTACTGACTGAAAAAAGGCAACCTTAACTGTTACAGAAATGGACACAAGTTTAAACAAATTTTCTTGAAAATATAACTTGTACCTATGTGTGTGTACATATATAAAATACATATATACACACACACAAGAACAATGTATAAAGCTCTGAATGAATCTGTATAGCTCATGTCTTCCCAGTTATTAATAACTAATTGAAATCAGCATTTATTGATTTCAACTTTTATATTTCTCCCTGTAAAAATGTATGCACTAAACTAATGCTGTCAATCAAAAACACTATAAAATACGTGGATGTAATATTAATGAAATGTTGTGGATAATTGGTTCCTATGGAACCAATTTAGCCTAGACACATTTTGCTGAGTGTTAAAAATAATATTAGTGAAACAAATTAATGAAATATCCACCTTCTTGTCCAGAATACATGTATCAGAAGGATACAGATTCAAGTTCTCATTATTTGATTCTGTCTAGTCTTTCTATGTGTATGAAGCTTCAGTTACTCCAATCAGTTTTGGGAACAGTGAAACTCAAGAGATTTAAAACAAAACCCTTTAGTTTGATAGGTCCAACAATGAATCTCTCAAGTAGTTAATTTGTGTGATATATTAATCTGGACTCAGGAGGACTCCAATCTGGAACTGGACTGGGGGGAAAGTACATTCTTTCGAATTTCTTTAAAAAATGCTTTGTTGGAAAATTACTGCAGTGGCCTAAAGTGCCTGAAACAATAACTTCATTATTTACCTGTACACAGGCTGATATGATCTGAGGTGTTTCCTATTAATTCATTTTGTTCATAGTCTCTTCTGTGTAGCGTAATGTGCAGTTGCTGAGTGCCATTAGTAGGCACTGCATCAATTTTAAATGAGATAAATAGCAATAGTACAAAATATGTAATGGTATTGATTTATAAATAGTTTTCATAACTCTTTGGGTGATACAATAATAAGAATAATAACAAAACTGTATTGATCCTCATGGGGAAATTCTCTTTTTGTGCTTATGCCATTGTGATATGCATGATACATGTGCAGGTAAGAGCAAGCTTGGCAGTGCTCGTTTGTCTTACCTCTTGTTCCAGCTCTCATGTGATTCAGTCCAGCTCTCTCTCATTGTGTTTCCTTGTTAGTCCAGTATTTAAGTGCTTCTCAGAGTTGTGATCCCTAGTTCTGTCACTGAAGTTGTGTTATCCTGTTGGCTGCTCCCTAGCCCTTTCTTTTAGTTTCCAGCAGCTGGCACTGGTTCTGGTTCTGTTCCTTTAATAAACCGTTTGTTTGTCCCCCCAATGCCTGTTCCTGTGTCTTTGGTTCTGCCTGCCGAAGACAGAACGACCAAATTCCAAAAGCCATAAAGGATTCCCTGGGTGCTCATTGCTGATTGCCTTGTCTTATTTCAGGTGTATTTAGTGCTCCTGGCACAATCCACAGTGCACATCTCCCTAGAAGGGATGGATCACCTCTGGGAGTTGTAGGGGATCACATAGCCACCTTCTCCCCAGACTCAAGTAGAGGATGTGGCTACAATTGCAGAGGTCCTTGGGACCCTATGGAATGAAGTAAGCACACTGAACCCCCCACCCCGGAGGTGGAGGATGTAGCATAGAGCCCACAGACTCCATGTCGCTTGCCTCGAGGAAACTTAAGTGTCACCTTAAGTTTGAAGGTAGGACACTTCTCCAGGAACGCCTGCAGTCCTGCTGCCTGCTGCAAATGTGACTGATGGTTTCCCAAAGCTTTGTCAGCTCTCGCAACTGGAGGAGGCTAAAGTCACCGCCTGGATGCATGCCTGAACCCGACCCAGAAAGTTCCACTCCGGTTGAGTCTGTCATGGTCCTGGCTGTGTCTACCAGGTTTGTCTGGGTCTCTGCATCTACCTTACCTGGCCCAGGAGAGGCTGTCACTGCTCCGTTTGCATCCGGCCCAGGTGCCCCACTTCCACCCATCTGTGGTGACCACTCCTTCTTTGGTTCCTTCTCTGCAGACCCCTTGGTGCCCCTTGTTCCAGTTCCTGACCCCATCTCTGCTGTTACCCTGCTGTCCCCTCATTGCCCCCTGACCCTGCACCTACGGCCAATCTCACTGGTCTTCCAAAGCCTCAGAATCCTTGGGTTAACATCCCATATTCTGGGGTCTAATGACTCTACTTCCAAGCCCAGTTTTTGCCCCATTACCCTGCCCCACCTTGTTCTTCCCTGGTCTGCATCCCTTGTGATCGGCACTTGCGTCTGTCCCTGTCCTTGTAGTCAAAGGCTCTGCTTTTTTGTCTGTTTCCCGCATCAAGTAGTCTCATCTTGTCCTGTCTGGTCTTTTGTCTGTATGTCCCTTATGGTTCTTGTTTCTTTCCCTGCCCTCCTGGTTTGTCCACCTGTCTGCCTAGGTTTTGTTCAGTTGTTTGGTCTGGTGGTCCAATAGTCCCTGGGTTTGCCTGTGTCCATTTTTCACACCTCTAGTGGTGTTCTGCTGTCCCTGGTCTCTGCTGGGTTCCTGTGTTGTCTCTGATCTGGTCCTGGTGTGTTCCCCTTGCAGTCTCTGGTTTCGTCTGTGCCCTAAGTAGTGCCTTGTGTTGGGTCTCGTGCACTGTTGGTCTCCTACTGTCTCATCTTGTCCTCTATTCCATGGTCCTGAGTTGTACTCTGCCCTACCTTTTAATATGTTCATTCCTGTCTCTCAATTTGCCCTGTCTTGTGTCCTGGCCTCATCTATCTGTCCTGTTGTGTGGCTCCTTGGTCCCCTCCCTGGCTCCTCTTTTGTGCCCAAAGGCCATGCTTTAGGGGGGTACTGTTTTGACCTGCCTGATCCTCCTGTTTAACTTGTCCTATCTCTTGTTCCAGCCCTTGGTGATTCATTCCAGCTAACTCTTATGTTCCCTCATTAATCCAGTATTTAAGTGCTTCTCCGTCTCTCGATTCCCAGTTATGTCACTGAAGTGTCCTGTTGTCTGTTCCCTAGCCCTATATTACATGCCTTGCACTGATCCCCAGTGATTCCATTTGGTTCTGGTTCTGCTCCTATAAAGTCTTTGTTCACCCCAATGCCTGTTCCTGCATCTTCAGTTGTACCTGCCCATGAAATGACTATTCTGTCAAGGCCAGCGCTTCCTGGCAGCCTTCCAATTACAGGCACAAAGACTTTGCTTACTGGTACCTCATAAGAACCCCCCTTTTTTGTTAGTGTTTAAGAACATTTGCAAGAATATTTTACCAAAAATGAGATGAATATATTTAGGAGAACAAATAAATGAAAAGATTTCAGAGAATGGCTCTATTAGCCCAAACCCAGCTGCTAGCCCAGCTGATGACCAGCGTGACTATATTGCTACCCTTTACAAAACTGGAACTAAACCAGAACAAAGTCACTGAGGCACCGGGGAAGCCTGCTATCATTTTGGCCCCAGCTTTGAGGGCTCAGTGACCCCAAAGGGCATCAACAACAGGAGTGGCCACATTCAAGCTACATAGAAAACTCTGTCCTTGTAGACCAGGTAAGTCTGCAGAGGTTCAGGGGTGGTAAGGTACCGGCTGGTCCCGCTTTAGGACCAAAAAAATGTGGCCAGTTGCCAGCCACAGCTGGTGTAGCAAAATTAAACAAAAATGAGTTTTTACTGGATATTGATGGAAGTACCTGATTTTTTTCTGATGTGAAATTGTCACCTTATTTATGTATATGAAACTGCTTCACATTTATTTATATTGACAATAAAGGGATCATGGCAACACAAATTTAAACATATACACATCAATAATGATTTATTTTTAAATGCACATGCATTTCTTTTAATGTTCTATTTACTGTTGGCCTTTGGCCAAGACAGAGATATTTATAATATAAACAATTGATGGTGATTGTACTCAATTCATTGTTAATATTGTCAAAATATTTTTTCTCCATGTGTGTTTTTTGGCTCATAGTTAGTTTAAAACAAGTTGACCAGACATAAAAAACAATCAAGGATGTATAATATAGGTTGTATTAGATATAGATATTCTAAAATGCATTAATAAATCATAGGAAATTCAAGTAATGAACATAATTTATTCAAGTCCCATCTTTCTTACCTATCTTTTGCTCCATATAGCATATTTTCAGCATTTTAAAATGGTGCTGTCCTTTAAATTATGGAATGATCAACTTTTTTTCCTTGGCATTAGGCTGCCAGAGCTGAATCCATGCTTATTTGTTTTGGTGGACAAATGCAAGGGACAGATAACTCCCCCTAAATAAAAACCCTCGGTAAGTAGAAATGAGCCTTGTCTGAGACTGCAATCCTTTGGAAAGGGGGGATGCTGATAGAAGGCTGAAAGGAAGAGGCACGAGTAGGCGTCTGTGTTTCAGACCCACGCTATACACACATAATTACCATCATCAATCAACACTCACTTTCCTACATTCAGCCGGATGAAACTGTGAACAAAGGAGGAAATAAGATGCAGAGAGTGGAGCTTACAACTATCGTCCAGAGCCACTCCACAGACCTTTAAATGATCACTCTTTAATAGGTTATGAATATTCATCTATCCATTTTGCATAACCCCTTATCTAATACAAGGTTGCAATCAGGCACCATAGGAACTGAGTGGGATGTATACCCCCAAAATTGAATATGAATTCATACATCCCCCAATAAACAGACTTTTGTATTTAAATTATTAAGTTGCCCACTCCCCACCCCAATATCAAACTCTCTCCTGTGCTGTTGATTGCAATTAACCTAGAACCTATTGCAGGGAGACCAGGGAAGAAGACAAGGGATAACCTGGAGAGAATTCCAAGAAATTCTACAGTATGGTACACAACCATACACAATGGACAATTAAGAGACACTAATTCATCAAATCATAGTCTTTGGATTATGGGAGAAAAGTACTCAGTGGAAAAGCGCGTGAGGTGAACCTGCATTGAGAATATTTTTTGATATCCATGCATTCTGCTTCACATACACTGCACTGAGAGGGAACAGTTCCCCTTTTTCCAATTGCACAAGTGATAGTGGGAGGGTGTGCAGGAAGATCCGAAGACAGTTTAATTTAAGAAATAGACAAGAAAACTATGGTAATGGTCTAATAGCCTGCAGCATTCTATTGTGTATTGTTGCTATTATTAAACTGAACAGAAGCTTCAACAAACAAATATTTTTAATTTCCCACGTTTTCCCATGATTGTCCCAAACTAGAAAGATGCTAAATGAGAACGAATGAGGGGGAAGTTTGTTTTATTTTTTCTTCCATTATATTCAGGAAGTCAGATACGTGCACTGACTGTCAAATTATTCATTGTTGTAGTGCCACCTAATCTCCTGAAAAAGTACTCCAATACTGACAGATACATCTTAGCATAGGAAAATGAAAACCAGGTACAGTTACAGTTCTCTGTGTTTAGCTCAGATAAAAAACACAGGGGGTTGTTTGGGGAGTGAAATAGCACATCTAGTTGTAGAGGTCTGCAATAGAGTAGGTTGTAAAATGCACTACATATGTTCAGTATTGTTCTGACCACTTATTGTTAGTAAAAGTCACACAGTAGTCTGTGGGTGACATGATTAGGTTTGCAACCTTTATTCTGGGGAGTAAGTTTCCACACACTCTGTCCCCTACAATATCCTCTGTTGACTGACATATGCATTTACAGAGCATACATTAACAATTAACATGTAAAACGTAACTCAGCTGAGCAGGTGTAATTATGAAAAATAATGTTCAGCTGCAAAAAAATGTTATTAATGATATATTTTATATGTATTTACGCTGTTCCTTTTATATATTTCAATATAATTTCTTTTATGACTGTGTTTGTTTCCATAGAAATTGGTGTATACAACTTTACATATGGGGGAAATTTGCCTTTTTACCATACACATATGCACACAGATTTAAGTGAACTTTTGAACTCGTTTGTGAATTAATTTCTTCAAACTCCTGCAAGTTTGGATACTGTGCATCACTCACACGGTATCCAAGGCATGCTGCCTACTATTATTTTTCCAAGGGGTGATCCACATGTCCTGCAATAGTTAATGAAATTCAAGTACAGCTACCAGCCTCAAGTTCTGTCAGACTGTGTTTAAATCTCAGGAACAGCGGTACTCTAAGGAACACAGCATTTCCAAGATCTTTCAACTAACAGACGTTGCAGCCCTCCTAAGACATCATGCGGCTTCCCCATTATATTTCATTCTAGACTCTGCTCTCCCCATGTGGCATTTCGCTTACAGGTCCAGGTGTGCTTTAAGCTAATTATGAACGAAATGAAATTAAGCTTATTTGCTATTTGTACTTGGACTTGAACATTAGAATGTATTACCTTCTTCTTATGTCCTTTTAAGGCATTGACACCATACCTGCCATCATTAGATGGTTACAATAGGAAGATTTCAGTTAAAAATAGGGAGAACAGCTTTGTAAGATGACAGAACTTATCTTCTGTGTAACAACCAGTGGGGGGGGGGGGGGGGTCAATTCTCATAATCATGAAAGTTTTGATATGTAAAATCATGACTTCATTTGGAGGAATGGTACATCAGGTGGACAGGGGGAGTGGTGGAAAGATGGGAGAAGCCTGGGGAAATTGGGACTGTTGGTAGGTATGATATACGTGCTAATAGAGGTGAGAGTGAAACCTATCCAGTGCCTTGGTTGCCTTTTTTTTTTGCGGGGGAGGGGGTTAAGGACTTCGCACAGGGGCCTGATGGAGATGGAACGAGTCTGATAAGAAGGAGATTTGAACTGCCAACCTTCCAACCCCAGGCACAAAGGTCAAGCCTACTAAGCCACACACTGCCCCCCGTCTTTCTGGTTAATGCCAACTAATGACAATGTTTATGTGTCTGTATTTCTGTGTTTTTGTTGATAAGACGAGAATATTCAACAACATACTGAAAGCCAATAAAGAGTTCCTAATATTGCTGAATTTGGCTTGTGGGCCTCTGTTTCTCCATTAAAGTCTCAGTAGCTTCAGACATTTTTCTTGCTAGTCAGTCAGCTTCTCTGGCTGTGTGCTGTCTCTGATGGGCTTGGTCCCTGTCTCTGAGTCAGACACGAGGCGAGGATTGAGAGTCTATAACTAATAAGCCAGTTCAAGCTACAGCAAACAAAAACAAACTGCTCTCTCTACTTCTGCAACACAAGAATATAAAGAAATATTTAGGTTACATAGGCTTTATGTTAAATGCTTTAAAATAAAAAATTCCAATAATATATGTTGGTGGTCTGTGATTAAGAGCATTTAAATTTAAACTACTTACTTGTGTGTCTGTCGTTTGATTCAGATCAACTTGTGACTTCAGTGTGACATAGTTTAATGTGTAATTCTTACGTATCATTAAAATCTTACATGTTTTGTACAGGTTGCCATTTTCAGCTCATAGTATACTACTGTTTTCTGTTAAGTGTCCCATTTTGAAATTGACAAGATACTTCTATTTTTTACTTTAATTTCAAAATGGGAAACTTACAGGAGACTACAGCATACTATGAGGTGAACAGATTTCTTTCCCACTGTAACCAAAAATTAACTCTGGACTTTGAAGTAGTTTTCATATAAAAACCAAGACGACTCACCCTTTTTGAAATATGTTACACAAAAATAATTCATTACAAAACTCAGCCTTTAAAATACAGATAGCATCAGGAGTTTCATTCAAAATATCGTTGGAAAAAGAAATAAGAGTGATGCCTGTTCTACAATAGATGCCTCATTTCCTAGCCTGAGCTTGTATTCAACACAATAGGAGATTTGAATGACAAATGGTTTAGGTTACTGCTGTGAGCATTTGCAAACTTTGGGCGATTTAGCTGCTGATGAAGACAGACTTGTTGTGCCCAAGGAAAAGTCAGGTAACATTTTTAGAACTGAAATGAAAATGTGAGCCAAGAACATTAATATTAGGCAATTCATTGCCTTTGTGAACTTATATAAGATCACAGGAGGTTGCATATGAGATCAAATATAGCATTTAACATTTAACATAAGTAATCAAATACATAGAAGTGACTGAAGCCTTTAAATACATTTTGTTATGTTTCTGAAAAGTACAAGAGGTCTAGTCTTATAACATAATGTGTAAATAACTTGCCCTTAATAAAATTCAGCATGTGGGGTGGCATGGTTGTGCAATGGTTAGCATTGTTGCCTCGCACGTCTGGGACTTGGGTTCACGTCTCTGCCAAGGGTCCATATGTGCAGAGCTTGCATGTTCTCCTCATGTTGTCATGGAGTTTCCTCCGGGTACTCCAGTTTCCCCCCACTGTCGAAAAACATGCTGAGGTTAATTAGCTGCCAAATGGCCTGTATGTGTGAATGAATGGTGAATGTGCCCTATGACGGCTTGGTGCGCCATCCTGGGTTGTTCCCTGCCTTCTGCCCACAGTCTCCAGGATAGGCTGTAGACCCCCTGCAACCATGAATAGGACAAGTGGTTACAGAATATGGATGGAAAATTCAGCATTCATGTGGTGCCTGTAGATCATTGGCAAGAAACCCTGATACTCATTATAATCACATTTATTAGTTTGAATTTAGGTAGCGGAACTGGAAAATAACTGCAAATTGTTTGTTCCATGACATCTAAAATTACCAAAATCTAGTCATCTAAAAAAGCATCCAACTCTATAATGAAACTACCTAGGTTGGAGCCTACATGTCAAATAATAATTGAAGAGCAAATTTCTTTTCAAAACTTGCTCAGTCCATAGAACTTCTTTTTCAGAAAATTTCTGTGGACTTTTTTTTTAGATTTTTATCAATCTAACAAAAGGATTATGTTGGGATACATGAGGATTGAGTGAGTTTTAGTTGCCAGTAGATTAATATCTGATGAGGAAGCCTGTCTTTAGGCTATTGGAGGCTTTATCTCAAAAATAAAAAAAAAAATGATTTGAGTGAGTTTTGGAAATTTACTCTTCAAGTTATTCATTAACTATAGTTGCTCAGTATTCATCAGGTAAGTATTACCTGCCTAGCTTGTTCATTGCTTTGTACAAAAACTTCTGCTAGACAAATAAATATAATGATAATTATGATGAAAGTAACACTTTGTGAAATGTGGATGGAATAAAAAGTGCACGAGAAGGGAAACCCTTCATTGTATGTTTTTATTGCCGGACACCAACTATGAGTATAAGGAACCTGATGTTCTGTCATGCAAATGACATGCTGCTCTTTCCATCTGCCTATAATGTGAATAACCACAGTCTGGGAGCTGTACTTTTAACTGCCTCTACCAAATATCCCAATTCTTATGAAGCCTGGGTGTTTTGCTCTTCTTAACCGTGTCAGCATAAACTCAAATCTGCTTGTATCTGCTCTGCATGCTCAGGTGACTTCTTTCAATCAAAAATCCCCAGGGTGACACCCAGCGACAGTCTGAATCTTGAAACATCAACACAAAATCGAAGATGCTTAGTACTTTTTGAATTGAGCAGGAACTCTTAATAAATGACTCTTAGCCACTTTTGCAGATTCAATTAACCATTTTACAGTTTTTTTTAACTATTGTTTAGCTTTGTTTCACATAACTAAATTATAAATATACATTTTCTCTCACTGGCATTTCATGACTTGTGCTGAATTGGCAGGATAACACTGCCATTAACAGGCTGAGAACAAGATGAAAATTCAAATCAGCAGACCATACAGGCACTGTGCCCTTTGCTACACTTAAAGTATAAATAGATGAGTGGAATAAACAGACCGAAAGGCTGCTCCAGTCCGACTCATCCTCATATGACCTGGACCATGTTTGTGTGCGAGTGTGTTCTTCTCAGCAAAGGGGAAATGCTCACCCGAGCATCATGCAGGGGAATAACTGAAAGCGGGGGAAGGCAATGAAAAAATGTAACAGCACAACAGGAGTAGGTAGCGGAAGACGTCATGCAGTTTTTTTTTTTATTTAAGGAGAATTTTAATAAAACACATGTAGACACCTTTTCATAAGGGTTTATGAACAGTTATGCAATACCAATTATATTGCTAATAACAAGCACAAAGGTAATTTTTCAGATCAAGGACTGTAATATTAAAATCACAGATTAAATGAAGTCAGCAAACACTCTTCTATTTAGGATCTGCTGTGTAGTATGGTGAAAAGAAAGGAAAGTTATTTGTGAAACTGGATTCAAAAATTGATATTCTATACCATAGGTAACTTTGCTAATTATTCAAAGCTAATTATAAAGTATGTACACGTGCATCATTATGAAATTACAAACTAAAATGATCCATTGAACGAATTTACGTAGCATTATTTTGGTGATGATTTGGTGATGCCCTGAATGTCCAGCTGGTGGCATTGGCAAGACAGATATTACACTGAAGTTGCTGTTGTTTTTGTAATTCGAGATGCAGCCGGTCCCAAACTTCAAACAACTGATGGCATCATATGAAGAACTCTAAAAATAGAAAAGTGGGTAGAGTAATTATCTGCAAACCCTTTGACTTTTATCTGTGCTGTGGAAGAAAGAATTTATTTGGCAGCTGGCATATTTATTCTGTCTTGCTCTGTACAGGTTCTCTTGTTCTCCGAGCCCAGTGTTTGCTTTGAATGGGCAGCTGATAGAAACTAGTCTTGTTTTATAGAAATCCAGAAACTAAATATCTCTGCATTTTCTGTCTATAAAATGTTTCCATGTTTTTTTTATATATATATATATACACACACACACACACACACACACACACACACACACACATAATCAACACTGTAATGCATTATTTCTTTTTGTGAATATTTATAGCCATGTTTATAATGCTTTATGGCTTTTTGAATGCATTGTAATATGTTATGAATGTGTTCATAGATTCCTATAGACATGGCATTCATAATAAGCGTTACTGATTCTTATTATCATTATTTACTCATTTTTGAGCAAATCCTTGTTTTTTTATGTCATATGAAATATTCAATATCCCAAATATCACCTTATGCATGGAAAATTATTCCAATTAAACATTAATTAATTAGTACAGTCCTATACACTCACCTAAAGGATTATTAGGAACACCTGTTCAATTTCTCATTAATGCAATTATCTAATCAACCAACCACATGGCAGTTGCTTCAATGCATTTAGGGGTGTGGTCCTGGTCAAGACAATCTCCTGAACTCCAAACTGAATGTCA
>JAAGVU020000040.1:13830114-13852254 GCA_011763525.2 Mormyrus iriodes | reverse complement strand
CCGGCCACTTCGTCCAGCTCCTCTGGGGGAATCCCGAGGCGTTCCCAGGCCAGCCGAGAGACATAGTCCCTCCAGCGCGTCCCTCCAAAGTGATCACTATACTTGGATAATCACTATAACCGTTTTTTCTTTTTCTTTATGTCTCATTTAGATTACCATGTAATTGACATTTGTATATTTATTACATGACTATAATGTAATAAGGCAGACAGCTATGCTATTTACTGAGTTTTATTTTATTTTATTTACAGTATGGCTGTTCCAAACGGTTTTCAAATTACTGTACAAATTAAATTACTGAACTGTGCATAATTCAAATATGCTATAATAAAGTAACCTACTGTTCATAAAATCTGGTATATTGCAGTTTTGCTGCTGCATCTCGTTGGCTCGTTTGGGCAGTTTATCATAAGCTTCGATGAGTCTATATTTGTTTTTGAGAGAAAATGATTCCTTTTCCCGTCATGTTTTCTGTACACACAGCATTAGCCTCAGGTAGCTAGCCAGAAGTAGATGGGTTACCGCAAGGCAAAATATGGCTATCAAAGTAAAGCTTAAAAAAGTACAATAATTTTTTCCATAGGTTGTCATGTGTAAAAAAAACACTGCAAGCAGACTACTTGATTACTGTATGCAAATTATTTAAACAAAATTTGTACATGACTGATTCTGTCCCAAGTTTTTTGATCCACATAAGCGGTTGTTCACTATAACTGTGATCACTATAAGTGGCTTCCATTGTATTAATCAACCCCCTTGATCTAATATATTAATCTAATGTTACATATGACATTATAAATTTGTTGTTAATATCAAAGGCAAGTTACTAGGAATAGTGCATATCTTGTGAATGATTCTCAGTAATCCAAAAAAAGCTATCTTGTACAGGACTGCTCTGTAGAGGAGCAACACTGCCATTCATCAGCATAATGCTATTCATACACACTATATGGACAAAAGTATTGGGACACCTGGCCATTACACCTACAGGATCTTTTTTGACATCCCATTCTAAATCCATAGGCATGAATATGGAGTTGGTCCCCCCCTTTGCAGATATAACAGCTGCCACTCATCTGGGAAGGCTTTCCATGAGATTTTGGAATGTGTCTGTGGGAATTTTTGTTCATTCATCCAGAAGAGCATTTGTGAGGTCAGACACTGATGTTGGTAGTGAAGGCCTGGCTCACAATTTCCATTCTAGTTCATCCAAGACATGTCTGATGGGGTTAAGGTCAGGGCTCTCTGCGGGCCAGTCAAGTTCTTCCACACCAAATTCAGCCAATCATGTTTTTATGGACCATGCTTTGTGCACTGGGGCACAGTCATACTGGAACAGAAAAAGGCTCCGAACTGTTCCCACAAAGTTGGAAACATAGAATTGAAGCATTGAGAGTTCCACCAAACTTTACAACTGGCACAATGCAGTCAAGCAGGTAATGATCTCCTGGCATCTGCTAAACCCAGACTCGTCCATCAGATTGCCAGACAGAGAAGCGTGATGCGTCACTCCACAGAACAGGTTTCCACTGCTCCAGAGTCCAGTGGCGGTGTGCTTTACACCACTCCATCCAACGCTTGACATTGCGCTTGATGATGTAAGGCTTACATGCAGCTGCTTGGCCTTGGAAGCCCATTGCATGAAGCTCCCGACACAGTTTTGCTGGGATTAATGCCAGAGGAAGTTCGGAACTCTGCAGTTATTGGGTCAACAAAGCGTTGGTGACTTTTACGCACTATGCACCTCAGCACTCGGTGACCCCGCTCTCTTACTTTACATGGTCTGTTACACGGCTGAGTTTCTGTTGTTCTTAAAGGCTTCCACTTTGCAATGATACCAGTTTGCCATGGAATTTCTAGCAGGGAAGAATTTTCATGAACATGACTTATTGCAAAGGTGACATCCTACGACAGTATTATGCTTGAATTCACTGAGCTCTTCAGAACGACCCATTCTTTCAGAAATGTTTGTAAACCTGACTGCATGGCTATGTGATTGATTTTAAGCACCTGTGGCAATGGGTCTGAATGAAACACCTGAATTTAATGAAGAGGGGTGTCCCCTATACTTTTGTCCTTTTTTCTCCAAAACAATATGAGATACAGATTGGTGACAGGACCATTCAAAAAATTATAGAATAAAAATGTTTGTGGTGTCTACATTTGCGGCATGATTACATACAGTTAATAAGCAAATTTTTTATTTTTACTATAATACTCTTATAAACTGATATTTTATTTTCATTCTATTCATTTAAATCTCTAAGCAGATACACTTTCACTTAAATAATGTATGCATAGAAGAATTAGAGATAATCTATGTAATGTTTTGTCATGCCGTAACGGCATACCTTCACACACTGACTCCTGAACCTGACATTATTATCCAAAGCGACTTATGGGCAGAAGGGTTATAGCTTTGTATGTGTTCCCTAGGATTCTAACCCACAACCTCCATAATGAGCTACAGGAGACACACACACACCTATGCACACCATAAGCAAAACTGAGCATTTTTGTCTGAAAACAGTGGTTGACATTTACGCATACAGCAATGATTAACTAGAAGACACAAACCATACATATGGGGGGAAAAGAAAGAAACAACATGAATCAGTTTGGCCAGCTGAAGAAGCATGAAACAAAAATATCATACCAACCACCTCATCATTAAAACCAATATATATACAGTGCATATATACTGTATATATGAATATATATATACACACACACACACACACACACACACATTCCCTGAATGTTCTTATGTTGCACTTCTGGTCCTTGGATATTCTTATTAGGTTCTTGCTTTAGGAATAGGTTATTAGGGATAGCCCCTGCTCCAATACTGCTTGGATTTGTACCTGGGCAGTCTTTGCCCAGATGCACCTATGCCTCGACTGCTACATGACAGCATGTACGTTTGCTAAGTACTATTTGTTTCACTTATATGTCACTTTGGACAAAATCATCTGCTAAACATGTAAAAATGTAAATGTTTATGTATTAACTTGGGCACATTATTGCTTGGTACGAGGCACCAAGATAGCAAACAGTATTTGTTTTACATGTCGACACTCCTCATTTGGCTTCATGATATTTGACTTTTGTGTTCTTTTATTACATTTGTTGAGCACGGAAGGGAGGTGGTCTGGCCTAACTAAGCCTCAACACTGATATCTTCATCAAATTGTTGACAGTCACATTATAATGATCGATGAACTACTGGATCTGTTCTGACAGGAGCTGGCAGAGTTTGCTAGAGGAAGCAACAGGAAAGGATCATCTGGAATTTTTTCAGTGCTTTACCACAGGCAATGAATAAAGCACGAGAGACAAACTAGACTAATGTTTGATTTCCTATTCTTAGATATGTGCCCGTGTACAGACCATGAATCTGAAAATGGCATTCAGTGTTATTGAAAGACGACAGTTGAATAAAGAAATGTCATGCTTATTATTGACAGCATGTATAATCCAAATGAGGAAGAGACTGAAAATTTTAATATAAAGCAATGTCTCAGTGGCTAGCATTATGGCTTCACACCTCGAAGGTGTGGGTATAATTCCTTCGTATGGCTCTGCATGTATGGAGCTTACATATGTGCATGTGTCTTTCTAGTTTCCTTCTGTAATTTTGTGGATAAGTGTCTTAAGAATTTCTGTAGTGTGTGAATGCGTGTGTGCGTGTGTGTGTTTGTGTGCATGTGTGTGTTTGAGAGAGCGAGAGAGAGAGAGAGAGCAAAGCATGATGGGGTAGAATCCCAGTAGGTCATGCTCTGTGCTTCCTGGCATTGGCTCCAGGTTCACCACATTAGATAAGTAATTATGTATGGATGAACTATTACCATCCAGCTATATTGCCATTAGTCAAAAGTTTTATGGCTTTTAAACAGAGAGCTGAATTCCTTTGGTTTCATTTTCCGGCATATACATGGCAGCTTGGCAGCACACACTGCATACTAAATTCTACGAAATGCATACAATCTGCCATTACAGAAATTTTGCATATCTAGAGATAAAGATATATTTACGTAAATACATCATTTTGTCTAAGCTGCAATAGTACTGTTACCTCACATCAACACTGTTATGTGGTCAAATGGTCATGCAACTGCTCTATAATTACCATGAATGAAAAATTAATTCATACCTTTACAAACCACTTGATACGGTTTAAAGTCAAGATTTGAATAACTAGCAAATCTGATATATTTATGATGAATGATGACTGGTGAGAATGGTGTGTGACTATGCCCTGTGATGGGTTGGCACCCCATCCTGGGTTGTTCCCTGTCTTGCGCCCATAGGCTCTGGACCCCCCCACGACCCTGAAGAGGATGAAGCAGTTTCAGAAAATGTACGGATGATGGCCTTTCAGCTTTTCAACTGCCAACTGTAGCTTTCTTCCCTATTATACTGTCAGCACCTAGAAGAGATTTCTGATGTCTCATTAACGGTCCTTTCCAATGGGAAGTGCATCGTTGGTGTCCAAGGTAATTGGTTATTTAACCCCTGCTAGTGCGTACATGCTTGCGGCAGATGTTCAATTCTTCGGAGTGGCTGAAGGATGTGAGTCCGTAATCATTATGCTTCCCTGCATCTGACTAGCCTCTTGTACCGTATACAATAAGAACCCCTGGGTATGAATTAAGCTCTAAGTGCCAATGTGATAGCTATCAGGTCTGGTAACAGGGGCAGGAGTCCAAGCATGACAGGCCAGAGGGGATTACTACATTCTTCAAGAGATAGATGAGGGGCTTGACATAGATATATTCAAGAGCTGTCATAGGGTACAAATTATAGGGGAACAGATTTGGGGCTCACTAGTTTTAAAGAATGTTTAATATCTGCTCCCTGCATAAGCTCCTAGCAACTTGTCACTGTTACTTGCACTGTGGAAGATTAATTTTTCAGTGGGTAAATAATTGTTTCTAGTTGAGTTTTCAGAAGTGAGGAATGAATCAGGTACTTATATTTCGAAAAAGGTAATGGGATATGACACTTCTGCAGATAGGTTTGAATCCAAACATCATCTCTACTATTATATTCAAGACAACCTTCCTGTGTCTACTAATTTCATACCAGCTGACAGGTTGGATAAATTTTGTTACAATTTTTTTTACTTCCTGTGCCTTTCCCTCACATCATTAGTCCCAGCAAGCTGATCTTCTTTTCAACTTTCGCTGGCATCTCATCACGTCTTCCTTTGCCTTAACCTTACTACTTCGGTACCTCAGAGTCCTGTTAGAATCGAAAGGCTGTTACTCCTGCTGTCAGCCTGCACCCTGCATTAATCAACCAGCAGGGAGGTGATCAAGTGCAACCATTCTTGCAAAATTAGGCACTGATAAAACACTATACCTTTCTCACATTATCTCGAGCCATTCCCCACCTAATTAGGTGTTGTTTTAGGCATTCACACATTTATCTTATCTAATTAAAAGCTGAATTGGAGCAGAAACCAGGGTATGCAGTGTGTCCCGTTGGACTAAGGTTTGTATGCAATGAAATAGAATCTATGGGAAAAATATTTCTTCCACTGTAAATACTTCAGATCAAGGGAATATCCACTAAATTGAAAAATAAACAAGGCAAAATAGAAACAGAGTGGCAAAAGATACTTACACCTAGTTCTTGCCTTTCAGAATTAAAAAAAAATGTCTGTACGTTCCCTTGTACAGATATCAACTTAAATTAAGAATGCAAATGAAAATCAAAAGATTTTTTTTTTCAAAAAGCAAAACATCTTTGAACATCCTCCAACAAGCAGAAAAAGAATAAATGAACGTAAACTGTGTGACCAGGACAGAATACGTTCTTGTGTCTCCTGCAGTTTGCATGAATCAGCTTTCCTTCACATAAACCTGCACATACACGCAGTTAGGTAGGAGTTACATTTGGCTCCACCTGCCGAGATTGCTTGCTGGAATCTCATTGCCAGCACCTGAATGATACCATGAGGGCATCCAGACACTGTTGTGCCATCTATAAATTCAAGCTTGGGGTGGCACTCCCACTGCTTCAAAGGGTGGGGCAGCCAGGAAACCACACAGGTGACTTGGTAGGTACAGGAACATGAACTCCATACCCCTTAATTTTATGGAAATGAAGAAACAAACAATGTTTTATATCTTTGAGAAGCACAGTAAAATAATTTTAAGGCCAGTTGTTTCTTGTGTGATTGAAATTATGAGAAACATTCTTCCATGGTGTGGCCTGAAAATTGAAATGTAGGAGCTTTTTTTTTTTAAAGACCAGGACATATTACTGGGGTTATCTGCACACATTCTGGGAAATCAATTTGTCCATGGATTTTTTTTAATTAAGTAAACAGGAGGCTACATTGAATGACAACATACAGACCACAGCAGAGAATCTGTATCTACACTTAAAAAAAAATCTGCCATAAGCGAAAATGGGATGGAATCAACTGAATGCGATTTTTATCCAAATTCATACACCAAGTGGCAAACAGCTAAGAGCAGTGATGAATAGACTGGCAGCCGAGCTAAGCAGACAAACCAAAGAGAAACATCAATCTCCAAGTGCAATGATTTGTTTTCACAGAGACAGTTTAGTGGGATGAGCGCGTACCACTGATGTGAAAGACAAAGTGATCTGCTGTATTTTGAATAACTGTGTCAGTGAATAGACAGTCCTTTTGATTACCTTTCCAGATACAAGGACTTACCCACAAGGTTGCGTAAAATTAAACACTCTGCAGGACATTTTTTCTGCTCTTAAGTCTTTGTTAGGAGAGCAATTATTCTTCAATTTAATAGATATTTTTCCTTGAGGGTACAGGTTTTCTATATGCCCATACCGTGTTATGCACAGCTTACAAACAAAATACAAGTCTGCTGAATGCTTGCACTGCAGTATGTAGCTCTTCTGATGTTTTACATTTCCGACCAAATGGAGTCTAAGAGCTCAATGGGGTTTTGAGGGCTAAATGGGTAAATAAAGAGACCAAAGATGGAAGAACTTGTCAGCATGTTTATTAACGTCCTTTAAGGCATATAGTAGCAGGAGCTTACAAGGGGCTGATTTGGCACCACCCAAATGAGATCACGGTACAGAGTTTTCCGGTACAGATCATTCCATCCTTGATCAGGCAAGCTCTTGCTTCTTAAGGATATTGACCTCTGATAATCACTCCTCGGCCGCCATTGCAGGACTTTGCACCTCTCCTGTTGATTGCTGCCACTCCGTGTAATGGTCTCTGTGGCGTACATTAGGGTTTATTTGTGCTGTGTTATGGGAAAAAGGGAAGCCTGCCAGATGCTGAGCACACAGCCATCACACAGAGAGAGAAACAACTGTTTTACAGGATGTCTTACAGATGCAGATTGACAATTGTTAAGCTTCGATGACTTGTAAAAGCCTAAATGTTATGATTCATAACGTACATATTGATCTTTCTGGGTGGGGAGTGGTTTTCACGGGAAGATGAGACTGAATAATGTCTTGTGGATGCTAGGCTTGATGGGATTTTTCAGCTTTACGGTCACAGGCATGAGGAGTACACTAAAATTCACTGTTCTCAACACTGGTTCATTCCAAAATTACTCTCTCCTGTGAAGAACTTTAGCTTAGCCCCTGTAAAGTTCTGTTAAGTTAAAGGCACTGTTTCAATTGACATTTTGATTTTTACATGTTACTTTTTTCTCTTTTTTTTGTATTCTTATGTTGCCTGCTTAGGTACTTCTCATAGGCACTGCCTTTGTGCTACCTGTGTATTTGTCACCTTTGAAATTATAATGCCCGTGGGGGGCAGAGATTTAGTACAACTGTTTTATATAACTTGAAAAGGCAGCTTTCATAGCTCACTATTTTCACGGGGCCTATGCACATCTCTCCCCTATAGAAGTGGTTTCACCACGGCTATGTGGAAATGTGAAAATAGGAGTTTCACAATACATATGCAAGTCTCCTTGCAGACAGTGGCTTTGTCATCACAGCAGTCCTCTTCAAAAAATCCAATCCACCCCAATCCAGTGGGGTAGATTAGAAATTGAAGGTCAAAAAGATGGGCATCCAGGGCAGTAGGGGCTAAAATTATTATTTCATGATAAGCATCTTATGGATTAAGCTCAACACTACACTGCTTAATACACAGAGTGATGATATGAAGAACATTTCCTCTTAAAGTGTTAAAAAAAAATTAATTGCATATATCTGAAACATTTAGCTGTGCTGTGAGACAAGGCAGAAACTGAAGAGTAACCAAGTTAAGGAGAAAAAAAAATAAAAACAAACAAATATCGCTCTGGAGATCAGCCCTTTTGTCCAAAATAATGTGCTAGGACACAGACAGTGGTGGGGTTGCTTATTGATTGTACCCATTAGGGGGTCTTATACCTGGCCCTAAAATGAGCTTCACTCATATGTTCTTCTTTAAAAACTCTTTTGGGGCTGACAATTGCACACAGCAGGCAGGCTCTAAAGCCAGTCTGTGGTATCCTCCATACCGACTCGAGGAGTCCTCTTTTCATTCCTGACATCTACAGAGTGCTGCACAGAAATGGTTAGAGTGGGGGGGGGCAGTCTGTAAATGTTTAATGGCTAACGCCTGGCCATGCCGTACCTACCTCTCCCCTCGCACCAGTCTAAAAGCAGCTTACAGGTAAACAGTGGGGAAGTTCATCTCAGAGAAAATGGGCCTACCTGCTGCGCTGGAGCTGTTGGCTCATTAATCATGGTCAAGGGGGAGGTTGGGCTGAGAGATGAAGTGAAGTGTGCGGTGGTATCTCGCAAAGCTGGGGGAAACCCTTTAAGTGATTAAAGAACTGGATTTGTGACCGAGAGGTAGCCTTTTAGTGCCAGGAAGTGATACGTCCTCTTTGGTTCAAATTAAGCTAAACTGCTTATAAAGGAATTACATATAAATGTACAGTATAATCTAAGCTATTAAAAACCACAATAATAATTAAAAAACTTTAAAGGAAAAAAAGAATATTCTTGAATACTATGTGCCAATTTATAACCACAAGCAGATAAATCTGTGACTGTGCACTGCACTATGAAATTATAACGTACCCTTAACATTGTAAGGGACAGAAGTGAACCCTTCTGGTTGCTCTGAGCTCAGTGGTTTGTTTGAAAAACACAGGTTTTTAAGCTGAAATGGAAGACTGATGGAGAATGCTGTTTGTCTTAAAAAGCAATACATATTCATGCGATTACCATGAAAAAAATGTCATGGAAAAGTATTCTGATATATACCAGTGACACATTGAGACAAAAAGGGGAGAAGGAGCTCTAAGGTGGTGATAAATTATGAAGAGTCTGGGGGCAGAAGCTAATTAGGCAGAAAAAGAAAGAACTGCTTCTAAATCTAAATCTTATAGCTGGGCACTTAATAGATTAGCAGCTGGAACACTCATATTAGAATAATTTCTGACTGTGCCAACAGCAAACAGCATTTAACTTAAAGAGCAACTTCCGAGAATGACATTTTTTGAAGTATTTTGCAATATAGAAGGTTTGCTATTATTTCAAACATATGCTGACAGCAGGATTAGTTCACCAGCCAGCCATAACACGTGTTTCTGAATATTTTAGCGTTGCACCAGCTTTTCTGAGATGTGGCTTTAGTCAGACCTTCTCATCAAGAGATGAGAAAAAAAGAAATGAAAACCAAGGGAATCCATTTTTTGTGACAGGCCTTGGCAACACTATGTTCACCCAGGACTGAAAATGAAAGAGTAAATGATGAGCCACTCTTTGGCCTGCAGCTGCAAAAAGTGGTGGAAAAACTTAGATGTAGACAGACACATGGAGTGATACATGCATGCAGCAAAGTTCTGGGTACTCATTCTGTGCTCCCAGACCTGAATGGTATGCTGACAGCTATAATTATGGGCACTTATTACTCCTTGAGAGAAGAATCTTCTCTTCTCAGCAGAGTTGAAAACCGAGCAAATAACATCATCAGGTCAACTTAATTGGATTCCAGGCCAAAACACTGCATGGTTTCCATTTAATCACAATTTATTGGAGCATCTCCTAGTCCTGTTTCTCGAGCCCTGGTGACCAGACACATTTCAGAAGAACCTGGTTCAGTGCGGACAATACATCACGGTTCCTTAACCGTTGGCAAACACACCATTTCCAAACATTGCAATCTGCTCAGTGCCCCCCCCCCCCAATATGTGGCAGCTCTTAAATACAGCAATTCCCACTGCAGGAGGCGTTGACTGCTAATGCTGCTGGAGTATAGTATCTTCTCTACCCACTCCTGTGTCTTGCTGACCAATAAGGCACCTGTAGCACACAGGGAGAAGAAAGGATGCTCCCCTTGAGCCACACTTAGCAGTCCATGCATTTTTCTGAAACTATAGTGATAGAAAGAACCAGGCAAATGATATTTGATAATATTATAATATAATAATATAATATTTAAACCAAACTGTATTTTCAACATAGTTTATATACTATGGGTGGAAGGTACATGATACCTGATATGAAAAGATACAAAAATGCAGTGTTTTATATAATATAATACTGAAACCCAATCATGGGTTTATGTTGCTTGTTTATGATGTCAGATGATGAATAAATAAAAATCTTGCTCAGAGGATGTTTTTGCTTTAACCTTAAGGATATCCTTAAGTCCATCCATCCATCTACTCCATCCTGATGTAGAAGCTCAAAACTCTAAACCTCTACATTATTTACAATTTATATGCTTCTCTGTCATTGATGTAAAAGACACCTACTGGAATTGAAAACTAAAGGCAACATCTGTAATATCTGCAAAAATGAGAGCCTTTATCTTTTCTGTCAAACACTGAACGTCAAGCTGCAACTGCTAGCACTGTGAACATCTCAGACTGTCACCTGTCTGCTTCACATTTGATTGTGTAGACATGATGATATGTGAAATAGAAGGAGAAAAAAAAATGTCAGCTGGTGTCAAAAGCAGTCAATAAAACTAATTCTTAGATCTTTCCTCAAATGAACTCCAGGACTAACAGTACTTGGGTTCAGAGACTTCTTATTACAGTACCTGTAACTCTACAAGCCCGTACAGTTGCCCATCTCTCCTCTGTCCGTATTGCTCTGCATGCTATGAACCACCAGATCTCCCTTACATGACTAGTTAAGCTGGTTATCATAAGCACTGGAGTGATGGAGCAGATTCGGCTCTGATGTTCTCTCTGTGCTGTGCTTCCTTCCACGTGCTTTTTAAAAACCTGATCGATTATAACTCTCTAACCCTCACTTTCACACGGATGTATTTTCCTGTATTGTTTTGAGTGTTGCCAATTTCTTCCACTGATGACAGTGACGTCATCGAGAACTATCAAAATTAATTGATTTCCCAGCACACAGCATCTCTAACCCAGTCTTGTAGATTTTTCTGTCTAAATAGACCTCATATGCCACATAACACCATCCATTCTTGTTGAAAATACTAAGAATGCTCCATGGTTTCACATCTGATAGGTGTTGACCTTCTCAAATGTTCATGCTTCCTGCCTGCTGGTCTCCCTATAGTGATCATTAAGAGCCCCTATCATGTTCAAGGCCCTACTGCAGCCGTACAAGGGTATCCACAGAACATCATCTTACACCCTCTACAAGTCCATTACGGTCTCCAGCTTCAGATGACTGCATTCATTTTGCCTTCTGAATCTATTCCTGAGTCTGTGGTTGCAGTTCTTCTATATACTGTATATTTACTACAAAAAGTGTAACAGGCCCCATCAGATGTGATACATAAAAAACACACACTTTCCTTATCCTGAAGCAGGTAATGTTCATGAAAATATGGCGTGAGCACCTACAACACGGAGTACAAGACTATAAAATAAAGCTAAAATGTACAGGGTCTAGCTAGCTAATATAACCCATAATAACAAACCTGTGTAGGGACATTCAGAAGTACATTCAGGTAGGAAACAGACTTTCTTAGAGTTTATGTGTCTCTGCAGATTCTACTGTGTAGTTTAATACAGGCTTATAACAGGCAGCGCTTGGATAGTGCCTTTTGCTTCATATGCTTTTAGTAAGAAGCATTAAAAGATAGTTACACTGCCTCATATTCTGGCCTCTGATTCTTTTTAGTAAATCTGTAACATACACAAGTCACACTATGAAGTAAAATCCTCAAATTCTTCATTATTTAGCACCTTGTTGGGCATGACCGTACAAATGTAGGTTTCTTGATTTGCATTAAAAGGTAATCAGCACTTAATCTTCAGTCTATAGGTTTGGTATTTTCATTAACTCTTAGCAGCTTAACTAAAACTAAACATTGATCCTCCCCCCCCCATTTGATTACATTCATTTGATCAACCGAAAGCTGCCAGATGGATGCTGTGTTGCTGGCAGTTTCTCTACAACAAGCAGCTCTGTGGGAGGTCTTACGGCAATGGATGGAAAGTCTTACGGGGAAGGGAAGTGGTGATGGTGGCAGCAGAGGGATAAACATGCCAGGCGTGAATTAGAAGGGCTACCACCCACACTAAAAGCTGAGGTGCCAGGAGAAACAGGGGAGGACGGGTGGATCATCCCCTCTAGGAAGAGGCTTAAGGAGGTGAGGACTGTGCCAAGAAGCTCTGCATAAGATTATCGCAATACACAATGAGGCTCAGAGAGGCAGCCATGCAGGGAAAGAAAAAGAGGAAGGGAGCGACACAGCAGGAACAAATGACATATAAGCAGGTTGTTATAGTAGGCAAGAGGATCTTAGGTGCATCTGTTTGTGTTCAGCAAGCACTGCTCATTGCATGCCAGGGAAACATCTTTAAAACTCAGCCACCAAAATGAAATGCTATGTTTTTATATTCTTTGTATATGTATATATGCGTGTAACAGAGGGCCATGGACTTTAGAAATGCTTTTCAAGCTAACGTACAGAGAAATATCTTTGGGAAAAGGGGTAGAGAAACCTTCAGTATAGATGTATATTAATCTTGTGTGTGTGTCTGTCTGTCTGTCTGTATGTGTATTTATATGTGAATGTGTGGGGAGGGTGTTATTTTAGATAGCTTGCAGTGGAAACTTAATTTCATTTAATATCTAACACCAACATTTCTGATCTTGTTAATGTTTTAACTGGAACAATTAATCGCGGAGTGACAATGCCCTGTGGTCTCGAGTTGAGAACAAGCTGAAAGAATAGAAAATCCCCAAGGGGTCACTTTTGATGGTCACACACGCCATTATGAAACGTCACAGCTTGACAGCCATGTCAAATATTGTTCAGTACTTGATGACTCTGTATTTTTTTGCACAAGTAATTCTTCGCTATGAAACTCCCTCGGCTATCTAAGTACAGCTGTCAGAAAGCCTGACAAATAGTTTTTTCTCATTGCTTTTTTATTGCTAAAGTGTGTCTATGAAGAGGTAATAAACTTGACACTGAGGGACAAGTTTTTGTCTGTAAGTCAGTAATATAAAATTGTCATTTAAACTATGAAACCAGGGCACGAGATTTTTTGTTGCATGTGAGGAACAAACAAGATATGTGTCAATTATGTTTGTCTAAACCAGGGCAATTCAAATCCAGATTTGCAGTGTGAAACATAAATCTTTAACATCTTGAACCCTCCCCATATTACAGTCAAGTGAGAAAAAAAGGGAGAAAAAGTCTGAGACAAAGGCTGGCTTATTCAATTTTTCTATCTGGCTTCAAAATAACTATGGTAAAATGCAACAACCAATATACATGTGTACACACACACACACACACACACACACTCACTATATGGGGAAAACAGGGACGTGCGGTCAGGGGAGGCAGGTCATCATGAAAAGTAAAAACACCTAATAATGATAACATAAAATACATTTTTCCACCGGTTTGTGCTATACATTTGTTTTCTGAATGATTCCACTATTCGTCATCATCATTCATCATTTTTATAGTCAAAATCGCTGAATATGCGCATTTCCTGTTCAAATACAGGGAATAAATACGAGGAGTAACAGCGACGGCCACACCTCACCTCGCACTGTGCTGTCCCGCTCATAGTGGGTTGATGCATGCAATTGGCGCGTGCCTGTTACTGTTTCTCCGTATGTTGCCAGGTTAGTGTTTGCAGACACATTTATTATACACCCTGACTTTCCACAGTTTGGCTAATATCTTTAATGAATGTGTGCGACATGGTTAGTCTTGCTAATCGGATATAAAACCGCAGTGAAAAGGCACAAGGTGAGGCAGACAGTATCATGCCGCACCGGATGTGCCGGATGTGAGCTGATGAGATGAAACATAACCAGTAGTCAATGTGTATGCTGCCAACTGAATAGTGAATAAGCTACTGTTTTGGGTTCATATATTTGTAAATCTGACTCTGAAGAAGTCAGTGCCTCACCAGCCATGAACCTCACCGCATGTCACTGGGAGAAATGTATTAGGACACACCACTTAATCATTGAATTGAAGTGTTTATAAACTAGTTTCCACAGGTCTATAAGATTCTCTGACCTTCTAATACCTACTCATAGGATGTTGGTCAGCCTTACAAAGAGAGCATTCCTCAATGTGATTTCCTCCTAAATTCTAGATACACAAAAGACATTGGATGGTACATTTGGATCTCTTCAGTTTTGTTTCCTAATGTGGTGTGACTTGACCGACAGGAAGTTCTTTGATGGGAGCCTTGTATCAGTCTTCTTGTAGCTATTTAAAATTTCATTAAAATGTCGCCTTGAGTTACAGGGCATAATGAAACAATGAGGGCATATGGGAGGTTGTATTGATTCAGTTTTGCCTGCTGCCAGTCATACAGCAGAGACACTTTATGCAGTGAATCCTTTATGCCAGCAGGTGGCCACCCTGAACTTAACAAGCTGTTATTAAGTCCATGTCAGATAAACCAGATATTAATTAAATATTAAATTTCATGTGCTCTTCAGGAGAATGAACTCTTTTAGCGGTAAGATGAACATAAGGGATGTACTCAGTACCGGTTTGATCCAAGTTCTGCTGCTGAGGATCATTCAGATGGCTGCTTTTCCCTACCTCTGTACCTCTACCTTTTCTCTCCCTGCTGAAATTGCCTGTCTGCCTCTGTCCGTATTGTCATGCATGCTATTAAACAGTAGATCCTTAAATGACTAGTTAAGCCATTATGAGCACCGTAGTGACAGAGCAGTCATGAAGAACTAATGGAGGACTGGGGGGGGGGGGTGTCATGAGGCTGTAACCCAGGTAACCAGGCATTCATGAAGCACATGAAAATCATGCACTTTTGTCAATGTAATGACCCTCAGTTTAGTCCAAACCAATTGGGGTTGAAACATGCAGTCCTTCCCCATGGGCATCCTTTTACATTTCATAATAAAACATGTACAAGGCTTATATATTAAGATGGCTCTGGACAGGCAAGATGGTAAGTTAAAACAATATTTATATGAAATAAAGCATTTATATGTATGTGTACAGTATGCATAATATGCCACAACTCAGCACAAACTAGGTGTCTGTTCTTAAATGGAGAGAATGAAAAAAAATAGAATAATAATTGATAATAGTTACGCAAGGATCAGTGTGAAATTTATCTGATATTTTTGTCTGAAAGAGATAAATAAATGCATGGAAAAAAGAAACGGAGAGTGTGAGAGTTCAGAGTGTAAGCTCAATGGGACACAATGGTTAGTTTGCCAGTGGTAAAATCTGTGTGGCACCCAGGAAGAAGTAGCCATAGACAGGGTCAGACGGATTGACAGAGTCAGACAGACAGACAGAATCAGACAGAATGAGACCAACAAACACAGTGAGACCAACAGAGTCAGACAGAAAGACGGAGAGAGTCAGTCAAACAGACAGAGTCAGACAGACAAACGGACAGGCAGAGCCAGAATCAGACAAACAGATGGAGAGAGTCAGACAGACAAACTGACAACATGAGACAGACAATGGGGCTCACCCCAGTCTCTGACTGTGAACTCTATCCCTGTACAAATTCCTATCGGAATTTTGTCCCCTGCGCCACCAGAATTAACATTTCTCTTTCCATGCTTTTCCCTCAGGGTGCACCTCCCCCAGGGTGCGGTTTATAAATACTGAGCAGCTATCGACAGCCTTATCTAACCTTGCTCCACTGCGGCCTTTCATAGGTAGCCAGAGCTGATGGGACACTGCCAGACACTTACTCTCCTGTCTCCCCTGAATCTGCTAGCAGAATCTTCTCACTCCCACCACACAGCTGCTTGCAGAGCTTGCCACAGCGGCGGCACACCAGCATGGCCAGGGCTGCGTCCCTCTACCCCAGTTAGAATGGACACTTTTATCTCACAAACAAAAGTTTTCTGTGCATATCCCATGGAGAGTTTTGACGGGTGGAAAACTTAACCACACTGGCGGAGTAACTACCCTGCCTGTATTGAAGATCGTCTCGGAGCTGGGGTCTGGAGGAGGGGTCCACATGACCCAAACTGCAATCATGTAAAGTGAAGGAGCCGCTTTGGGAACAAAATAAAATAGCAGGACATGCTGATGTCTAGGTTGTGGTCCAGATTACTAGGGAGGAACAAAACAGAACATTCAGTTTCTACATAGTGCCAGGAAGAAAGGACAAGTGGCTGTGATAAGCATGCAAAGCCCTGTTTACCTGGCTACCCCCGACAGGCTTCCAATTGGCAGATTACACCATGCTTTCCTAGCTTCTACAGGGATTAATATAGTCTTTTTAAATGTCCTGTATATGCGCATAGCAGAGACTTAGTTGTTTTTAAATGTGGATAAACGTGGAATCAGGGAGTAGAAAAATGTCTCTTGTTGGGGCTGGTGAATAGCTATATGACAGTTACAACTGGTAAAGCAGCTTTTCCTGAGTCATGACATTATAACCAGGATTGGTGAGAAATAACGTAAGGTCCCTCACTCATCAATACCAGTGAAATAACTTGCAGTTTTGAAACTTCCATCTTCCATTCACTGCAAGGTGATTCCCAATCGTGGTATAGTTCTATTCTAGATGAGGTCTCCAAAGTATCGACCGTTATTTAAGCACTCTAAACTGAAATTAATCTCACCGAATAGCATTTGATTTGAAGTGTGAAGGAAGGACAAACTTTGCCATCCAACAGGTTTAGGCATTGACTTCCAATTTTCTGCTATGGGAGACTATGAATACCAGCCATTTATATTTTTTTAGATCAAATTCTTAGATCTTTGTTCATGATTTTTTTTTCAGTTAATACATGTAGACGACCCTCGCTTTAATCGACTACCAAGGGGAAAAGTATGTCTAGAAAATCGGTGCTCCCAGTAAACACAACAATATTAAAATTATAAACATCAAAACAGTCATGAAAATACTAAATCAAAGCTAGTGTGGTATAGACTTTTTGCCCAAAACCATGAAAAGTCAAATAGCAATACTTTGCCATTCCATCCATCTTCTATAACCACTTATCCCATGTGGGGTCACAGGGGGGTCCAGAACCTATAGGCACAAGGCAGGATGGGGCACCAACCCATTGCAGGGTACACTCACGGGCAATTTGGCAACTCCAATCAGCCTCAGCATATTTTTGGACTGTGGGGGGAAACCAGAGTACCCAGAGGAAACCCCATGACGACAACATGCAAACTCCACACACAGGGAACCCGGGTGGAGACGTGAACCCTGATCCCAGAGGTGTGAGGCAACAGTGCTAACCACTGTACCACCATGCCACCCCTTCTTTCCTTAATCATCCAAAAATAAAATGAACTTTTGACTTTAAGCAGGCACAGAAGCAATGACGGCTAAATCTATGGCCTATTTGATAAGAGCAGTGGATTTTCCAATCATTACTATGCTGTCTTCCTGCAAATTAGTTCTGTTGCTTCTCACTCCATAATAAATCACTATGCACATTCATCACCAAAACGCAACATGCCGTTCTTGTCATTTTTCAGTTGAGACTAACGAAAGGAAATCATTACACTACTATGGAAACTCAAGATTAAACATGCTGAACAGTGTGACCATCCAGCAAGACGTTTAATTTATCCTTTGGCTATTTCAATGGTAGGTTGAAAATCAAGGAAAGCTAGATAACATCCAATATAGTGTTGGATTTGTCTCCACTTTAGAATATTCCCAATCAAAGAATAAAAGATTGGTAACACTTTACTTAAGGCCATGTTTTAAGTAATTTACAAACAAATTCACAAAGCATTATAAGAATGGCTATAAATATTTATATAAAAGCACAACACATTACATTACACATTGTTTACTATGACTGCCTTATGAAGCTCTCATCTATAATGCACCATAGATACCTTTATAATGCAGTACAAGGCATCCTTAATGCTTGTGCCGACCATAATAATGCATTATAAAGGTACCTATAGTGCATTATAGATGAAAGCTTCATAGAGCATTCATAATGCATAATACACATGGCTATAATGTGTTATGCCTTTTGATAAATATTTATAGCCATGTTTTTCAATGCTTTATGAATACATTATTATTTGCTTATAAATGACTAATTACATAACCTTAAGTAAAGTGTTGCCAAAAGATTTATTGAGATAAAAGAATATTGAGTATTTTCATCATTTCCAGCATACCTGTAACTGTATCCCTGTGTCCTATGGTTAACATAAAGACTGTGTGGGACTGATGACGTCAAATGATCATATTCTGTACAAATGTGGACAAAACATTATACCAACCAATGAAAAAAAACACAAAACACTTGTCCAAGTAGCTGGTGTATGCCATGAATAGAATAAACGCATGGCAGTGAAACAGGTGTCTTTCTTTTTGGCTTTCCTTGGATCCTCAAACTGTGCAATTTTGCAAGATAAAAGATGAGGCACCAGGGGAGGATAAAGGTAGCCGTGTCCCACATTCAGACTCCAGAATCGTTGCTTATATCTGCGGGAGCTCTGAAATCAGTGCACACTCACAGGGCTAGACTAGAATTTTAATGCTTACAGATAGCTGAGGAGAACCTTGGACAGCAAAGGCAGAAATTACAATACTGTACTTCTTTTTGTTAGTCTTTTGTCTTTGTTGTCTATCTTGACCTCTGAGAATTTATATTGAATAGTCAAAGAATGATTCTACAGTAAGCACAAAATAATAATAATTTTAGCTAGTGTAGTCTTGGGTTTGGGTTTTAGTGTGTAGTTTTTGGGGGGCTTCTAGACCAGTACTCAGAGAGTGGAAAGCTGCTCTGAAGGTGGTACCTATGTACACCTCCTACCAAAAGGGGAGTACCAAAGATATGTCTTACCACATTTTTGCATATTCTAAATTCCTGTCATAACTTGATGCTGCTGACCAGATAACCTGGACAGACATAACAACAAATGATGTTCCAGCCGTTCATATTCCAGATCATGTTCAAAAAAGCATGTTTGATGATCCACACCAAACAGCCATAACATTAAAACCACTTGCCAAATAATGTGTGGGTTCCCCCACATGCCACCAAAACAGCTCTGACTCGTTGAAGCATGACTATACAAGACCTATGATGGTGTCCTGTGGCCAAGAGGGTAGCAGCAGATACTTTAAGTCCTGTAAGTTGTGACGTGGGGCCTCCATGGGTCTGACTTGTTTGTCCAGCACATCCCACAGATGCTTGATGAAATTAAGTTCTGAGGAACCAAGCGGCCAAGCCGACCCCTTGAACTCTTATTCATGTTTCTCAAACCATTCCTGAACAATTTTTGCAGTGTGGCAGGGCTCATTATACTGCTGAATGAGGTCATCACCATTGGGGAATACCATTACCATGAAGGGGCCTACTTTGTCTTCAATAACGTTTAGGTACGTGGTACATGTCCAAGTAACATCCACATGAATGCTTGGACTCAAGGTTTCCCTGTAGAACATTGTGCAGCTAGCTGCGATACATTGTGTGTTCTGACACATTTCTACCACTAACTTTTTCAGCGACTTGTGTTACAGTAGCTCTCCTGGGGACTCAAATCAGACAGGCTAGCCTTCACTCCCCACGCATATCAGGGAGTCATGAACGCCCATGACCCTGTTGTTACCTCAGCAATTGGCCTTCCTTGGACCACTTTTGGTAGGTACAGACCACTGCAAATCAGAAACACCCCACAAGACGTACAGTTTTGGAGATGCTCTGACCCAGTCGTCTAGCCATTACATTTTGGCCCTTGTCAAAGTTGCTTAGATCATTACGACTGCCCATTTTTCCTTCCAATACATAAACTTCAAGAACTGACTGTTTCCTTACCTAATATATAATGGCACCCTTGATTTGTGCCATTGTTAGAAGATAATAAATGTTATTTACTAAAGTTGTCAGTGATTTTATTGGTATGGTAAATTCATGTATTATTATTGGGACTAGCCCAAGTATCTTGGACTATTACGGCTACATTGTACATCTACAGTGCGAAATCCATAGGCTTGTCTGTTTTTTTTGTTTGTATTATTTCTCTTTAACTTGGCTCCTCCCAGCCCATCACTTGAAATCTGCCTCATGTGTGCAAATCTTTTTAAAGGGACAGGTACCACTCAGCACTCTTTTTGTGTTTGTTGTCTTAGTTTTACACTGCACTTCACCTTACTCCTTACTCATCCAAACATTTACTTTATATTACTGATATTACTATTTCCTATTTACGATCTTTGATCATATTTTCATTCTTGCTTTTTTGAAGTTTCTTTAATGAATGATTGAGTTTTCCACTTTAAAAGCATGTGTCCTCCACTTTTGTTACTGCCTTGAACCAGGTCATAACAACAGTATATAAAAATTTATTTTAAGTGTGTTAATATATAGCCTATAATAGGTTATCCAATACATGGTCACGGAAAACACATGAAGCACAGGGCAGTATGAGAAGGATACCAGCCCATCGCCGGACACACACTTACACACATTAAGGACAATTCAGAGCAATGTTTCCCAACCAGGTCCTTGGGGATCCACAGATGGTCCACGTTTTTTCTCCCTCCCAGATAGTCCACATTTTAGCTCAGTCCACATTCCTGGAGCAAAAACATGGACTATCTGCTAGTCCCTGAGGCCTTGATTGGGAAACACTGATTTAGAGACATCAGTTCCTGTAAGCATGCGTATTTGCTGAGGGAGGAAACCTGAGGGTGCACTCAGAGGGTACATACCAACTCCACAGACACAGAATCGGAAGTCAGAATCAAACCTACAAGGTGTGAGGCCAAAGTTCCACCCACTAAGCTGCGGTGTATCCCAGTTAATTATTTCCCATCACTAAATAATCAATTTATTGCTATTTTTATTAAATTAATTATTAAAAATTGTACTAAACTCTGTGAAATATATGACTCATCTTTTAGTCTATATACTCAAGCTATTATTAAGTTTATGGCTGATGTGTTGTGTTGTGTTGTGTTACTGGTCCTTGAAACAAACCAAAAACAAAGTTAACCGGTGGGGGTGGGCATGGGGGGGCTTCTGTTTAGGTCTTGTTTTACTTCAAACAAAAATAAAAATAGTCCTAGCTGAGTGATTATGTACTGTACAGTGTGAGAGAGGGCCAAACACTGATGAGAAATGTTTTAAATATAGGTAATTTATAGGGACATATAACAAATCTATTAAAGATGCAAGAGCAATTTCTCTGTATAACCTGAAGGACCATCACAATTCAGCATACTGTCGTGCTTGAAAGTTTGTGAACCACCCTTTAGAATTTTCTATATTTCTGCATAAACATGACCTAAAATATCATCAGATTTTCACATAAGTCCTAAAAGTAGATAAAGAGAACCCAGTCAAACAAATGAGATGAAAATATTATACTTGGTTATTTATTTTTTGAGAAAAAATTATGTTTTCAAGCACTTTCAAGCACAACTGTAGTTGTTTAAAGATACTAATGGCATCAGTAGAACATCATGGCTGTGACTCCATCTAAAAGTGGGGTCATTAAGGACTAAAGGAGAGGTGTTTATTTATCATGTGGGCCCAAGTGAGTGATGAAGACAAAACAATGCAGACAATAAACAATTATAGAGGTCATACAGATATTTACAAGAATCAGTAGCATTCTTCCACATATAAAATATCCTTCAAATTGCTCTATGGCAGTCCTTGTTCACTTTCCATCTCCCCCTGGGTGCCAGCTATCTTATATACCCACATCACAAGTACATGCCTATTCACTTCTTTTATAATCATCTTCCAAAAAAGAAAATGAGCTAAAACAGG
>JAAGVU020000040.1:13802602-13820044 GCA_011763525.2 Mormyrus iriodes | reverse complement strand
TATATGTATATATGTTGACAATATTTGTTAATGCCTGTGGGAGCTAAAGCATTTTTTTTTAACAAATATAGAATAAAAAAACAATATAGTACAATAATACTACAATTAAACATGTCAAACATATATTAAACATTTTTACTATTTAAGTTTATTGTTTTTATATTTCTATTTGATATTTCAGAGCTATTCCACTATAGTATATGTTGCCCATGTTTCTTATATTCGTATAAATTACACTGTGACCTTCTACCCGAGAAGTGGTTAGGTGTTATATCGGGGCATGACTGACGATGGTCCACTACGTGGCTTATAGACAATAAGGTGCTTTATTCTCAAAACATAACTAAGAAGAATGAGAAACCAAAGAGAGCATGAGGGGTCTAAACAAAGGCAAATAAGCAATGCAAGAACTAACAAAAGCAAGAACTAAGCACAAGGAAATTCAGAGGAATCACACAGACTCGGAATAAGGCTGACAGCAGGGAACAACTAACAGCAAACACATTCACATTCAAACACTTTCAATAGCAAACCAGGAAACTAAGAATTGACAGGGGATGTTTCTCAATATGTGTATTTGACCGTACTTTTGTTCTCACTTACCCATTTTATGTCATCTTCCATGACTTAAGACCAGTTTCCAATACTAAAAACAGAAGTACAGAAGATGATAAAAATCCCCAGATGTCATTCTTGCCCCTCCCCAAATATCAAAGATACATCAACTGCATACTTAGGTAAAGTACATACAGTACAAGGAAAGCAATAACACAAAAGGTAAAAATCAAATCGGGGAACATAAACACAAGGTACTTGATTAACACAGGGTTGACATTAACAGAGCTCTGGAGCACAAAAGTAAAAATGTTCAACAATGAGGCTTGCCTGGAACTCACAACAATTCACAATGAATGGTTAAATAGCTGCATGCTCAGCCTATTCAGCTCTGGGGTGGTCCATGGAACAGGGGGAACTATGGGGATAGACCTACGGGAACACAGGGAGTAGAACGGGATGACCAGCATCACCCATTGGCCAAACAGGGAACATAGGGAGACAACGGACAGAGCAGGACAAGGCTGGGGCTGATCCTGACAAAGAAAAGATGAATGGATTTATAAGATTCTACCATTGCAGCTCTGGGGAAGCTCAAAGAAGTCATTTCCAGATGATGAAGACCTATTGTATTTGTATTTGTTTTGTGATGCTGTAAAGCTGACAAATGTTTTTTAAAAATGCTGCAACGCGGAGCTATAATTCGATCTTCAAAGCTAAAGCTGTCAGAGTTTTGTATTGAGCTGTCAATATGCTTGAATGTGTCATCACCCCCTACAGAGTGTATAATTAAAGGTGAATAAACAGAGGGAATCACACATTTCCTTAGGTATGTAAAGCAATCATTAGAGACACAAAAGACTCATTTGGTAAACAGCTTTAAAAAATTTAATTGAATTGATCTAAATGTAGGGGTGGCATGGTCCATGCTAGCACTGTTGTCTCCAGCATTGAGGGTTTAAATTTTTCCTTCACTCCGTGTGTGTGGAGTTTACATGTTCTCCAGGTGATGTGTGGGTCTCCTCCTGGCTCTCCAGTTTTCTCCCAAAGTCCAAAGATATGCAGTAAGTTAGTCTCTAAATCACCAGGAGGGTATGACCGTGTGCATGCATGGACCCTGAGATGGACTGGCATCCCGCCCAGGGTGTAAGCCCTGTGATGCCTCTGATAGAATTCAGGTCCCAGCTATGACCCTGGCCAGGATAGAAAATGGGTGGATGTATGGATAAATGACAAGCTAAATGTCACACATTTGAAAATGAAGATGTGATTTGCATTTATCTATTGTTCATTACTATGAATCATCTATCAATCCATAACCTATCCATCTACAATCCATCCATTCTCCATAACCGCTTGACTGGGGTCAAAGCAACCCTGAACCCTGGATAGGATGACAGTTCATCACAGGTCATACATGCACAAACAAACACATGATCAAACCCTATGGGCAGTTTGACTTAAACTCATTTAAATTTTTCATATTTTAAAATTGTTAACCCTTTTAATATGATTGCTTTTAAATAATAAAATAAAGGTAGTAATGTTCATTTTGAAGAAATATACATACATTTTAATGCATCACTTGCTTTGTTTCTTCCATTAGTATTATTCTCAGATTTCACCACTGAGTAGCTACATGACTGATGAAATGACCAATTTCCAAATGTCAAATAACCATATATAAAGTATTTTGATAATTTTTTGATGTTTATTATTGTCTCTGAGGATGGGGACAGTTTCTAGCATCTTTCAGTCTTTTGTCCAAAACAAAAATAGGAATCTACTTTTGCCATCAATATGGCATATGACTTTAAAATATACTGACAAATAAATTTCTTTACTAATTTGTTTCTGAACACATCAGCATATTGTGCACCAAACAAGCATTATTCATACCTGAAGTGGGATGATTTGGATGGAGAAAAGGATTATAACTATTATGATACATAACATTTTTATGTCTCATTTTCTATAAAAGACAAAATAGTGGAATCCATCCTTTTCATAAAAAACAGAATCTCTGACACTCAAATTAATGCTTTGTCATACCATCAACAAGGCAATTGAAAATGTATTCTAATCGTGTGATATAGCTTGTACACAGAAAATAAAACACTAAAATCATTTGTGATGTCAGCAAGAAAACACCATAATCTGTCAGGGGAAGAGGGTGCAATTATCTCTGCAAAGTGCTCTCTATAGAATTGTTATACACCTCCATAATAGAAAAAAAATGAAAAAATGCACTTGATTGACAGTGTTTCAACCTATAAACATATCACGTTTAACAGGTAGATACTCAGTAATGGATGTCCACTGGAGTTCTGTATGCTGTGGATGAATTTGCTGCGGAGATGAAACAAGCTCATTGCCGAGAATCATTGTTTGGGGGCATATTCTCATTTCAGTGCACAATCAATTAGCTTTTACTGCACTTATGCTATCAGGCAGTTGCTGGGCTCTCACCCTCAGGGTGATAAATCACCCAAACTATTTGGAGAACATAAGCAGTATAGAGGGGGCATATGAAAAGTACCAAAGTACCAATACTCTGTCCAATGCAATGTAACAGTGCATAAGTCTATAATCACCTAAATCTTTCATTTAAAGGACTAAACACTGCATATGCACCTGGTATTTGAGGAGCTAGGTTCTGTGAGAGATGGGAAGTATTCTGTTTTCTTAGAGGTGTGTTCAGCTCCAGAACAGCAGAGACAAGGGAATAGAGATGTTCTAGAGCAGGGGTCACCAACCTTTTTGAAACTGCGAGCTACTTCACGGGCACTGAGCCATACGAAAGGGCTACTAGTTTGATACACTCTTCTTAAATAACAAATTTGCTCAGTTTACTTTTAGTTATATACTAGCAGATTGCCCAGTGGCTTCGCTCACTGAGTGCAAGGGAAAAAAATAAAAAGCAGTATTTATAAAATAAGTTTGTTAATCACCAATTTTATTTTTCAACAAATAAAGAGCATTTACAATAACATAGAAATCAATATTGCGATATCAATAGGCGATTGAGTACTACTGCAGTGCTTTCGGGTAAACTACATTTTTTGTTTGCCCATTAGGTGCATAAATGTATACATTTTTTGGTGTACCCACCCGAGAACAGAAAGCCAGATATAAAAATAGCGTCCACAAACGAAGTGATTAGTTCCTGGCATGTACACCGTTTTCATATAAAATGTAAGCACTACTTACGCTGTTTCCGGTCATAGGCACGTAGTGTATTATAATATGTTCTGTGGTCATACGTAATTTCTGTTTCAAACGCGAAATGAATTTTATATATTTAGATTATTATTAATGATTAATAAAACATACTCATCTATGTGAAGACACTGATCACATTTATGATTTTATCATATCAACAGGATAAAATAAAATTTTAGACGCTGCTCACTGGTGAGTTGTGCTATTTTTAGAACAGGTCTGCGGGCAACTCATGTGGTCCTTGGGGGCATCCTGGTTTCCGCGGGCACCATGTTGGTGGCCCCTGTTCTAGAGCTTTACTTCAATGCTTTAGAGTCAGGAAGATTCACTGAGTTAATAGCATTCATTCTGCCTGGGCTTGGTGTGGGCCCACTTGCTGAAGGGAAGTGTGTGGAAACATGTTCTTTGCACCAGGGAAAAAGTGGCTTAAATAAAGTCAGTATCACTGACGTAGCTCAAACCCTTTTGCGGTCTTCATATTCATGGATATAAACCATGATGCTGTGCATTGTGAACATTTATTCTATATTGCAAAAGACTGTAGCCTTGAGGCAGTGTGTGACTCTGTGGAGCTGGATGTGGTGGGGGTGGCTTTTCATAGATGAGTATCAAAGTTCGCAGGGCCGGGCTTTGTTATCCCAGCTATGTGTATATCTGTGTGTGCTCATGAGGCTACCTTTTCACGTGCTTGTCCTTCATCAAAGCCTTTCGTCGCAAGCAAAATAAAATGTGTTCTTTCAGCGGCCATGTACTGTGGTGCTTATCTCCACATGGATTGTGCTGTATTCCATCACTGCAGGAAATATCAGATATTACATCCATTTAGAGTACAACACAGACTTTCATTAACCTCGAACTATTTCATTGCTATCGATCCCACCCCCCCATAACATTCTATTGCATTTCCAAACATTAGAACTCCCCCTCTTGACTGACCATTTGAAGTAAGCGATGATACAGCAGTCCTCTTGAAAGGCAGACACAGAAACCAATCTTTCTCTTAAATTTCTCCATATCATGGATGATGAACATTTTTTCCCCACAGTAATGTATCATAGCAGGTATGATTTGATAATGGAATACAATTTATGATTTATATTTTACATTTTTGATGCTTGATTTAACGTAGGTTAAGCAACCTAATTTTATATAGCCTCTAACATATAATTAGAAGATTACAACTACTTTATGAGACAACTACCAGTTATAAGCACCACAGATCAAACAAAGAAATGCAGTTCCTGGTTGATGTTTTGAAAGCCATATTATTTTGTAAAACTAATTTTTCCCCACCTCTGGAGCGTCTAATTAATCCCATCATAAGACCCCCCCTGAGTGCATGATATCCATCTAAACATAGAAGGGCTGAAGTCTCATCTAATGTGTATGTTGTTTGCCAGCTGTATCTTTTTCCTCAACGGGCTGCAGACTTCACTGAGCAACATAACACACTGTGTTAACATAGAAAGTACTGTTTCTTCAGTCCTCTAGTAGACCTATGTGTATAGTGATGACTGTGAAAGTAATGTTCCCAATACTGGGCCATCCCAAATGAATAATGCTAATAAGGTCTTCCAGGGGAATAAACCTATACCATTTTCATATATTTTGCAGTTGACAAAAGTAATTATTGAGCTTTTCACTGTGAAAGGGAATATTGATGATACATCTATTATGCTATCAATGCACATGACTACTTAATAATACATTGTTTGCTTGGATCACTTAAAATTTCAATAATTGTTTTGAGAAATGTGTGGTAAGAGAATACAACTTTGATTTTTGCTCGCTTGTGGCATTTGCAGTTTTGTTTTGTCTGACAGTCATTGACTATTCTAAGCTGAAGGAAATGAAGCAATATCCCTATCGATGTCTAAATTTAACACTGCCCACTTATTGGGCCCTTTGGTTTCTCTTTTTGCAAAAGATATCAGTGTGCCTAATCTATTCCTAATCTATTTTGTGATTACAGTGGAAAAAAAATGGAATTTTCTGTTGAATAAGGATTCATAAAAAAGTCAAGTACAGAAAAAATGCATATAAATAAAAATAACGAAAACATTTTAAAGGCAAAAACATGAAATCTTTAAAAAAGAAAGGCTTCTTTTAAGAAAGTCTTGCTGGAAAAACACAGACATACTGTTCTTGAGATGCATAGATCAATAGATGGGGTGGATATTAAAAACCTAGTTGTTCCACTATTGAGAAACTACACATTAAAAACATTTAGCATAAGATTTGTTTTCACATGGTGGAGGAATAAGAAAGTCATCTTCGGTTGCAGATTATAGAGGACGAGATGGCATAGCCGAGGGGTAACATTATAGAGGTACATGCTTTTCCATTAAAAGCTCAGAAAACATGACAAAGTTGACCTCGATGCAAGCACCTACAGGGAGCCGCTTAGGAGAGACAGGCTGAGGTGTAACATTAGTGCTGCCTCATTTTGAATCACGGGACATGCTGCCAGCCCTATAAGTCAAGACTTACAATGATCTAGTCTTGAAATGACAAGTGCCTGGAAAAGGATTTGATGTGCATGTTGTAGTAGATATGGTCTGATCTGCTTGATGTTATAAAAAGTAAATCAACAGGATTGAGAGATAGATGTAATGTTGTCAGCAAAGGATAGCTGGTCCTCTGTCACTACCTCTAGGTTCTGAGAAAACTTCGACAACACTGGAGATCAAAGCTAGAGAGAGATGTCACTATTGAATGGTTGGGCTGCCATTTAAGAAAGGAACTTGGACTTCAAAAAGTCCAGCTGAGGATGGAGATCCTTCATTCCAGCTATGATTCATTCATTTATTCTTTCATTCACACAGAGGCACACAGAAACCAGAGCCAAGACTGTAGTGTTCTTTGGACAGAAGATCAGGTAGATGTCTTCTGTTTAGAAATGGAAGGAAATGCCACGTGACTGAATGATCAGACCTAATCTAAGCATTCAAAATAGCCTGGTTCTACTGTACTCTGACACTGAATAATGAAATCATTACCTACCTACCCCTTTGGGAGCAAATATTAATGCACCACTGTGTGGATTAATCAACATAATAAGCTTTGCCAAATGTTTACAAATGGTAATATGCAACTAAAATGTAAACATTAACTTATACGATCTTGCTGTTCCAATTTGGCCACTCTACATTTACAGAACTCAGAATGTTCATTTCTTAATATATTGTTAAAAAAAACACATTGTGTTAGTTGGTTATACGTGTAAAAAATCAGATGGTGTTAGCAGTGGAAAGGGGAGCATTTCCTCACAGAACCAAGTCAGACAGGAAGTTAACTCTCGCCGTGAGTTGGAGCACAGTGGAATACTCCTGCTAAGCACATTACTTTGGGATTCAACATACTGATACATACTGTGATTACTTTGCGAGCCCACAGGGCATATGGTTAGGGCAACCGACAGGAATAAGCCCAGAGTTCTGACAGCCAAGCCTTCTTGATAAAACAGTGTGCATGCAGAAAAAGAATCAGTGCAGCATGGTACAGGTACAATGCAGGTAGCCATCTCTTCACCTGGTGGATTTTAGCATTGCAATACTGTTCGAAAGTCCAACCAAGGGGCTAAGACAGACAAAAAAAAGAATCAAGAAAACAGTGGTGAAGTGATAAAATGATAAGGAGGACTTGTCAGTTTGTTATTACAAAACATTCATTAAACTTTTTATATAATAGTCTTCATGGCAGGGGTTGGTAAGTGTGCGTTATTCGTAAGTCAGCCATTCTTGACCTGGAGACTTTTTATATTCTACTATTCTGTATCTGTTATATCTATTGTATTTTGCAGATGATATATTGAATATGGTTGGAATATGGCAAAACATTCATAATACATGGTTGCATTTGTGAATGCAGAGAGCAGTCAGGGATACGTCCCCCTCCCCACCCTTCCCGGCATACTTGCACTGAGAAAATTAATAATCAGATTTAATTAATCATTTCCCAGGTTCCAGCTCGCACTGATACTTGCTACCTAGTGTCTACTACCCAGGCTAGTATGCTTGTGCCACTATCACAGCAAGCAATGCAATTGGCCCACTCTCCATGGATGTACAGATTATGGTGAAGACACAGAAACACATTATGTAGAAAAGATAAGTATTCTGAGCTATATTTCTTTTGCAGAAATATACCCAAATTTTTTTCCAGCTCCTCAGTCACCCAGGCTGACTGCCTCCCCCCCACCCCCAGTCCAGACTGACCCTTCTCCTTCTTGTACCTGCAAGACTCAGAATACACACTGTCTCTGCCGTACTCTGCCCCCAGTGACCCCCCCCCCCTCCCACACACACACACAGATTGGGTATCTATATCTTTGTGAGGTCTCTCCATTCATTTCTATGGGCATAACCCTAATCCCCACTATGACAACCTTAACCCCTACCCAACCCTAACCTTTACCATAACTAACCAGTCAAAATATAAGACTTTTGGCATTTTTAGAATTTTTTATAAAATTGAATTTCCCCTTGTGGGGACATTTTTTCCCGACAAGGTCAAAATAACAGATTTTTATCACATTGTGGTAAAGTGAGGAGCAGAGGTGACACCAATGGCAGGTGCGACACCAAGGTACACTCACTTCCTATTTATCCTGAATACTCCTGATTCTGGGCAGTACTTTGGCCCTGTACTCATCTGACTAGCCTCCTACTCTACAGCAATATGTCATGAGCTCAGTATTGACATGCAACCATTTGGCTTGTTGCAATGCTTTATATAAGTCATAAGTATATTAAGAATGAACATATGTAACGATCATTTAATCCTTAATGAATAATTCAATCTGTGTAATGAGGCCAGCAAATAAACAGCCATGGCCTATTTCTATTAATATTAAAACACTTATTCCCAACTTAATCTAGCCATTCAAATCAACCAAGCATGGGTGCCCTCAAACCACATGAATGTTTTTGGTTTAAAAAAAGATTAAAAAAATCCTTAAATATGATATAAATAGTTTAACTAAGGAATCGGGTAATTATGGAAACTTTTAAAAATATATTAAAACTTTATTAAAGTCATAGATGCATGCAGTACCATGGCAAAAAAGAAAACAGTCTTGAAATTAACAATATAATCTGACACGAAAGATTAAACATTCTTTTGACCTGATTTGCATTTTTAGTTTAACATATATAATGAAATGCAAGACAGCACCTCAGTTTTTTTTTTTTTTTAAATTTCTGGGGTAATTAGTGTTGTTTTGGGGACATGGTGGCTCAGCAGGTAATTATTGCCTTAGAGATCCTGGTTGTGAGTCTGCATTCTTCAGAAGGTTTCCTTTCAAAATCCCATTCCCACAATTATTGAAACACTGTTCATTTGAACTGCTGGTTTAGTTGCCTGTGTGACAATACAGGGCACCCTAGACCAGTGTTTCCCAAACTTTATTCTCTCGCGGCACTATTTACTATGAAAAAATCTCATGGCACACCAACATGACATAAAACATACACAGGTCACAAAATAACAAATTTTGCTGTTTATTGGGCATTGGCACATAGGTCACTTAATAATAAATGTGAAACATGGGCTTTTTTGGTGGCCAGTTTCTAAAGCTTCGTCGGAAATGGTAGTAATTTTCATCATGAATTTTGCTTGTTTGTCCATTTGACTTTTCAAACAACTGAAATATTCAGCATTCTTGCTGGCAAGTGCTGGATGTTTTGTAGTGAGATGTATCTTCATTTTGCTGGGAACCATCGTTTCATTTGAATGTTTTTCCCTGCAAACCAAGTACAATGGAATTGGAGCAGAGGGACCTCCTGTGCACATGAATCCATAATTCAAGTAATCAACGCTGTATTGTCTGTTCCCCAGTTTAATTTTCTTCTTTGGTTCAATGCTGCAAGATAGGGATAGTTCAGGTTGATGGTCAGAAGTTCTTTTCAAGAATTTGTCTAATGTGTATTACTTTTAGCTGGAATGGCAGTATGCTAATAGCAGACAACGGTAGGCTATATTTGTTGTTACTGCGTGAGGTGTGATTGGCTGTTAGGTGGATACGATTGCAATAGGCTCCCCAAGAATTGACTGATGAAGATGATGTAAGATGGATGAAAGTGTAACAGCATTTTTTATTACAATAGTGTAGCTTAGAAATCATGACATAAAATTTTAACTATCATTAATGAAAAAAAAAAACAGAACATGCGTTTTTCCTGGGCAGCTCTCACGGCACATGCCGTATGGGAAACACGGCCCTATGTTATACATCAACATTTTGGCAATTAGTAACCATGAGTAGTTAAAATATTATTGAAGATGTATGGCTGGATTTCTCTATCCTAAACAGTAAGTGTAAACAAGTTCCTTCAGGATAATAAAAGTCTTCTGATTCTTTAAAATGCAAACAGAAGTCATATAGAGAGCCTGGTGCATTACTTTTTCAATTAACCAGGTGGGATGGGGTGGTGACCATAGACTACAGCGAAACACTCAGGTATATATATATTGATTAGTCCAACCTGTCAGCAGTTTACATGTCTGAGTACTATGTTTTGTTTGGCAACATCCCAACCCTGCCCTTATCTGTGCAAAAAATTTTCATACTTTAAGCATGCTGATCATCAAAACCCAAATGCAATCATTTTTGATAATAAGCCAGTAATGTTCATTTTAATGTATTTAAATGTGCATAATAATGAATATGCATAATAAATATAAACTGTACAAATTATGTACTTGTGAATAATGATAAAATTAATTGTACTTGTGGGTAATGAAAAGATAAGCAATGATAACAAAGCATGCTTTTCTTAGTAGATAAAATTGACTAGCTAGTTACTTGATAAATATAAATTTTTTAAAACAAACATACTTAATGTACAATTACTATACAGGTATCCCCCACTTTACGAAAGTAGAGCATTCCTACTGTATGAAACCTTTTGAGCTGAAATGGCATAAAGCAAAAAGCATTACCATACATTTACCTAGGAAAAATTTTTCAGCATTCCCAGACTGAAGAATTAACCTAACAAATCATACCAAATTACACATAAAAACTAAAATAATCCTCGCCTAGAATAAAAGAAGGAATAATATGATACATACACAGCCTTCATAAAGTAGCAATAATGTATGCACAATGTAGTTTCACTTACAGATACAGGTGCTGCTAGAGTTTTTGGGCCCCATGAAAGTGTATTATTTTGGGCCCTCAATCCAGACCAAAGTAATTATGTTTGAAAATTTTGGAATTGTTGTAACTCACGCCCCCCCCCCCCATCCTTTTTTACAGCGCCTTTGCTTACTGGATCAATACAGTCATGTGTCGCTCAACAACAGGGATGCGTTCTGAGAAATGCATCAGCAGGTGATTTTTCGCTTGTGAGAACATCTTGAAGTGTACTTACACAAACTTAGATGGTTTCTCCTACTACACACCTAGGCTATGTGGTATAACCGAAATAACGAATAAAGAGTTCAGTATAGTAAATACATGAATCAGTAACATAGTTGTTTACCATAATCCATAATTATGTACTGCACATAATTGTGTGTGTTATACTTGTTTACACCAGCATCACCACAAACACGTGAGTAATGATTTGCGCTACAACGTCACTAGGCAATGGGAATTTTTCAGCTCCATTACAATCTTATGGGATTATTGTAATAAATGCGGTCCATTGTTTTCCGAAATGTTGTTATGCAACGCATGACTATGTATTTATAATTGGCTCACTGATAAACAAATGCTATATGCTATTTTTGCTTTTTTCCTTTTTTCATAATTCGGATTTCGGTCAATTAACGAAAACAGTTGCTAATGTAGGTCATTCATAAAAACAAAGTGGCGTAAAGCAAACCTTCATAAAGCAGTGGATACCTGTATACGAACACAACATTATACTATTGTTATTAAAGTGCTGCATTGTTAGTTGACTCTTCCTGTTAAATTGTACTGTCAGGATCAGTCCCTGTCTTGTCCTTTCTGTCCTTCATTTTCCTAAGTTCCCTGCTCTTTTTGTGTGTATCTTTTTCCTTGTGTTTGATTTTGGTTTAGGTCCCTACCCTTAGTGTCTTTGTTCTTGATTAACCCTGTCTGCGCTTGAGTTGAATATTAAGTGCTGTGTCAGGATCAGTCTGATCGGTTGAACAGACTATGTCTGTTCCATGCTTAGCCAGCAGGTGTTGCAGGCCATCCCATGTCCTTAGCTCCTAATGTGTTCACATGTGGCCCGGGGTGCAGCATGGCTTAACATGCTGAGCAGGTGGCTATATCATCCAAGCTTCCCTTTTGTTGTTGGTTCAAGACTGGCCGTTTCTTTGTATATCCTAGGTTAATTATCAGTTTGCGTTAATGTTTGTTGTTCTGGCTCCCTGTTTGTAGTAATCTTCAGTTACCCTTCTTATCTAGTCTCCCCTAGTATTTGATCCTTTATCTGTTTGTTTCCGTCACCTGTTCTTGTGATCCTAGTGCTTGTTACTGCCAACACCTGTTGTTGAGTTCAATATAGTCCCTTGTTTTGTAAAGCCGCAACGTGGAGCGTCTTTTTGCCATGCTCTGCCACCATGCTGTACCTAGTTTGCATCTATGTACTGTGCTCCTTGTAACTCCTGGTGTCCTAGTTCTTGAGTAATTGTTAATTCCCAGAACCTGTCCCTCATCTAGGCCTTGTTACCTGTGTATAAAGATCCTGGTCGATTCTTTCTTTCCTTGTCAGGTATTGAACGTGTTCAGTGTTACATGTTCTGTTCTGATACGTCTCTGTTAGTTCCAGAATTGCTTATCTGCCTTTGTTTAGGTCAATCATGGTCTGTTTTGGTTCTGAGTGTTTTGTGTTTCAAATGTCTGAGTTTCAAATACAGTAACCTGAATTTGAAAGCTACATTGTGTACTGTTGATCATGTCCAGACATGACATCGTAACATGTACTATTTATGTGTATATTTGCTTTACTTTTTTCTTCTGCATTTATTCTGTCCATTTATCTCTCTCCCTCTCTCTCTATCTGTGTGTATATATATATAGTTTGTCACCATTTCATTTAACATTAAAGGCTGATAAATCATGTAAAGAGACATAATGATGAAAAATAATGCTTATTTCTATGCCAAATGATGCCACTCAAAACAGTAAAAAGATTACATAAATAGGATTCCAATCCATGAGTTTAAACTGTCAATGTTCATAGCATCCTCAAGGTTACCTTCATGATAATTCCATAGATAAATACAACATCTGGTATAGAGGTTTTTCTCACAAAATCTATCAATATTTTTCATATTTTATGACACATTCATGTTGTGTGTGGAATTTGCATGTTCTCCCTATGTTCAAGTGGGATTCTTTTTATGCTTCAAATGATATATCGTTTGTATTTAAATCTACAAATTGCTCTCTGTGTGTGAATTTAGGTGTGTATTTGCTCTGTGATGGACCAGCATCCCATCTGAGATGTACCCAGGCTTGTGCCCTATGCTTCCAACCTTTCTGTGACCCTATACTGGCTAAGCAGTTATGGAAAATGGATGGATGAATAGATGGATTATTATAGGAAGGCCATAACATAAGAATATAAAATTATATCATAATATGTCATGTGATAAACAAGGTTCAACTTTTCAGTACCCTTTAACGTTTGTATGAAGAGCATAAACCATATTAACGGCCTAGATTTTGTGTGACATTGTTCTTTAACGTCCTGAGAAGTCCTTCGGGGACCTTCAGGTGTGGTCTTTGTTGGTCTTGTAAAAAAAAAAGTTTTAAAAATGGGAACTTTTTGTTTCTTGTCAGTTGCTCTGAACGCAAGAGAGAAAAGACAGAACACCATTCTTTGCTGAAGTCGTATAAATTCAGCGCAGTAAATCTTTGAGATTGATGTTAAATAATATATCTTTCACTTTTAATGTTTTTGTCATTGTTCAGTCTTTTAACTTATATCACACTTTTGATAACGAAATCAAGACAGACTTGTTTTTCTCTTTACACGAAAACGACAGAAATTCAAAAATGAACTGAAGTTTTTTTTTTTTTAAAGATGCTGGCAAAAAGACCATTTTCAATCTTATGTTTATGTATTCTAATGTAACTAACTATATACTCAGTAAGTAACTAAGATTCTTTAGTATTAGTTTTGATGTATGATTTTTAGTTACATAACATTAATTTCCTTCTTTTTAAATTAGTTGCAACTCACAAACGGGAACACAAAACAAAATATGCTCTATATTATATGTATTGCACTTGGCATTTTAAATTCATGTTATGCTGTGTATTTGTTTATCAAACTGCAACACTCAATTCAGAGGGGACAATGAAGCTACGTGATGCGATGATGGGAGGAAGGTAGTGGGATTTTATTTTGGGAGGGTGGTGAAGATGAGGAGGAATGAAAACAAGACACAGAGGGCTGGGTCGAGTATCAGGCTTTGAGCCCATTTACCAGGGTTGAGATGATACCGAACTCATATAACGATTAGGAACAATAAATCTAACTATCCTTGAGCTGTCCCTTATATAAACACTTTAATTGTAGACAATTCACATATTTCATATAACAACTGCACCTCTCCTGGATAACCTGAAGCCATATAGACAATAATAGTGAAATTCCTCTGAAAAACCCTCACAAATGAGTCCTAGGTTTGTTTGTTTCCTTTAATCTGAAGTGCTGCAGGTATATCCATTTTTAACTCGCAATGTTAATCAAGGGCATAGGTTTGGTTTCAACAAATCAGCCCCAAACTCTCTGTCATGGCATGGTACTCCCACAGTATTGCCAGGGCCATGTCCCTAGCATCCATACTCAAATCTACACCCTTGATGTTAATATATATTTTTCTTTATTTTCTTGTAAAGGTTAACATATTGAGGGACGGTGTGTGGTTAGGACTCACAGTGTTCACAATCAGAAGGTGACTCATTCAAATCCAAGGGCTGGCAGACTGATGCTGCCGTTTGGCCCTTGAGCCCGTAACCCCCAATTGCTCCAGGGGCGCTGGACATTGCTGACCCTGCACTGTAACTGCCAAGCGTGCTGTCACCTGTGTGTGTTTGTGTGTCTCATGGAGAGCAAGATAGGATAGTCAAAAAGACAATTTCCCCAGTTATGAATAAAGTGTAAATATTCTATTCAATAACTATGAGCAAATTAGTGGGCTTTGTTCTTTCAGTCCAGCTATGCACATGGTTAGAATAAATGTGGCCGATATTATGCACATAGCAGTTTCTTTCATAAAGAACTTAAAAGGATTTTTTTCCTCAAGTACTTGATTGAATTGAAAGTCCATTTCTGCTCTGAGTCATTTCTTATTCCTTTAAAAAAAGTCTTATTATTATTATTATTATTATTATTTTTAAACTGTTATATAAACATATTAGTACAGCGAATTAAAACTGATATCTAGAGTATATCAGTGTGCTACCAAAAATATTAGAACATATAGCAACTGACACAAAAATGTCTGGTTGTTTATTAAATGCAGTGGTTTTGCTTATACAATGTATACACACAAGACTAAAAAGACATTGCTGTAAGATTTTTCCCCTAAATGCTCAGGTGTAACAGTTTGCATGAGGTTCAGCAATCTTGTACAATGTTTGAAGCGATATCCATCCATCCATCCATTGTCTATAACCACTTATTCCATATGGGTCGCGGGGGGTCCGGACCTTATCCCGGAGGCTGTGGGCGCAATGCAGGGAACAACCCAGGATGGGGCGCCAACCCATCGGTGGCGATATTACATAATTATATATATCACTTATATAATGATAAAACATCGAGGTTCACGATTCCTTTCCTGACAAAACACACATTATTAAATTACTGTCTCACATTTGTATGAAATAAACACTTATTTTAGTACGACATCCAGCAATGGACACTGAAGACGTTAAGGTAATCTCACTACCACAGGAATAACTATGTAACTTCAGCAAGTGAGACGGGGAAGCTCCCCAATTACATTTTACACTAAATTATCACTGGAAAGTCACAATCAGGGGTTTTATAGCACGCTGACATATTTCTCTGTGTGTGACACAAACTCTGTGTGTGACACAAACTCACTAGCTGTATCTTTTAACTTAGTTAAACTAAAAGTTAAACTATCTACTCTAGCAAGATTAGATGTACTCAGAGTATTTGGTTTTGGGGAAGCATTCATTCAAAGGTACTGTACAACTCATCAGTGGCCACAGTCACTATTAATGGAATGACACTGCAGAGTTTCATATTACATGCAGCAACAGACAGGGTTGCCAATTATCACCATTATTTTTTTCCTTTTCATGGAAATGACTCTCACTGACTGCAGGAATTCTACAAAATTCACTTACAAGAAGCATCAGATTCATTACCAGAAGTCATTAATCTTATAAGTAATTTAATATAAGTAAGATTTATTTATAAGATGTCATGATATTCTGTTAATTGGTCAAAATCAAGTCCTCCCACTCAATGAAGACCAGTCGCATATCAAGACTCAGTCATCATCCATCCCTACTCTACAGGTTATATTCAGTGCACAGGCATTAACATTTATTACTAGATCTCTTCCACCTTAATTCCAATCTCTTAAAAGCAATAGAAGATGACATGTAACACTGAACCCTTCTCCTTAATCAGCAGCATAACAAAACTATAATGTCAACAAGTCTGAAAGCTTGATGGGAAACATTCAAATGAAAACTTAACATTGACTACATTTAAATGCACACCCATTCGGCAAAACCGAGGTTTTCAACTTAATTCAGATTCTTTTTAACACTCAGAAAGTATGAGGTAAAACACATCTACCACATATCTTTAAAGAAAACAAATTGATAACATTTCAGAGTTTGATACAGTGTCATGATATAGAGGAAATGCATCTGGAATGTCCAGAGAAAACTAATAATTAACTGTGAGCTTTACATAAAACACTGTAGTCTAAAGCCAAGCCATGAAATAGAAGGCAATATCCAGTACCAAATTGCTCTTCAAATTAAAATACCTCTTACTCTGACACAACAATATGCGTTCAAATGGAGAAATGGGGAAAACATTTGGAAACTCTTTTCAACAGACTTCTGGACACAACTCTATACAACCACCTTTTCATTGATTAAAAATACTAATAAACAACTGATTCATAGTTACTAACATACATAGTTAATCACACCATTTAAGAGATCAGAAAATATATAAAATGAGATTAATAAACTGAATCACATTCATTTTGTAGTGCAGTGTTTCCCAATCTGGTCCTTGGGGACTCACAGTTGGTCTATGTTTTTGCTGCCTCCAAGTTCCCTACCAGACAGGCCACATTTTTGCTCCCTCCCAGCTCCTGAAACGTGGACTATTTGTGGGTCCCTGAGGACCGGATGAGAAATCACTGGTGTAGAGAACACACCAGAAAACCTCATCCTTGCCACCTGGTTATATCCACCCACTCAGTCTTTCTAGAAAGCAGTCATTGACCACTTATCAATTTACCTACTAACTGCCTTAACCAGACTATACACACACTATGCCTCAGTATCATCTGTCTTCAATTCTACGTTGTCACTCACCCATATACATTGATTTTGAGAGACACAGAAGATCATAAAGTTTTTTTGTTTAATTTGTAAATCTCTCTCTCTCTCTCTCTCTCTCTCTCTCTCTCTCCCTCTCTCTCTCTCTCTCTCTCTCTCTCTCTCTCTCCCCT
>JAAGVU020000040.1:13774641-13800519 GCA_011763525.2 Mormyrus iriodes | reverse complement strand
TCAGCTCTCTATCTCGGTGTCTGCCTTCCTCTCTCTCTCTCTCTCTCTCTCTCTCTCTCCCTCTCTCTCTCTCTCTCTCTCTCTTTTGGTAGCAGGGTAGCCCAGATCCAAACCCAGGCAGCGTAGGGCAGAAGGCGGGGCTAGATATGCAGGGGACATACCAATAAATTCTGGACCCCCTGACAACCTTAACGGTACCTTAACGCCTCTTGATTCTACCAGGATATTAATGCCTCGCTCCAGACTACTTTGATATAATTTCATGTTTTGAGCATCCCACTTAGATGAATATCATAGATCATATCACAGCCAATAGACCTCATTGTGGCTTTTATACTGGGCAACATGTATTGAGATAATGCACTGATAATCAAATTTACCTTCATATTTGCATGTTTTAACCATAAACCTAATGTAGATTATAGTTACTTTATAACTACACCCCCATTACCATTTTATATTTTTCTTTCTTTCAGTACATCATGCATTTATTGATATAAAAGCTGTGATTTATAGTAATATCATACTTCCCAAATGCAGCATGACTGTTTCATCAAGCCAATAACACTGCATTTAAATATTTTATATTCAGGGAAAGGCAAATCGCCTGGTTGTCTCCAAGCTACGGATTCCAAGCAACTGAATTCATGATTCATAGGCCAAATGATCATTTTAAAGAACTTCAGGAAATACTGAGGTGTGTGTGTGAGTGTGGATGGGCGTGTTTTGTTTGTTTTGGTTATGCGCCTTTGAGTGCTATAGCAGTTAATAACCCAAAAGTCACTATTTACCCATCCCTGCTTAATCCTGGTGAAATTAAGGCGGCATCATCATTTACGAAGGTGAATTTATATTTTCTGCGTTCCCCATTTACAGTAATGTGTTAATTTTTCACAATTTTAAAATGTATTTCAGTTTCATTCAAATTTAGTGTTGAATAATTTTTCTAGCCATTTAAATATAAGTTTAAAAATGTATGTCACTTTTGATAAAAGCTTCTGCTAAATAAAATGTAAATGTGAAATATAATTAGATTCTAACTAACTCTGATATATTTATGTACAAATGTAACATTGTGGTATTATTTAAGTCCAATAAACAAAAACATATAACAGATTGGGGAAGGTTAAAAGAAACAAATGCACTTAAATGTGGCACATGAGGAATTATCACTAGTGATCTCGATATCATGTCTCTCTTGAAATACCGCAAAGACACTGCAGAGAATATCTGAGAATAGTCACATTATAAAATCTTCTGTTTGTTTATGCACGTGAATATATTTTCACTCATGCAACACTGACGACTTTTCTGCCAATACTTGGGCAAGACCAGGGAAACTCTTAGTTTATGAGGATAATGTGTAAATCCTTATTTTAGTCAAGCACAAAAAAAACACATTGACACCTGGTTAGCTGCAGTCTACAGTAGCTAGATTATGAATGTATGTATCTATTTTTTAAATGGGTAACACCAAATATTAACTGTGACATCATATATAATGACTATTATTACAATTGCTTAATAATCGGTGTTATCTACCCACCTCAAGGGTTGGCAATGATCACTTGAGCTGCTCCTTAAAAATAGATAGATAGATAGATAGATAGATAGACAAACTTTGACGATGATGCAGGTTGATTTCATGTGCAGTCCTGGCTCCAAACCAGTCTGTCAGTGTGCATTATCCCCACCTTTGCTCAGATTCCCTCCCACATTCAAAATATACTGTTCAGTCTGAATTGTTTATGATACTCTGCTGGGTACATCTTGAAACTGATCTTGAATTTGCATTATCCTAGTTTTTCTGGCATTGGAACCCCACTCGCTGGTGGTCTCGATCTGTTTTTCTTATGGTATTCTTGATAACAACTGTACTGTTCACGTCTTTAAGCACATGATGAAAAAATACCTATATTTACCATTGTAACAGAAGCAGGATACACTATATATCGCAATATTGAAAAAAAACTTGTATCTAAAAATAAATAGAAGATACTTTGATGGGATGTGTTTGGAATGAAGACATCATATTTTAAGAATTCTACAGGCTGGAGTTGAAGCCTTGGGAAATAATTGCCAGGAAAGTTGTCAGTCTATGACAATGGCATAACGGGGCCACAGTTTGACCTGGAGGTATAGTAGACATAGAAAATGTCATATGGATCATTTAAATAAGTCCGATCCTGTGAAGGAGGCAAGTGCCTGAATGCACACCTGGCAAACAACAGGCGCAAGAAGGAAAAGAAATAAAATATAGTAACAGACAATCAATCTACAGAGGAGTTTGCATTTGCTTCATAGTGGTTGACAAGTAGTGTCTGCATTGTATATTTTAATAATAAACTGCTGTTTTGTTCTAGTATATATATATATATATATATATATATCTTTTACATGCTTTGAATGTAATGATGTTGTAATGTATCACAACACACCCATGTAAAGCGCCTTGAAACGACTGTTGTGAAAGGTATTATATTAAATAAATTGTATTTTACACAATTGCCCTTGAAAACTAGGCTGAGATTGTCCTATAACCTAGACTTGAATGATTTACCAGAACAGTGCAGAAATAAAACAGTGACAAAGACATGACTTTCTTCAGTTGATTGTTCATTAATACATGAAATTAATTAATTAAAGTAATAAACCATATTTTTATAACTGTTGCTGGAAACCAGAGCATCCAGAGGAAATACAGGGACAACATATACTGTAAAGTCCTCTTATACACAGAGCCAGGGCAGGATACAGCCCACACACCTGAAGGTACAAGCACACAATGTTACACACTGAGCATGCAACCCACTGATGATAGATGATTAGATAGATAGATAGATAGATAGATAGATAGATAGATAGATTTAGCAACTGTATACACACAGGGCTCTGCCTCTAAACCATTATAAGATGTTTTTTGTTTTGGTGCACAAATGATCTGGAGCATGACAACTGCCATAATGTTGCTCATCACATTTCACTTCGCTTCATTGAGTCATGGGTATTTCATATAATTAATGAATTCGCTGCAAGGAAATAATTTATTTCTACCATCAGTGATTGAAAAAAAGATCTTTGACATTCAAAGCATGTAAAGTCATTATCTAAGCAGGTAATAAGGTACTTCGAGCAATAAATGTGAAACTAATTACTATTATACCTCAAATAATTACTATTGACTTTTTGAACATATTTTTAATATTCAGTGATTTTCAAAGTATAAAAAATATTTCTGACATTTCATCAAGTAAGGATGTTTACGTGCAAAGAGTGGGACTTCCTCTCAGGATGAATGCGATCTGACTCCATGCTATGTTACCAGCTAGTTACTGAACCCCCTACAGGCATCACACAACTGTCCTCGGAATACCAGGATTGGAAGGATAAATTTGCCTTGTCCCTGAGCTGGTGAGCTCTAGTAGTATGGCGTAACCTCATCAAGCACTTGTCCTCAACTCCCATCGTGTAGGAAACCGTGGATGATGCAACACTGGGAATGGTGCTGAAAGGAACCTTGTTTGTGTTTTTCCTCTCCCCCAGGGGGATTGCTCCAAAGTATGTGCAATGAAGATGAAAGCTTTAAAAGGTACCCCAACAACTAGAGTTTAAGTGTTTATTCCTGGAATAAGAATCAATGCAGAGCAGATGCATATTTTGGAATGGAAACAGCCATAAATAACCCAAAACTAATGGAAAAGGGAATACAAATTGATCTCATAAAATGTCAAGAGAGTAAAGCAATATAATAAATTTGTGTTGAAATACATTGCTCAGTGTGATCAATAACTGATCATAGAAGAAGGATTGGTGTTTAAACTCTCAAACTGGCAACTGAGCACCTTTCATTACATATCATTATAAATAGTAAAACGGTTTTAAATATATTAAGCTGGGCATTTTCGCACACACTCCCCACACCTGCACTTGTGTGAGATCAAAAGAAGAAAATGGAAAAAACCTGCTGCTTCCCCAGACAGCTATTTGTTCAGAAATCAAAATAAAATGAGATAACCAGCTCCAGGTCGAATGAAAAGCACAAGTCAATTACCACATCAATCTTATGCATAAATAAACACATAGCTCTACAAGCAAACTCTTCCTAATCTGCTTGTCCTTCCAAAACTTTTTTTCTTTGAAGACCTGGTTTTAGACAGGATAACGAGGGCTGATTGATACCAGATGGTTCAATTAGAGTGACCCGTTCCGGAACCTGGAGTTGCAATGTCCTGGCAGCTGCTGAAGCCATTTCCCTATGATTAGGTTATGCTCTGTAAGTTACTCTATAAATTTATAAAATAGGAAAGGTCATAGGTCTCATATATCTAAGAAATTACAAGTCACAAGAAGAGAATGTATACAAATGTGCAAGGAAACAACTGCTTTAATTAAAAATTATTTTCTCTTTTTCATTGTAAAATTAGTGTAATAAGAAAGTACTGCAATCATAAAGCTGCGTTCATCAGCAATGTTTGTTGTGGTACGCTTGCTACTGCTATACTTAAACATGGTTTACCATGGGGAGATATATAGTGGGTTCAGCTGTCTCACACCTTTAGTAATGTCACATGATTCAAAATAAAATTAAGTATAATATGCAGTGAACTTGAAGTCAGTACACCATAACTAAGGTCATGGTCTTTTGTCTGCACCAGTAATGTTGTAGATATTTTAAATTGTGGCACTACAATATAACAGACACAACTTTTGCTGCTTTCACTTGCAACATCAAAGTCACTTATAAACAGAATGCATATTTACCATCCACATGTGTCCTGAGCAACATGTGAAGAAATGTCATGATATGATTTATGAGTAGCATATCGAATATTCAATGAAGCACCCCTTATTTCATATTAAGAGTTTTTTTTTGTAATGGAAACAAAATCAATGCCCATTACTAGCCATAACACTTATCTGTCACAGTTTATTAGAATCTGCCACAAAGTTCTATTTGCACAGCCAGTAACAACAATGTTAATATTGACGTCTATACCTGCACAATAAAATACCAAGGGGACTAGGCTTTCAGTCGTTTGTCACCAGTCGCACTGATGCCTAAATAGGGCAAAAGAGAATGAGCTCACTATTGAAAAGATTGCTAGGCTTTTCCATCAGCACATTGCTGTCAATCTGTCCGGAACCTTGTCAGTCTAAGATTTATACATATACTTCATTTCCCCCCCTTTTTTCTGCTCCCAAAATACTCTATAACGCACAATTTCTCTTTTTAACCAGTTGGTCAGTGACACATTTTACTGAATTTTAAAGGCCTACATTGTATCTCAGAATGAACTGATTAACTTCCTGCTAACCAAGAAAATTGTAATTAGCTACGCGTTGCCTGTGATAAGACGCCTGCTGCTACATTGCTCTATAGTGCAGTTTGAAAAACATCCCAAAAAGCCTGATCATCGAGCCTGACCTTAATAACATGCCCCTCTTACTGGGGATAATTTGAAAATGATGTCACCTAAACTTATCATCTTATCTCCTTATGGCCACAACTGAGCCGTGTCTTGTACCTGATTGTTAGCATAATGCTGAATGAGGTATGGCAGCCCTATATGTTAGCAGTAAGGGCAGACATTGATTGTCCCTCTAGGGTGAGCAGTCACAGACGGTGAGTGCAAGCATAGTGGGAGAAAAACCAGCAATGAGAAACTGACACTCAACAAGGAGCATCACAGTAGCGGCTGAGAGACACAGAAGGAAAGTGACTATGTCTCGCTGACCTGTTTCAAGGAAACGGCTGTCATGGCGACCACTTTAGAAATCACAGAGTAGAAATACAGGGGAGTAAAATCAGACTGCAAAAAAGCAGAGCAGTCCTATGGTACTATTTCGACAAAAATAGGAAACGTGTGAATGGAGAAGAGGAGAACAGCATGCCTTACTATCAGAATACAGTGACTGACCAGTAAGTAGTCAGTGAAGCTTGTGATGGGATTCAATACAGCCATATTTACAAAGCTGGATAAATGGGTTTGAGAACGGGATTCGGGGTCATCCCAGGGGAATTATTTGGAAAATCCCTTCTAATGTACCCATTAACCAAACATGTATCTCCAGCAACTTAATGAAACACTCATATTTGTAAAGATGAAATACTGTAACAACAACTGGATATAGGCATTTGAGAAAAACATACTTCTCTCACCAAAGGTAAATTTGCTATTTGGGCTATTTGCTCCATTCTGGAGAAATTCCAGCCAGTTTAAAACAAATTTGAGAGAAGCAGAAGTGTTATTCAGTCTGAGATTGAGAATGTGACATGTTTCTTTCTATTTGAGGAGGTGCCTAGGGAACACCGAACTGAGCTGACATCCTCAATTCATTTCCTATGTTTATCTGTTAAATGTTTTCTATTAGTGACCCCACTGCAGGCCTATCAGCAGAAACTAATCATCATAGAAGCTTTGATCCGAGGATGGGAGGCTTCACACCTGGGAGGTTTATAAGAGCACTGTATAAAATAGGACATTGTTTTGAGCTCACTGGGCTGACTGTAGAAGTAGCGGCAGCATTTTGGAGGCCAGGCTAGAGAGGTCTGAATTTAGGATTAGCTTCTGGAGGCCTGCTTGACAGACTCAAAGAGCCTGTCAGCTGTACTCTCTAAGTGTGTATGTCTTATACACTTAAAAATTGCATTTCAATGCCACTTCTAAAAAACAAATAGCCTGACTAAGCATTGTCAAGCCGTGGTTTAGTGCAGTAGTAAAAAGATGGCTGATGAGCAGTTGGATGAAGGCCTGGAAGTCTGTGCCTTTGGATAATTATCTAACCACTTGAAACACAACTCCTGGTTTAGGGGCTCTGGCACCATGAAAACTTTTAATGGTAACACTTTATTTGACCGGGCACAAATAATATTGTATTATACTATTACTTATGTATTAATTAACCACAAACTAAGTCTTACTTACATACTGATCTCATGTCAATTCGTCATTAATGAATTGTGACACGTTTTATCTTAAGCATTTATTATATGTTACTATATCTGTTAATTCTGTAAACCTTTGTGAACTACTAAAGGAACTCCTATGGAACTACCGAAGGAACAGGTAATGAAAAACACAAGTGAATTTATTATCACAAATCATAATAAGAATCAAATAGCCCATAACAAGCCCTATGTTTAATCTGAAATCTCTCCAAAGCTTGTTCCTATAGTAGTCCTCTTCTCTGAGACCATCAGAGGGTGCTGTTTAGATATATAATCTTCAGACTGCTTCCTAGGAGATATTTTCAATACAGTTACTTATGTATAGATGCTGCTTTTATAAATTTCTTTACTGGAACGATACAAAGGTCTTATATCAATGTCTATTAGGACAACTAAGAATAATACATAGGCTGAGGTCTAAACCAAACAGTCTTCAGTGCAATATTATGACATATTTTTTTCTATATTTAAAGAAATATATATTTGACGTTTTTTCTATCTAATTTCATTTCTCTCGGAAATGGCCGATATAAGAACTTATCAGCAACAATTTAGTTTTTTGTGTTGTAGCTAGATGTTTTTTTCCTCTTGGGTTTGACTTCAGGCAGATGGTTTATGAATAAATTCTTCAGCTGTGGTTTCAAGGCTAATTCATTAGGTAATCTAGAGGCATAAACAGAGGGTTATAAAAAACAGCATAAGGAAAATATGGGAGCATCACAACCATTTAAAATTCAGGCTTCCTACAAACCTGCCATGTCTATCAACCTGACAAGGTCTTAGTTGAAATGACAATGATCTCATTGTTTAATGGAGCTAAATGAATAAATAGCAAAAAAAAATAAAAAACTAAATAACAGAAAACAAAACAACAAACAAACATAAACAAAACAAAAAACAAGTAAATAGTGTGAGGAGAAAATGATCAGCCATCCTGCAGTATTCGCAAAGGCTTTGGCGGCAATCACTCACTTGGCAGCTGAATAATGTGTTCTGGGACCTGAGCTGTATTGGTATTCTTGCTGAGTAACAGTAAAGCTTAGCCTCTGAGACTGAATTACTTTATAATGTGGGAGTTCTACAGTAAACCTTGTACAAGAAACAGGGGAGGGCAAAGGGAAACAAAAGAATATCAACGAGTAATAGATTCCTCTGGGATTCTCTGTTCTCGACCTCTGTGTCATCAAATCACAGCCCTTCCTTCTTTGAACTCTATGAGTTAGAGGTCTGTCACCTGCTACCAGGATGAAGAAAAAGACAGTTCATAAACGAAGCAGACCAGGAGTTCCTTTGCTAAGAGAGTAATAGCAAAACATGTCGCAAGTATGGCTCTTTTCACAGGGCTGAATTTTCGAACTTTCAGGCCGTCTGCTGTTCATACACATGGAGGAAGATGCCAAACAGAACTGAACAAAGCAAACTAAGCAGAGGGAATGGAATAAAAAATGCACTGAAAAATTAAAAGCCATAAATACTCACCAAAATTTGCAGATAGATAATGACAAACATTATTTACACAGAAACCATTCACCAAATAAGTAATTACACTAATCAAATAAAACAGATGGTACTCATTATGCTATTAGATAAATAAATAAGTAAAAAATGATTATGTTTGCAGTCTGAACAACAGCACTCTGTAGTCAGTGTGCCTGCTATGGTTCATGTCATTATAAGTTAAAATACACATTTAGAAGAAAATAATGTTTTGGTGTCTTGCACTATGGGCATTTTAGAGATGCCAGTTACCCACACTGTATGACTGTGGGAGGGAACTTGGATACATGAAAGACGCCCATGTGACATGTGCAAACTCCACACACTGACAAAGCAGAGATGGGATTTGAACCCCCAACCTCGGAGGTGTAAGCTATACTACTACCCACTTAAACATTTACACATTTATTTGTATTATGTCGATACATAATGATCCCACAACCTTGATCAGGATAAGCAAAACAGCTGTGCACTTTAGACCCAAGGCAGTACCTTAACTAAATGGCCTTATTTTCTAAATAAACAGTGTATAGTGAATATCTAATTGATATGATTTCAATATATTGTTATGGTACCTTTTTGTCATATTTATTCCTTTCTGAAATTTCACAAGTTATCCATTATGTGGACTTCACAAAATAATTTAAAAACAAATAAAGAACAATGCACATACGAAAGCACCAAAAAATACTGTCAGTGGCCACTTTCTTAGCTACAGCTATTTCTTATTGCGAACAACCTGCTCGTTCAAATGGCAGATCATGTGGCTGCAACTGAATAATACAACGTGCAGACAGGGTCGGAAGGTTGAGAGTCTGTTTGGCAAAACATTAGAACAGCTAAAATGCCTGATCTATGTGATTATGAATGTGGTGTGATTGTTGGTGCCAGATGTAGTGGGTCCGGCATCTCAGAAACAGCTGCCCTCCTGGGATTTTCACACAACATAGTGTCTAGAGTTTAAACGTTGTGATAAAAAAACAAAAAAATTCCAGTCAGTGGTATTTCTGTGGGGAAAAGAAATGTTGTTCCTAAGAGAAGTCAAAAGAAAATGGTCACACTTGTTAAAGCTAAGAGGATTGCCTCAACCACAAGTGCAAAATAAGAGCTCAGTACAACAATGGTGTGTTAAAAGGCTTCTCTGACCACACAAGTCATCAAACTCTTCAAGTTATTCTGTAGTACTAGCTTGGTATACGTGATAAACAGGCCAATGAGAATAATATCACCATACTAAATGTTAGTAAGATTTTTGACAGCTGAATTTGTCTGTTGGTTTAAGTTACTAATTGAGAACACTGTCCTATGCCCATACTTTGTTTAAGTCCATATCTCAACTGCTTCCACCTCCCTTAAACCAATCTCAGGCAGCACAGAACACAAGGCCGGGGTACATTCTCCAGAGGGTACCAGTCCATTGCAAGGCACATGGCTGCATACATCATGGACTACAGGCAAGATGCCCTACAGTCTGAGTGGAGACAGGGTTCAATCCCCAAACCCTGAAAGGGTGAGAAAACAATGCTACCCACTGAGTTAACATGTTGCCCTTATTATGTGGAAATTGCAGTTGAACCCACTTGGTCTTATCAATTTCTGTGAGATGTCTCAGTGAGCTGCCACTAGTATCTCATCATTATCATTAGAGTGTCTCTGAAAATTCCAAAACCAACATGGTAAGATAAATTTATATTCATATAACAAGCACAATGTAATATGTAAACAGCCCATGCCAATAAAGTTAACTGTATTAGCAATAATAATAATAATAATAATAATAATAATGATAATAATAATAACAAATGTTTTGATTGGTTTATTATTTGATTGGGAACAGTTGGAGCATTCCATATATGTATTTGCATTCTATTTGAAACACAGTGTGTGGCCCAGTGGCCTAAGCTTCTGTGCCTGTGATCAAAAGGTTGCTGATTTGAGCCTAGCCTCAATACACCTGCGGGTCCTTGAGTAAGGCCTTTAACCCCCAGCCACCCAGCACCTGCTGTGGGTGGCTGCCCTTTGTAGCAAGTTGGGGGAGGTGTGAAGAAAATACCCCCATGGGGACCAATAAAATATTACTTTACTCACACCTTTAGCATGTTTGTGTGGATGTTTGACAGGGTTCAATAAGTGTATATTTTTTATCTCTATTTTTAATTTCACTTTTTCGCTTTTTCCTTGAAAGAAGATTTATGATTGATTTCATGTTGATTTTTTCCAAAAGACATATTCGATATTTTTTATGGCTATTAACGAATACATTTTTAATAATGACGGTTGATTTAAACAAACTGACAAACAAGCAAATTAATAAGCTACTAGATTGTTGTTTGTTAAAAAATATCAGGGGCATCAGAGAACAACATGGACCAATTCTGGAGCAAATGACAGCATAGGAGCAGGTGTAAAAACGTCACTACATGTCTTAATTCTGACAGTCTTGTATGACATGAATAATGCATTAAACTCAAGGTGATATGCTATTCCAGACACAAATGTCAGGAGGGAATATTAACTTACAGAACAAAGTGTTAACAGTGCTTTTGTCACACAGGGTTTACTGATACACAAGTTTTCAATGCAAACAGTGTGTCAGGTAGCATGGAGGCTAAAAATCTGGACAGGCACCATAATACTGAAGTTCAAATTCTTTTGGAATTTCCAAAAAGCTTCTGTCTCTAATTTGTTTCATTGAAAAAAGAAAAATTAACCTTGCTGTATCCCAGAAGTGATGCATATAAGTCTATATTTATATCCTATGCAAGTTAATTTAGATAACTGCCAGAATAAAAAATACCATAACTAGACAATTACTGCACTTAACCTTGTGGGACCTTTGTATAATGATAAAAATACACATAATGAAAGACTTACAATTTATAATAATAAAATTGTTCATTCTTTAATCTTCTTCTCTTGTCCAGTTCCATTATTTTTAATTTGCCCTTTTTTCTGCAGAATGACTAATTAACCCATAAGCATACCAGTGTCAGTTCAGGCAGACTGTAGACTAGCTCATATGTGTGCTGTCATCCAGCAACTTAATTCATTTTCTGTTCTGTGGGTTTCATGTGATGTAACACGCTAGGGAGAGAATACTATTTATTTGTTTCTGCCTGCAGCCTTTCTACTGGCAGTATAAATCGCTGTACATTGATGACAGGGGGAAGGACCCTGCCAGTTAACCTGCCGGATATAGCACAGGTAAATTTTGTGTGCTTCTTTGCCCTGGGTTAATTGAACCCAGATCTCTGCTGTAGAACGCACATTGTTCCCTTTAGGCATAATGACAAAAATGTATATCCTAAAGTGGTTATCCTGAATTGAATGGCCAAGTTTAACTAAGGCAACAGGCAGATCATTGTTGTACTGAGATGGTAGAATGCCCCTGTTCAGGGAATTCAGTAGCAGAACATCAGCTTAGCTGGAACAAGGGGCTTTAGTAGAGTATTGACAGAAATCTTCTATTGGTTTTGTGTTTATGAATTAAAATTGTGTAATATTAAAAAACTTCGGTAGTAATATCAGAGTTGTCTGTGATCTAAACATCTAAACCAATTATATGTATTCCGGAGAAGTCATACTGTTGCACCCAAAGAAATACAGCAAGCTTTCATGGTGTCCCTTTATTTCCTTGGGTCAAATAATGTAAGACCTAATATTTGGACAACATAGCAATAACCAAAACCCTGCTTCTTTCACAACATCTAACCTCTACAATCTTTAGGCCCCCTGCACTAGGCCTAGCTGGTATCTAATTTTATATCGTCCATATGTTACACCGTAGTGTACGGTATTTTGATAATATTTTTTAAAGCAATGCTATTCTAGTATTTTGGTGGAGGGCGATTTCCCTCAAAATGAATTCTGGTATAGATTTTCATCCATGTAATGTTTATGCGAAGTGGTACTATGATCCATCAGGGATATAATAGATTAATAATATGATTAAACGGAGTTATCCAGATCTTCACTCATATAATGTGTCTGGAATATTTGGAAAGTTTGCATCTGACAAATAATTTTTGACTTATCATGATTGACAAGATCATGTTTGTGAACCTGCCCTTCTCTTTGCTATCATTGTGCAGCACTGCTTCAATTTCCTTTTCTTTGTTATCACTATGTCGCACTGCTTTAATTTTGATGCAATTTGTTTCAAAATGTAATGAGTTCCAGATCTTCCCCCATACAGTTTGTCTGCAAAGGTTGAAGAAGATCTGTGCAACACTGTGTTCTCAAGACCAAGTGTCTTGTACAGCTGCCTTTTCCTTCTGTTGTTGCCATTAACACTGCTATTTTAATTTTAGGGAAATTTGTCACTAAATGAAGTAAGGTGTAGATCTTCATCCATATAATGTTTATTTGAAGCAGAAATAAGATCCAAGAAATACTTTTGTACTTATCACGTTCAAAAGGTTAAATGTCATCTGCAGTCACCCTCCCCTTTGATGCCACTACTGTAAGCAGCATTGCTTCGATTTTGGGGCAATTTGTCTCAAAATTTGAAGAATTCCAGTTTGTCATGCATACAATGTCTCTGCAAAGTTTGAAAAAGGTCTGTATAATACTTTTTGAGTTTTCACACCCAAAACCATTTGCATTCCTCATCTGGGGAATAAAGTTACCCATAATCAGGTTTAAAAACACCAAAGCAAGTATTGATTCATCTATCCATCTTCCAACCACTTGGGATACCATCCTGAAGAGGGTTATATGAGGGCTAAAGTCTATTTCAGGCAGGACAATCATAGGACATATACATACACACAGACACAACAGGCAATGTAGAAATGCCAAATAGGTTAACTGGATATCATTGGACTGCTGGAGGAAACCTGCATGACACAGGCTGAACATGAACACTCCATGCACACAGAATGTGGGAAGAATTAGAAGGCCTAAAACAGGAGGTGACAGTGCTACACAGTGAGAACTGTACACACACTGGTACTGTACTGCTACATTAAATAATAAATGTAGTGTGATGGTTTTTCCAGTACTTGATAGAAGTGGCACTGAAACTGACAAGAAACCACAAACCGTTACTACTGTAAGCGCTTCAATCCCTAGTCAGTCTTTCATTCACATTTATTGAGCGGGTGCTTTCATCCAATCTGATATACAAGTGAGGGGCAGAGAGTACGGTCAGGCAGTGTCCCTAGAAGAACTGGGGTTAGGGACCTTGTTCAAGAGGCCAACGGTAACATCACTCTGCCAGCCATGGGATTTGAACCAATGACCTAACCAGAGTGGTAATTTGCAAAGCCAAACATCACCACAGTCTTCTTTCCATTTTCTTCAGAATGATATTACCAACATTTATATGTTGAGTGTCATTGTCCCCAACATTCATTAGGTGCCTATCCATACTCAGCTACCTATGTCCTTGGGGATGCGAGTTAGCTGCCTTCTAGACACCAATGCACGTACGAGTGAACTGCTTGTCGTAATTTGCTAGCACACTATAAGGAGCTAATACTCCGTTTATGAACATAAGTGTCAGGGTAGAAAACATTCGCGGGAACAGGGAAGAAGGTACTTTCCCCTGGGACGGGGCCTTATTGTAATGTAAACAAATTACAGTCTTCGGTCTGGAATCAAGTATTGGGCCGACAAGGGAGGACTGGGGGAAGCAATTGGAAGCTGAACAAAGCAATCAGGGTCAGGTTCATGTGTTGCTTCAGACATGTTTTGGAATGGCATACTTTAGAAAAGTATTCCATTATACTGTTAAGTCTTAGGTTTCTTATCATTTAATTACATTAGAGGAATCTATATTAATGCTCCTATTTTGGAAAAGTCCAGAAAACTTTGCCTAGTTATTCAGTTTGGAATCCAAAGTTTATAGCATCATTAAATATTCTGTAATAATTCAAATATTGCGTGCATTTTTCATAATCTTTAGCAAATACCTGCCATACCTGAATGTTTTCTACATTCTTTGAGGATCTTCATAATCTGGTAGATCTAAGATATACTGTAAGTGTATATGAATGATATATGTCAAATTTTTCAGCAGTAGAAGAAGCAGCACAAATCTGAAACCGGAAACAAAATATGAATGTAAATATTTTTACGATGCTATAATAATAGCAATTTAGTTTCCTTGAATTTCCCGTCTTGACTGTGGATGTGTGATTTTCTTCAGAGATCTCTGAATGTAACCTTTTCTAGGTGTGCATAGCCTTGAGGATTTAATGGATAATTACCCGAGAAATGTACTTTGACAGTGTCCTTTCCAGCTCTCTTTTTTTAGGCAGTGAAACTAATTGCCTTTAAAGTTTATTTTTCCAACCAGCACTCCCAATGGAAATACTTTCAGATAGGAGTCTGTGGTAGTCTCTCAGTTTTCTCAGAATTATATAATCATTCATTATGCAACAGGAAAAACTAAAGCCTGAACTTTAACTTTCAACCAAAACTGGCCCAGCCTGCTGGTTAGATAACAGGCCACCAAGTGCCAAATGAAAAACAAAAATGGATGACATTAAAATAAAGGTTAATTGATGTAAATAGCTTGTCAGACAGAACAAGCTATCTGGACATAATGAAAAGAGATAATAAGGGCTTTTGTCCAGCACAGAATGGGGCCTCAGCTTTTTCCCACAGAGTCTCATAAGCTTATAAGATTTTGATACACTTCACTTAAAGGGTACACAGTTGATTCCAAACCTTTATCTCGAATTTGCATATAAGTCATCCAGAAATAAAGACAAGGTGTAAAGATCATGGAAGACGGAATAAATTAAGTGATTTTAAAATAACATATTGGTACATTTCATGGGTACCATGTTTTCTGCAGCACTTTAAATACTGGATTTGAAAATTACACATTTTAATTTAAAAAAAAAATCAAAATAAAGTAAATAGAAGGTAACATTAATATGGCATCAAAAAAGAAATTTTACACCAGACCATAGAAGTTGGTTGAATTCATTTTGTGTTGAGCGCATCATGGGAATTACAGACAAAGGGCAAGGAGGGGATCATCCTGAACTACACTATCCCAAACAAATGCTATGTGTTCTGAAATGAAATAGCAAGAAAGAGTGATGGCTCCAGAACTAGAGGGGTGGGTAATGCACTCAGGGCTCAGGAGCAGTGAGATGCCAGACACCTCATCTGAGCATGATACAGGTCAAGATCTAGCAGGCAGACAGGATAATGCACTCAGACAGAACAGACATGAGCAGCTCTTAAACAAAACACTACAACCAGGATAAGCGATAAGAGTGAATTGGTATACAAAGATGTCACAAAGAATACATCTATGCAAAGAATAACATTGAAGGCTTATGCATTGGAAGCTGATTATATAGCCCCTAAATCTGGTACTTTGAGATACTAGGTCATGGAAGTTATCCTATTCCTCTCTGGAGGGGGGCTAGACAATAGTTTCCACGGTGAGTCTGTTATAAAAATAAACGAAACAGGGGAAAAATCATACACTACACCAGAATGAAAAAAGTTCTTCCATAAGCTTGTTTTATTTATATACAGTAATCCCTCGCTATATCGCGCTTCGACTTTTGCGGCATCACTCTATCGCGGATTTTATATACAAGCATATCTAAATATATATCGTGGATTTTTCACTGGCTCACGGATTACGATGAGTCTTTTTATTCCTGGTACATGATTCCTCAGTTGGTTTGCCCTGTTGATTTCATACACGGGACGCTATTGGCGGATGGCAGAGAAGCTACCCAATCAGAGCACCAGAATGCAAATGAGCATGACTGCAGTGTTCGTATTTTAGAAATATGATATTAATATTAAAGAAATAATCATAATATATCTAATATAACTGGGGAAGTAAGTAAAACAAGTGCATTACTGTATATTATAGTAAATATAAAATTATTTTTGTTAAAATATGTATTACAATGTGTTTACAGCTGTATTACGTATTAAATAAAACTCCTCAGTGATATACGATATGTATATTTGTGCATAGTATATAAACAGTGTGCTTACATACATAATTTCAACGAATCTTACCTAATATCTAAGAGAATATAAAGAGTTTAGAAGGGCTTAAAATATACAAAAATAACCATATAAAAATATGGTTTTTACTTCACGGATTTTCACCTTTCGCTGGGGGTATAGACTATTAATAGACTAGTTCTGGAACGCAACCCCCGCGATAGACGAGAGATCACTGTATACCTATGAATTAATTTGTCAATAAAATTCATGTTTAAACTAAAACCAGGCATAAATAAAATACCTATGCGTTTAAAAAACATTTAACATTAACCTTTTCTTCCGTTTTCAAATTCTCCATTATAAATGATATGAGTTCTTTACCTAAATAAAGCCATTCTATCATAGGTTGGGATATTTTGTGTAATATTCAGAGTATCTGTGCTGTGTATTGACATAGAGCTTGGTCATTCTTTCTGTTCTCAATTAATAGGTCATGCTCCCTACGTTTCTGCAATGAGAAAGAGAGGCGTGCCGTCCCACTGCACCTCACGTGATGCCTGGAGCCTAGTTCATACTTCACTTTTCCGCGTGGGCTTTGAGCTGTGGACGAGGGGACGTGACGTAAAAATCTTCATCGGGGCGGGCTGCGGTCGATGCGCGTGTAGCCCAGATTTTTATGTCTAGCGGAAACCTTGCGCGTCGACTGCGCATGTGCAAGATAATTGACTAGGTATATCCAGTAGGTGGCGTGTATGTAAACTTTGTCCTTTCTGTTTGTTCAGCTCAAAACAGTAAATATCAACAGCTCTGGAAACCTCTTCTCATCTATATTTGTTCAAGATTAATGATATATCATTACGGAGCCTCTAAGAGAGAAAATGTTTTTGAAATAGTTTTCCGTTACTAATAACAACTGTACTGTGTCAGTACAAAACATAGAATTAATAAACTAGTAAGTATAAATCTAAAGGATACAGACATATCCGGCTAAGTCTGCTTTAAGCATTAAACTATGGAGGACAATGCACACCATGTAACTCTCGGATAAGTTTTTATATATATTTATTAATAATGGCAACGCGAAGTGCACACACAAACATTATTTAGCTTTATCCTGGCCGTCACGATGCACGAAGGAGCAAGTGGGCTAGCGTAGTGGGATCGCAAAACTATTGCGAGAGAACGCAGAACTATTAAAAAAATATATTTTCCAACCCTGACGAATTAGGGGCTCCGTGTATCCCAACTATGTCTTGTTTATTATTTATTTCTACGCAAAAGTCATATTGTATCACAAGAATCGAATAGTACTTTCAATGAGAAACGTGATCGAACAGAGGTAAATATTAAACATATTTACTGTATAAATTGTTTGTGAGATAAAGCCGATATCAGTTAACTAGTTTCACAAAAGAAAGTTATGTTTATTGTTTTACAAACCCGAGAAGACTTGAAACTTGCGGTTATAAACCGTATTTCATCCTGCTTTTGCTTAAGCTTCCTTCAGACCTAGGAAATGACATTTGCCCTCTCCTGGTCTGGAGGAATATCACTACAGTACGCATGCGCAGACCGCAACCATCCGCATCCACAGTATGAACGCAATCTACCGCGCGGACGACCGCCTCTTGACCGGAAGCGAACGCGGAAAGTATGAACTAGGCTTCATGTTCAGCTGCTCATTCCCATTGCTGCTTAGAGCACTTTAGGCTGCAGGGCATCGACACATAATCAGACACCTGGACGACCAGCTCAGCCACTCACATATTCACAGATACAATTATCACACAGGGCATTGAGTCAAAGTCCCGTGAAGCTTTTCCTTCTGTGGTGACTTGAGGTGATTCGAACTTTTTTTTCCTTTTGTAGGACAGTAGGACTCTCTATTCTGCACAAAATAAAAACTGACATCTATGAAAGAACTTGGGCACTGCAAATGCCGTTACATATTATTTGTTTAGGAGTCCTGTTCATTAGCCTGTGTGTTTCATACAGAGCAATATCACAAAGGGCTACTTCAAAGGTCAGAGGAAATTTGTTTTGAATACAACTAAAAAAAAAAACACACAGCTCACAGAAACACTAAAAACCTAGCTTTAGACCATTTCAGAATTCTGTGAACTTGGGGACATAGTAATAATGTGGTCAGAATAATAATTTTACAGAGTGAATCACCTGTGACTCCTATAGTTAATTTGATGATGAAGAAATTGGTGGAAATAACAGCTCTGAACACTTTTTAAAACATTTGTAGAATGATCTCCAAAAAAATAATTATTTCTGATTTTTTCCCCCGCAATTTTTAAAATATATTATACCAGTAGGATTTCATAGCCAAATAGATGAAAGAGAATTAAAAACAAAAAACATGACTGGTGAGTCAGATAATAAGTGGCAGGTTAATGAGAGTTATAGAAGCTCCATGTTGTCGTTCTCAGTAGTAGTAGGTATGGGACTTTATGGTCATGTGTACATGGACGTGTTTTTTTAGATCTGAAAAAGAATGCAAGGGTAAAGTAAGAAAAAGAAATGGACAGACATTCTTTACTTGTAGAAGCTGAGTTTAGCAGTCTTTTTCAGTGGAACACAAGACTTCAATTTTTAACTGCAACTTTGTCACAATCCCAGATATTCATCTCACCTGCTCATCCAAGACTCACTGTGGGTGAGGAAGAAATTGCTTCTCATAGGCAGGGGTGCCTTAAGGCATGGGCATTAGCACTCTGCTAAGTAGAGGCCTCAACTATCCCATCCATCCATCCATCCATCCATCCATTACGTATACCCGCTTTTCCTATGCAGGGTCATGCGGGTCCAGAGCCTATCCTAGAAGCTACGGGCTCAAGGCAGGGAATATCCCAGGATGAAACACCAACCCATCACAACCGCAACTAACCTTTTTAAATAAAATGTGTACCCCTCCACTCCCCACTCCATTGTATATCATGTAGACAATTGTAGGGTGGCCTCTGACAACTCAAATAGCCCAGGGGCCTCTGATCATGTTAATGTGTCTCTGCACATAGGGGCAGTGTTATAGACAGTGTTTAAATTAGAACACAACTAGGCTAATTCTACTCAAATTTATCCTGGTGCAGATGGCTTTCTAAGTCATTTTTAAGACAATGCTTTACTTGACATTAGGTAGGCCTAGTTGCAGACCTGCGAATCCCAGCCATAGGTCAGCTTTCCTTTATGAAGCTGAATTATGCTAACAATGTGCATGTGGCGCTGACCTGGGGATGCTTTGAAAACTCAGTGTGGACCCCTAGCAACATAAATATTGTATAGAACCAGAATAGAACCTGCCTCGACAACACAATGGGAAAAGCCCAGAGAAAACTTTCAAAAGACTCCAGTGACTTTGAGATGAACCTCTTGATGCAAATTGTGTCAAACCTCCCAGTTACTGAGAGCAAGCAGCATAATTCAGTAAGAGCACACCAGGAAAAAAAAAACATGTGGACTGTCATTCACATTGAAATTCAGCTCAAATAAAAAAGTAACCAGCAGGACACTCTAGCAACTTCAGGTAAGAATATTTATTTTTGACCCAGTTTGACAACTCAGATTAAACTCTTTCTTTAGTTACGACCACACATCGGGCACAAATAATTAACAATCTCTACAGAATTACTAATATGAATTCGATACAGTCTTTCAAAGGTTCTATGTGGAAATACAAAAACAAACATGAAAGACAAAACCAGTTTAAAACTGTATTAATTAAAATAGAATTAGCCTAGACCTGGCTTAATTTAAACCCTGTTTCGGAAACTGCCCCATGTCATAACACAGAATGACAGTGAAACTGAGAGGGGTTTTTTTTCCCCACATGAAAAAGCATAGACTACGATAAATAGGTTATTGGAGTATAAAATTTTGTGGGAGCATTTTGGACCAGGATGAGATAAGCTAGTTAGGCTAATTGGAATCTCTAAATTGCTTATACTGTGTGTGTGTGTGTGTGTGTGTGTGTGTGTTCTGTATACTACAATCATTAAATTCTTTGAGAATGAAGAGGAAAATATGATGTGACTTCACAGATACCCTCCATATATGACTGGAAACCATGTCAAATAAAATAACTTCATTTGTCATATGACTTGACACTTGGTAAGTACAGGTGAGTGTATTCAAGTTCACAACAGCATCAACATATCAGAACAAATAAAACTATTGGAAATATATTTAAAAGGTAATATACAGTATAGTAGTAATAAATAGTGTGCAAATTAGAACATATAAATAAAATGAATGGCCATATGAATGTAAGTGTACCCCTGTTTCTAAAAAAATTGGAATGCTGTATAAAATGTACATAAAAACAGAATGCAGTGATTTACAAATTATATAAGGTCATCTAATTGAAAATAGGACAAAGAACATATCAAATGTTGAAACTGAGAAATATTATTATTTTATGATAAATATGCATTCAATTTGAATTTGATGCTGGCAGCACATTTCAAAAAAGTTGGGACGGGGCAACAAAAGACTGGAAAAGTTGTGTGGTGCTAAAACAAAACCCCTGGTTGAATATCTCACAGCTAATTAGGTTAATTGGCTACAGTAAGTGAGTAAGTCAGTAAGATGATTGGGGTTGTACTGTATAGATGTGGTGGATATGGATAACAGAATGTGTTCATTGACCAGAATAAATGCAATTAATAAAAAAAAATTAATTTGGAGTCTGAATGCAAGTCATACGCATGAAAGTATAGGAACACAGACATGGACATCCCAGTACAAACTGGCTTTCCTGCTCACTATGGTTTTCTAAAGTTCCGCAGCATTGTACTGTTTTCATTGTGACCTTCACAAATAGAGTTTTTGGTTCTGTTCTGAATATTATACATATTCACTTCAAGAAAAAAAAATCAAGGCAACACAAAAAGCAGGATAATTTCAGAGTATGAAAGATGTAAAACAAATTTAGTGAAATAAACCATCTCAGTTTGCTAACAGGCTAATGACTGGACCTTATTAAATTCAAATAAACTAGCTTAACTACAAAAACAGTCACATCCACACTTGCCCATATTAATAATAATTTTAGGTAAGTTTCTGTTTGTGACTGCAATTTATGTAACTGCAATTTTTCATTTATGTGACTTTGTCTTGAAAAAAAATTCTATTTTCATAGGACATAAGCTAAAATTAAATATCCAATGATGCACAGTCAGCAGTTGATATGCAAGAGGAATATATAATTTTAGTATTGAATTAAATAAATGTTTCAAGGGACTCAGCTGTTTGTGGTGTAATGTGACATTGTATTGTTTGACTGGCTATGACTGTAATAAGTGCATTAAAACACGAGGTAGGAACTTAAATTACTGTGCGTATATAGTTCTGTGTTTTTGACACATGAGAATGAGCTAGCCTCATTTCTATTTGCACCTTAAATTGCACTTCTCTGTTAGGCCATAATCATGGACTTAAAAAGAATCTTGGCAATGGAGAGAGATTAACAGATTAACAATTCTGGACAAACAGGACAGGCAATAGTGAAGGTACATTTTCCATCTTGCTTTCAAGTGTGTTCGGTCTTCTATGTGGAAGAGTTCACAGGAAATGGGTGTGCTGAATTTGTTGCATTTACACAAAACTTTGTTCTTGTTGTGAAGCTTTTGAACAATGTATGCAAAGCTGTCACAGCACTAGGAAGAGCTGAGGAATCGGTGCAACTTGTTGACTATATTACAGTGGTTCACGTGATACAATATATGAAATTCCTCACTTTCGGAGTATTTTGAGTTTTACTGCTATTCACAGTGAGCGTGGAATTCCTTGTTGTCTGGGGTGTGTCAGATATCCTCACAAATCCAGTCCCAAACCCACAGGAGGAAGTAAATTGTCATCCCCAACCTACATTTTTCCCCAAAACAATCCTCTATGTTCCCCCAGGCCACATGATGCACACCGCTCTTTACATCTTTTGATAACAACAGTCACACAGGCAATAGATCTTCCCAACTCAGTAGGGAAATTGCCCTAATCAGGCAGGCACCGACACATGAGGCATATACTGCCACTCCACCTCACTACACCTTAGAAAAATACATCATTTGAATGAACACCCCAGTTAAATTAAGCTCCAGACCCCTGCAACCCTGAAAAGGACAAGCGGTTTCAGCAAATGGATGAATGGACCCCAGTTACATAGCATTAGGCAATATCAATACAATGCACTGTTAACTGCATGATCTTCTAATGCTTACCCCAGTACAACTACGCTTGCCTTGTCCCTGACCCCAGCTGCACAGGAAGGAAAAAAATAAAATGATAAAAAGGAAAAAAAAAAGGTAAGCATGCAGAGCTGTTGTGTAGCTCTTGCTCCTATACTACTTACACATATAACTGGGCATTCTTTGGAAGCTCAGCCTAGCTGCACTCATGCCTAGTCGACTCTCCGGCAACAAATATGTTTGTAATGTGCCATTTGCCTCATTTGAACAGCACTTTGGACAAAGCATTAGCTAAATAAAAAAAAGTAAATAGTTTAGATTACGCTTCTCATCTAAGCCACAACCATGCACTAGTGCAGCACATAACACACAAAAACAAATTGCAAAGAACAACATTATAAGTGAAGGGAAAAAATTAAATGATAAAAAGAAAAAGCATAATTATAAAGTATTTCTGCCGTGCAAAGTTCTTAATGTTGTGGATTCCAGATCCAACCAATCCAACTTTTCCACTGTATCAAAATCAAGTCTTCTGAATATTGAGATCACCAGCTTTCAATTAATAAATAAACACACACACACACACACACACACAATAAGCCTAATAATAAAGGCACCTTTGATAACTGTCCAAGCCAATGTTTAGTCCTTCTGTGGGCTGTTACAGCCTTCCCTGATTCTGAATCCACTCACATACTCCTGTTATGCTACTTGCCCTCCACTGGGCAAGGAACAAGTGAAAGCTGCAAATCCAGCAGGGAATTTAACATAACACACAGGAAATGGTAATGTTCCCTCGCTATCCGAGTAAAGTGCATTGTTCAACTCCCCATAGCCACGCTCGCGTACACAGCAGCCCTCTGTTCAATCGCACAGTCACCCAGCATATTCTCTCCAAGTCCAGGCCAGCTCACCACTTCTTTCTCTGTGCAGTGTGCACAGATAATACAAATTACTGTGGGTAGATTAGTGGGTCAGTTAGGGCAGAGGCTACAATGTGGCCACAAGAATAGCCTTGTAACAATCCACTGAGTGCCACAGACACACAAGCGCACTGCCTCCATTGGAAAGACATGGCTCCGTTGTCTGCAGAGCAGAGTCTCACAAATTCTTGGTCACTGTTATTCAGTAGGATCTTAGATGGAATGAACACAGTAATGTAGTTATGAAGAAGGGCCAGCAGCACTGATTTTCTTGTTACAACTCAAGAAACTTGAGCTGTGCCAAGCAGTGCTGATCCAGTATTACACTGCCATAACAGAATCCATCATCGCATCCTCCATCACCATCTGGTACTGCTCTGCATCTTCACAAACCAAGGAAAGCTGCAGAAAACGGTACAATGTACAGAGAAAATCATTGGCTACTGGCTCTCCACTGTCAAAGACCTCCACTCTAGGATAAAGAAGAGGACGGGGAAAATCATGGCTTAGCCCTCACACCCTAGTCACTTTCTCTTCCAACATTTCCAATCTCAGTGAAGATCAAGAGTGAGAGCCCTCCAGACACGGACCAACCGCCACGTCTTCATTTTCTTTCCTCAAACCATCATCCTTCTAAACCAAGACCTGTCTGATGTCCCCCTGTCCTTACTGCTGCACATGCACTTTATTACATGCATTGTAATAAAAAATACTACTGTCTGTCCCATACAACTTGTTTTCTTTTGTCTAGTCTCTTTTTGTATAGCCTATTTTTGTCTTTGTACAGGTAGTTCTCTTTCCGAGCTCTTGATTTACAAGTTTATATCTTTATGAGAATTTTCTGCACCCAAAATAAAAATTTTGTTTTTCATGTATTCTTTTTTAATGTACGCACGCTGCTGAAACACATACACCAAACAAACAAAAACTTTACAATAGGCCTATTTTGATAACCTTTGTTTTCATATCATTATTGTTGTTGTTAGTTTTGTTATAAGCATATTAATTTTTTTAATAAATTCTTTTAAAGAAAGTGTTGCATCTTTATGAGGAAAAATTAAGAACCATGCTTTTCTTAATTGTAATTTTTGAAAAATTTCATTTACTGCACAACAATGAATTTCATCCATCTTATTTTGTCAGTGTTTCTCTGTCTGTGTCCTTCCACTGTCTCAGTATATTACTGTAAATGAGCAAAACTTTAATGGCTAATTACAAAATTCGTGCTGGGTCTTCTGGCATCTTTCTCACTGGGCTTTGCTACTACAGAGCATATACTCAGTACATGTATAAGGCTTGACTTTGGTGCTAGTATGCTAAGCAGGGAGATGTCATTATTGAGACAAACCATCAAGAACATATGCTTGAAGCAGACCAGGGGTGCAAATGTTGCCATAAACAGCCACAGGTGAATGGCTGTGAAACACAGAATAAAGCTGTGAGTGGGGGTGGAGGGAGGAATCATGTTTTGGCTCATATGTAAACAATGCAGAACAAGACAGCCTGTGCCAGATGTTACATTATGGCTGCAGTTTTTTAAGTTGGAAAAGTGTCTATTACCTTGGGGACTTTATATTATTTGATATTCAGTTAAGGTGATGTTTCGTAGATCGGTGGCACTAATGCTTTATCACCCCATTAGAGCTCACGCTCATGTTTACAGTCCTATCTCTCCAACCCCCCCTCTCATGTTTACAGTCCTATCTCTCCAACCCCCCCTCTCATGTTTACAGTCCTATCTCTCCAACCCCCCCTCTCATGTTTACAGTCCCATCTAGTGGTTTATATATATATGAGTCCTACCATCTAGCCATGAGCTGTGTTTGAAGTTTCCTTTTTAAAAACAGCAAAAATCATTATTAATGTTTTTATTGATTGATGCGTTTTTCACTCCAATTAGTTCAGGCGAGTGGTTATCTGTAGTGTAATGGTCCATTAAGTGAGGCACTTGTAATTTACAAGATATTGGTGCTGTTTGTATGAAAAATACAAAATGGAAACCACTTTCTTAATTTATCTTGGTTCATATTCAGAAGCATGTTAACATTATTACTTAACTGGCTGTAACTAATGATTGTTTAAATGTTTCAATTATCCTAAGTATCTGTGATAGCAAAAAATGTTAATTTTATTATATATTAATTACTTTGGTTTTGTTTTTAGGTGACAAATGAACCAAATAAAATACAAATGAGGCTCAGCATTCCACAGGTCTGTTGATGCTAGTTTTTCATGTATGTAACATCTGTGTCAATGTTTCTTAAATGCTCAATGAAGTCTAATAATTAGATACATTTCTTTCATTACATATATATATATATATACACTCACCTAAAGGATTATTAGGAACACCTGTTCAATTTCTCATTAATGCAATTATCTA
>JAAGVU020000040.1:13743935-13761728 GCA_011763525.2 Mormyrus iriodes | reverse complement strand
GATAGATAGATAGATAGATAGATAGATAGATAGATAGATATCCTTGTATAAAACTCTAGTTCACTACAAAAACATACAAACACATTATCAACTTTTATGTGAAACTGATCTTGCTTACAAGAGCTTTTGTTCTTTTAAGGCAGGTCATAAATAATCTGTATTTCTTAAACATTGTGCTTTTATAGAAATTTATAGTTAAATTCACCTCAGAAGGTGACTGGTAGTACTGTGCTTAAGGTCCAGATTTTTGACCATAAGGTTTCAAGTCTCAGGAGGGGCACTACAGTGTGTTAATGAGTATGTATCCTGAAAGGCTTCAGTAGAATAATACTAAATATGTAAATGTAAAACAGAAATGTATAAAACATGTCCGGTAAAGTAGATATGTTTAACAAAATTAGCTAAATCAACTTAGAACATGATTTATACATATTTTTACATTAATCTTTTTTATCAAAACCAAAGCTTGCTCAGATAAGATATAGATTTGCATTCCAAATTGCATCCTGAAACTTATATATATTGTAAATATTTTTAAATAATTGCATTGAGCAAAAAATGCTAATTGGATATAATTATCAAAGGTTCTTGCTACAAAAATGTGATACTGACTAGCTTGACAAGGTAAATTATTGAAAATATTTTCACTGAGTGACATGCTTTATAACAGATTGCCAAGAGAGCATTTTAATTCATCAGATAAATTATCAATTTGGCTGTAACGAGAGTATCTTGTATTTTTCTCATTCAGTTTCCTTGGAATTTTAATATTTATGAAGAATGCCATGACACTGAATCCAGTCACTATTCCTCATAGGAGTTATTAAAATGCTTATATTATTAATCCTTCAGCCAATTAACATTTAGTTCATATGGTTTTTTTGTGCCATCCAGATGTTATATGTACATATGTTCACTTCTTAATTATCTGATTTACCCTAGTGACTCAGTGATCCCGTTTCATCCCAGAGCACTGTGGATGACATCATTCAGTATTTCATCACCCCATGCCAAGAGGTCAAAAGCTGAGACTATGACCTATGACTCTGCTAGTGTCCTGAGATGCAAAATTACAGATGTATGCATTGCTTGGATCATTATGGCCATTCAGGTTGGGTTATTGGGTAGTATTGTCAACACAAGCTTTCTCTATAAGATGGATCTTCTACTGCATTTCATTAGTGCCATATGGTGACTTTCAGACCCTTCGATTCCTTGGAGTCCCTTGGGGGACATTGTAGTAATATGGGCTGTCTTGTAAAAAAAAGCTAATTTGCACACAACCATGCATTATGGTAACATTACCCAATAATTTAACAGCCTCATATATTTTGATATTTATCTATTTTAAATCCAATATCATGAACGGTTGAAGCTGCAGTACACATTTGTTCAGGATGCTATTGTTTCTCAGTTATACAAAAATGTATAGAACATACCCGCTATGTCCGAAAACGGTGAGAAAGAACCATACTTACATTATTTCAAATGAGACATCACCAGTCATTAAAATCTTACAGTACATTGCCACATAAACATTGCAAGCAAGAAATAGTGTTGTGTAATAGTTGTAAACACCTTGACAGTTTCAAGCTCCTTAGGTCACAGTTACAATAATTTATTAGCATTTTTTCTTCTAATAAGACAAAGTTCTCTTAAGAAATACGTTGTTCTAGGCTTTTATTGTACACATTAACTGCGGCTTACAAATTTCTGCTGAAGAACATTTAAAGAGCCAAAAATTTCCCTTCGTATTAAAACTTCTGAGTAAAATTACTAATGCATAATCTATTATCTATGCATAATGTTTTATCTGAAAAAAATTATTGTTAGGTGAAGACATCAAATTTTACAGCTGAAAAGGAAACAACCTGACAAACTGTTTTGATCCAGTGGAGCCTGCCTCTAATTGTTATTGCTTTTGGAGTAGAACATTTAAGAGTCTAGGGTGTCAGAGCTTAAGAGTGTGTATGGATGAGGAATTTTCACTCAGAAATTATATAAAAAGCTTATAAAAGTTCCATGTCTGTGAGTAGTGGCCCATGAGATGTTTTTTCTATGTCACTGCGATGCAATGTTAAACATGAATCACCAACTTGTCTACCCCAGGGATGATAATGGTCCATGTCATATTACTGTAACCAACAGGCATGGGCTTTTGTGTCTGGGTCTGAGTTACCTGTCTGCTGGAGACCAGTCTCCAGTTTTACTTCTCTCCATTCAGCTTCCCCAAGTCTTGTGATGTTCTGCCCAATGCACTCAGAACCTGTCAACAAGGGAATGCAGCAATGTGAGTGGGACAGGGCTCGGGGGGCTGTCTCTGTTGCTAAATGTGCCTGATGTTGGAGTAAGTAAAAAGAATTGTATCGTGCCCTCTGTGTCCAGCATTACTAACTTACTGTTCAATAAATTTAGCAAATAAATAATAATAGTAAAAAATAATTGTAGTAACACTAAACAAAAGGACTTAAAAGAATCAAAGTAGGTAAAGAAGTGATACATCAAACAATATCAGTAAAAAGGCAAGAACGGTAAGATACATATATAATACATTGTATGTGTGCTGTAACCATTTAAATTAAATTGAATTAAATTAAATTTCTGGTAATAATTTTAAATCTCAAGAATTGTGTCTGAAATACTAATAAGGCTGTGCTTACATTCTGCAAAGCAGTCTTTTCACATTTTTGTCCATAACAGATATTCAATTTCACTTTGTTAAAGTTAAAGTTAAGTTAAAATGAATCTTTTGAAATAGTATCCTGCCTTGCTTGTGCTTTTTTCCCTTTTCACCACTTTTGTTTCATTAAAAATTAAGTATGTATGTGGATATAACAAGAATCATAAAGAAAACAAGACTCATTTTCTAGATAAATAAATGAATACACAGATATAACAAAAGTGATGTTATATAATTTTAAAGATGCAAAGAGGGCATTATAAGAAACAAAGCAGAAATTCCTTTTCTCCCTGCAACTCATTATCTGCAGAGCTAAGAATTGCAATATCGAAGGGAAGTCTGCTTTTACAAAAAACAATACAAAAACATTGTTTCTAAAGAGCAAACAAGACGACTAATAAAATCTGCTTAATTAAAAACACACACACACACAGACACACACACACACACACGTTCATGCAATCTGAAATGCACTTGGAAGCAAACATTTCTGAGATGCATAATGCACTTTTGAGATGCATGATTCAAATTTTGAAACTATAATCACAGGAGTACCAAAAATCACTCAGCATAAATTAATGCACATGTAATTGACATTCATGGGAAAGTCAAAGAGAATTTGAGAATCCTAAATATTACCAATTATAATTCCGTCTATATAAATATCATTGCCAAAAGTGTTATTATAACAGAACATGCCCCTTTAAATTAGTATCAGAGGCAAGAATTCATTTCAATGTGAGGCTCTCTGTTGCATGGCCTGTCATTGTCTGGCTCTAAAACTGGAAAAAGATCACCCAAAAAACCTATTCATTTAATAAAACAAGTCCATATATCCCCTGATTCTGTTCTCCATCCATCCTAAAGACTCATCAGGATCAGTGAGAACTGCAGCTGGGTACTTGTAAAAAACTGCTCTCATAAAGAACAGAAAGGAAAACATATTTATGTGGCACAGGATGAGAACCCTGATGAGAATCATGCTTTTATAAGGAAGAATATTCAAAGACCAAAACAAGGCTGTTTCTATTGCTGAGTCCAGTTCTTCAACAGCAGGACATCCCCTAATACATGACAAAATCAATACAATGCCTCACAGTCTACACTGAAAGCATTCTTGGCTCAGATAATAACTAGGAAGTACCAAGGTTTTTTTCCTTTCTCTGATGGAAAATCAAGATGGAGTGATACATTCCAATGAACAGTGTTAAGCATGAGGGAAGACATTGTTTGTATAGGGACAATTTCAAGAGAGTACTGTTGATGTTAGGTTTGTCAAAACTGTCACTGGAGACAGGAAAAATAAGGCCTTTTTATTTTTTACATCCTAGGATTAGCCCTGAGCTGACTGTGACCTTACATTGGAAAAACAGTTTTATTTTAGTTTTAAATTAGGGAAATGACCAAATCACTGAGTGTGAAATCATCACCACAGAATAAAACATGTAGATCTTTTTAAGTGTCTTATATTATAAGACAGAATATGAGACATAATTGGGAATGTGGTGCCCTGTGATGGGTTGGCACCCCATCCTAGGTTGTTCCCTGCTTTGTGCCCATATCTTCCGTGGTCCTGATTTGGTCCAGCGGGTACAGGAAATGGATGGATGGATGGGGATGCTGTATGATTTTGTTAGTGTGACAGTATTTTGTTATATCAATATTCTTTTACTTTTCTAGTGTATGAATAATTTTTTGTCCCTCTGTCTAACTTCGGTTCATTTTTCTATATTAACTATATTGAACCCTGAGTTAAATTATTGTGTATACAGCACTGATGTATGTAAAGTTCAGAAATACATTGTATAGAGCAAAAACAAGGCAAACTGCAAAGACAATACACATAGTGCAAACAAGTAGACAGTAGAAACCAATTTAAACAATGCGCTGAAAATAAACAAAATTTCCAGAAAAAAGAAGGAAATAAATTAAAATCAATAAAAATTAATTGACAAATGCTATATGTGCAATTTAAAAAGGAAGGATCAAAAGTAGTGCTTCTTAGCACACCGTGATGGAGTGAGCTGGTGGAGTGAGCTTCTCCCTGCACCACAAGACAAACTGACCATGCTTATAAGAAGAATATTAGGTTGAACAAATTGTTGAATAAATGAACACAACACTCATCTTTTTCATTCAGCATGGTGCCCTTGTGATGCAGTGATATCTGTCTTTCAGTATGACCTTTGTTTAGGTGTCCATGATTTCCCGAAAGGTTTTCTGGCCCAGCTACATGAGTGTCAGCCAGAACACTAACCTCCAGCAAGCTTGGTTTTAAACCCATGTTTGTACTGGACATTTGCCAGAAAATGACAGATGAGGTGATGCAGAACTGGCCAATGTTGGCTCAGCCAGCCCATCAGGTCTTCAATGCACCAGCAGGACACAGCTGCTCGGCCCTTGATCCGCTTAGTAGATAGGCTTCATCACTTGTGGTACGAAATGTTTTTGAATGAATTCATTGCATAAGTAAGGTTTAATTTCATTGCATCACTAAAACAAAACCACAAAACTAATGCAACATGGAATGAATGAGATAACAAAATAGCAAAGGCATTTTTGTTTGCATCCATGGAGGTTTAATGGATATACATAGGCAAGATAGTTATCACCTCAATGATAAAAAAGAAAAATCCTTCCATCCATGAAGTCCCTGCAATCTTTGATTTTGCTGACAGAGAATTGCCAACTGAATAAGTCCAGTTACCTGACTCTTACTTGTATCACCTGATTAAGATTCTAGACGTTCCTCTAAACTCCATTAGTGACTGATTGACCTGCACCTGATTCTGATAGTTTTGATTTCAATGATTCAAATGACAGTGATTCAAATTTGGTAATAAACTTGATTGGATTTCCAGAAATGCTGCATATGACTTTTCCATAGATAATAAGATCCAGCAGAATTAGTGTCTTTGAAAGCAGCCAGTTTGGTTCAAGGAGCTTTGTTGAAACAGCACATAATTTAGCTACAGAGATTTTCGCAATCCCCAGAGAAAATCCTGCAGAGGCTGCATAGCACAGTACTTCCATTACGTTTCTCAAGTATCACTCTTTAATGGTGGAATGTGCTACCAATCCACATCTGAACCCACAGTGTTTCATTAACGAGATTCTACGTGCACACCTGGATAGATTTGCTATTTTTCATATTGATAGTATCCTCACCTACTCCACTGATTACAAAATCCATGCAGGACGTGTATGGCTTGTTTGGCAGTGGCTATTGACTAATATTTTTTTGTGAAATTCAAAATGTGAATTCCATAAAACAGAAAGCAGGTCCCTTTCATAACTAATTAGTAATAATAAGTGAAACAATGGCCTAAATTGTTAATGACAAAGGAAACAGAAATTTACTCATTCCTGGGCGACATTTTATATGGAATTTCAGCTGTGTTAACCATGCTAAAAGTTGGTTCCCTCAAATTCAAGTGAACTAGATAAGTCAACCATACCTTCTTGGAAAGTGGCATAGGTGCACTTCATACCCAAAAACATGGTAAAGGCCCGGCATGTGTTTCCATTTTAAAAAAGCTCTTACCTGAAAAAGGAATTATGACATTTGGAATTGGAAACTTAGTTGTTAAAATAGCCTTTGAATATTGGAAAAATTAGATATCCTTATCCTTATGAATCATCAAAACCTAGAATATGTCAGAACAGCTAAACTCTCATTATGCACATGATTGTTTTTGATTTACTTTGTTCTATAGGAGAGGATCTAAGAACACAAAGACTGATGCATCACATCTCCATAAGTCTCTGAAGCCACAAGATGCTCCAGAAACTATAACTTCTTCTATATGTATTGTTACTTCCTCCTGGACAATTCTGGTTGCCGTCTTTACATTGAATAAAGGACGTCACTTAGTTTCACTAAAGAGTCTGCCATCTGCACTGAATCTACAGATGTCTCATTCCATGGTGTTTTTGGGTATTATGACCTATCCAAGATAATTTCAGAAAGAGGCCCTTAGTTTAGTCTGCCTTTTTTGAGAAACCTCTTATCTTGTATTCCTGAATGCCTAAGTCTGGTCAACCTGAATGCCTCAGTCAGGAAACACTGGAGTGTTTCTGCACTTCTCACTGATTACCAAACAACAAAATTGTTGTAGGTTTTTCCCATGGGCTGAATACGCTCAGAATTACCTTATAGTAATTCAGTTTATCTTGTAGTTTATCTACTAACCTCCCCCCATTCCAGTGCATTCTAGGACCTTTGACCTTTTCTCTTCCCTTGGCTGGGAACACTCTTGCACATCCCTGTAGTGGATGAGTGGTTATGATGCAGCAGGAATTGCGGATGAATGACGCATGACTGAGTCAAGTCGTGGACACCAAAAACACCACGCTGACCGACGGCGATGCCCTGCACAGCAGTATCAGCCCGGCCAGGAGGTTTGGCTTTCCACCTAGGTTTGGGAGGCTTTTCATGCAGTTTGGTTTAGCCAACTCAATTTTGGATCTCCCTCAAAACCTTTTTAGTGGATGATTAACCTACACCTACAGTAGCTTAGACTTTGAGTATATAATTATGACTTAGAATTTGGAAATTAACTTTGCAAATGAATCTACTCCTATGGGACAAATGTTACCCCAAACATCCAGTACAAGATCAGGGGGAGCTTGAAGCTTATTCCAGGCTGCATAGGGCACAAATATTCTGGATCGGTAACTGAGCCACCATGCCACTCCTAAAAAAGGATTTCACAAAAAAGTATTTATTTATTTCTACAGAATTATGTATTTATTTCAAGTTATTTTACTGATCATCACAAATAAAATGCCTAGAGCTACATAGCCAGAGAAAACTCTGAATCAAGGGACACATAGTTTTCGACTGATTTTTTAAATTTCAAGGCAATTCAGGATAGCATCAAATATTAAAGTCATGTTTCCATAAGAAGAGCTCTCTGTCAATCATAAAGGTCTAATGTGGCAGAGTGAGAAATTGGTTTGAGGTTAGGGATGGGGTGGTCTCGATTACAAGCGGCTTTATGTAGCCAGGCGAAGATATTCACCTTCAATTTCCTTATTAAAACTGCTTTAGTGATATTTCTTATTTTTTGCAAAATTCAAGCCCTCTTTAGAATGCTACAGTTTTTCCATTCAATGTCAGGGTTGGTGCCCTCTGATCCCTCCTCCTGTGTCCTTTCCCTTTGGCCAACAGGCAATGCTGGTCATCCTGCCTTTCCCGCTCTTTGTTCTTCATCCTTGTTTGTGTTCTCAGCTTCCTGCCCTGCTGCATAGCTTAGGGGGTTGAGTGTGTGGCCTAAAGTCTGTGAAACCTATGGTCATGGGTTTTGGGCTGGCTGAGGCCAGTCTCATGTGTTACTTTGTATTTATTGTTTTATTCCCTAGTGTTTTCCTGTTTGACTTCTTGGTTCTGTCTGTCCAGTTCCTTGGTTTTTGTTAGGGGTTTTGCTGTCCAGTTCTGTATAGTATCAGTATAGTCTTGTCCACCCTGTCTCTGAGGCCCTGGCATTGCCCTTGCACGTTTGGTGGGGGGGGGGGGGTAATGTCAGGGTCAGTACCCGTCCAACCCTGCCTTTGATGTCTCCTCCCCGTTTGGCCAGCAGGTGTTGCTGGCCACCCTGTCTTCCTCCGTGTCACTTGCCCTTCAGTCCCTAGGTGCCTTCCCTGCTCCCCGGACCACTGCATAGCTGAGTGTGTGGCTCAGATTAAGAACTAGGTACAGGTTCAAAGCTGATGAAGAACAAGCCTTATCTGGTTTTAGTTTTTGGTTTTCGTAGTGTTATTGGTTATCAGTGCTTTCCTATTTTTTGTGTTTTTGTATTTCAGTTGGTTCCTTGTCCCCTATTTGCTCAGTTTTCCATGTCTTTGTTAACCCTTAGTGTTTGTTAATTTGCCCAAGTCTTCTTTGCTGTTTAATTGTAATATGCCACACCTGTTCCTTGTTTACCCTGAGTCCTTGTGATTGGTTTATTGGTTGTGACTCTCACCTGTCCTGCATCGTGTCTTGTTAGCTATGTATTTAAGTGCCTGTTCTGTTGTTTGATGGTTCATTGTCGTGTATGTGATTGTGTAAAGTAGTTGTGTAGTGGTGCTCTATTTAGTTTCTTTGTCTGCTTCCTGTGTTATCTGGTTCCCGGTCTTTCCTTGTTCCCTAGTTGTTTAGTTTTTGGTTTCTACAATAGTTAATTCCTTATTTTTTCCCAGTTTGTTTTTGACCCCTTGTGGTCTTATTTTTGTGATTTGTCCCCAGTGTTTGTTTTGGTTTCCCCAATAAACCCCTGTTGTCTCTTGGAGCTACAAGTGGATTGTCACTGCCTTTCTGCCTGTGCCATGCCACACCGTGCCCATGACAATTCAATACAGTTAGGTGAAAAGGGCATACTGTGTTCTACACTTGAATGTGGGTTTTTGGACTTGTAGGAGCTGTATGATGTGGTTTTGATAGGTGCATGCAGATAGGTCAAGCCATACGGCTACTGGAATTAAAGGGAACCTCTATGAGGTGTTAAGTAATCTCTGGTGAAGACCAGTGTTGTGCAGGGTTCCGCTAATCATCTAACCGCTACTTAGTGAAGTTAACTGTTTCATTAGAGGATTAGCATTATTGCTAACTTTAAAAACCAATGAGCAATCCACTAAATTTAGTCCAAAGGCCATTTGAATGTGTTAACATTTTATGCATGTAAAGTGTGAAGAGTAATGGTCAAAAATGTTTGTAAACCCCTAAAATAATATATATTTGTTCCTTCCTGTTGTGAGTGTGTCTGCAATGGTGTATCTGGCTGTTGGCTGACTATGTGTAAATGCAAGACATGATTAGGCAATAACTTGTCCGATTTAACGTAGTTTGGGATGAATGTAAGTAATTGAAGATAAAGTCCATTTAGACTGCAGTACTAACTACTGAACTAAGTGGAGAACAGGGGCCTGTATCATGGATAACTTGGTGGATTTAAGGTACCATAGTTTAAATGGACTTGATTTTTGTTCACTTTAGCCCAGAATACGTTAAATTTGACAAGCTATCCAGCTAAGCAAGATATCCTGATTAGTGATACAAGCCCCTGGTTGTATTTTCTGGGTTCTGATTGTCAGATCTATAGACCAATAAAATTTGAGACTCTCCTTCCTAGTTCCAGGTAAATGGCATCATGGTTTTACCAAGTTGCTTTACTAAGGGCAAAATGTCAGCATAGGCTATTTGTGAAATAGGACTTCTCTTACAAAAATGCTTTTATCGTTAGCTTCTATTACATTTTTTTTGTGGTTTATCGGTTTAGCGTTATCGAATTAAACTTTGGAGTTAGTGGATTAGTGGTTGTCGAAGCTAACTTTTAGGTCAGTTGCATTTAGAAATATGTTTCGCTATTTTTGACAAATCTGTAAGTTTTTTTTGTTGTAACCATGTTTTGCTCCGAAGTGTTTAAAAGGAGAAAAATTTCAGTTTTATTTTTAGAAAATTTGTGCAAGTAAAAAACCCCAAACAATCATTCTGTCCAGAGTATTCTTTAAAATCCTGGGCTACATTTATTAACAATAAAAGAAGAGGCTCAAAAATAAGGCAGAGTGCTGGGTTCCCAAATGGGGTCCCAGCACTCTGGTAGGACCGTGTCCAATCAAGAGACCCACTAGCACTACCTTCTCTTCTTCTATCTCCTCACGGCTTCACTTTGGCATGTAGGCCGAAGGTATAAAAGAGGTTACAGATGGGCGGCTTGATTAGTCACAAGCTGTGAGCCATTGGGGTAGCCATGAGGTAATGCCCAGCAGTGCTGCCTGTTGCTGGCATGGCGCCCACACCCCAGAAGTCATGCCATTACGTTAGTTAAATAAAAGTCAAACTAGTTAAGATCAAATTAACAGTAAGTTTGATTTTGCTGGCTCAGCCCTATGATGGCCCAGGCAGGATGTTCCCATGCCTCATGTACTGTTCTGCTTGGGATAGATTCCAGCGCTATTGTCACCCTGCACTGGATAAGCAGACAAGATGGGCAGATTTACTGTTAGCTCATCTTTAAGTTTCCCTTTTCAATATTATTGTTTAAATTAAAAAGGTCAGTATTTGTGTAAAATTTTTAAAAACTTCATCTCTTTCAGAAATGAATAATTAGTCATTTTTGTTATGCTTTTATAACATAATCAACTCAAAATTAGGACATAATCTTTTTTGTTCAATTTAGGTTTCAAGATGGTAATGGGTAACATCTATATTTTATGAACTCTATCAAGAGAATTTGAGATCTACATTGCTACTGTAATGCACAATGTTTTTGTCTTAGATACGGAAACTTAAAACAATACTTGATCACACCAAAGTCGGCACAATATGTTGGATGCCATGGAAATGAGTTTATTTTACTATGACTATATAACTGCAGGGAAAAGTTCAGTCAATATTATACTTGTAATACTTTTTCTAAATTGAGTCAGACATTCGTTCAGTAATAGTACTGTCAGGTCTCACCAGGATTTTGATATTTAACTCTGGTAAATTCTGATTTCCACCGATATCACAACGATTGATTATTAATTGATTATATGGGTATAAGGCAGCACTATTGAGAGAGAGAGAGAGAGAGAGAGAGAGAGAGAGAGAGAGAGAGAGAGAGAGCAGGAGGTCTACTACTTCATCTGCAGATATGTCTTTTGGTAGAATTTGCTCTGCTTGCCTACCCCTCTGGACCATCAAGAGGCACATAAACTACCCATTCAATCCTCTAATCTGTGTGTCATGTGGATCTGTTTCCAATTCCAAAGGACACAAATCTCACAATCATCTGGCAAAAGTATATACCAGACTATTGTCTAGCAATAGATTTTTCGTAATTGTTCCTTTGTCTTTTACTATCCTTTACTCTGAGTGTGATATATACAATATTTTTTCTTATGCTATTACTACTATTAAGTTATAAATGTTAAAGTGCATTAGACTAGCAAAGATTGCTCGAAGCACACACATGCATGTTATGGCCCAAACTGGATAGCACTTCCATACAGTCTTTCTCCGCTGATCTGAATGCACCGGATTATCTTCCTCATGATTCAGCCCTAGTGAAACCTTCTCAGCAATGCAAATTTGTCACAGTTGTGGAAAGCAAGGATACGAGAAGCCTACAGTGCCCACTGAATTCTCTGTTTAAATTTCAAACCAATTTTCTCCACTCAGAAACATACCCACTGAGGAGCCTTTATAGTGTCTGAATACTCACAAATGTGAGTTACAGCTACCAGTGACTACACTTGATTGCATCTGAGGAATGAGAGACCAACAGAGTCAGATTTGAAGGCATTATAGGTAAATATGCATTCTAGAAAATTTGTAACCATGTTAGCACTAATGACATCCAGTTTAAACACTGGGGATTACAGAAAGTAACATGCCAATGTGTAAATGAGCTAAAAAAGATAATCTTTGGGTGCATCAACATTACAGAAGGCACAATATTCTAATTCTAGCCATGCTTTGTGGTGTGGAGCTTCGCTTTTATGTAGACATTTGATCAACAGAACTGTAGCCCATAAAGATTTGGGCAGATAAAACAAAATATCAGAGTATTTGCTACAGTGACTAAACCATTTTATTATTGCAATAGAACTGAAACCGACTCTCCCACTGGAATGAGCATCTGTTGACGTCTTTGATCAGTAAATCCCTTTCTTTAAATAATGCCTAATGAAGAACAACATCAAGTTTACTTGAAAAGGTAAATAATATATATGCCGCAGAGCATGTTGCCAGGTTATTGCAGTATAACCGATAGATTTGTGATGCATCTGCTGGTAATAGTGATTGCACACACATGTGATCATTTCTTTTGTTTACACGATTTGGTGGTTCTAAATTACCCAGTCACTGTTAGTTCCATGTTAGTGCAAAGCTAATGAAGGAGTTTCCACCTTTAACTAAAAATGTTTTACTGTTAATATGAATTCAATATTATTTTCTGAATATTTTCCAAGCATCTTAAGGCAAATATAAATGAAGCATTGACCAAGAATCCTAATTTTGATCTCCTTCAATTCCTCAGTTTTCCTATAGCTGTCTGTCATTCTGCAGTTGTGTGTGATGTTTCAGTTCAGAAAACTCCTTTGCACTAAAATAGCATATGACAGATTAATGAATGATTGATAGTATTCCCTTTTTTGCTCCTGGTCTTGAGTGCAGGCTACAAAATCTGATTGGTGTCAGTGAGACTGTGTTTCTTTGTTTAGGTCATACTTTTCAGATCAATATCTCATTATATAAATGATCAAATATGAAAATTCTCACTGGAGTGCCAAATGAGTCATTGCTGAGCCCATACTCTTCTTTATGAACGTATTGGCCCTTTGGAAATGGCCAACATTTAAAAATAATCAATAAAAACACAACAAATATGTAAATCTGTGTTATGGAATAATTAGAGCAAATTTGGTTCCAACCTTTGTGTGTTTGTAAGATGCATGTCTGTATCTGTGGTTCTTAATCTTAAGTAATGTTTCTGAACCTGGTCGTCAGGAACAACCAGATGATCTGCATTTTTGCTCCCTCCCAGCTCCCTACCACAGTCCATATCTTTGCTCCTTCCAAGCTCCAGATCCATGATCTGGGGTCGCTTTGCTGGTGACACAATTGATCTTCACCAAATCTATGGCACTTTCAAGCAGATGGCTATCACAGTATACTTTAGTATCTGTGTAGTTTGCATGATCCTCCCTGTGTCACATCTGGGTTTCCTGTTTGTTCCTATAGTCCAAAGTTTCTGCAGTCCTTAGTGCATATGTATGTGGACTCACATCTTATACTGCCTCAGCCTTATGTCCTGTGATCCCAGGAATAGGATAGGGTTAGGCATATATAGGGTTATCTACAAAGGGGTGCTTATTCAGTATTTCTGTTTTTTTGTGCATTGTACACAGAGAGAGGAAGACAGCACAGAATTAAGGAAATTGACACATTTAATGCCAGAGTCAAGAAATAAAGCTATAAAGCAATCATGCAGAAAGTCACCATCCAAATATAGTATCATTCTAGTATTTCCAGTCTGCTCTTTTCCAAGGCATCAATTCTTATTTACCCAAGTGGATTCTTAGCAGTGCATTATGCGTCTTAATAATTTAGTTTCATTGTGTTGAAACTATGAATTCATTCAAGCTTAAGCCTGTCTAACATATGCTGATTTAGCTAACAGATTAACTAAAAGGCAGGTTTGAAAGTTAACAGTGTAATTGTGTAGCAGTGTAACATTTATGGTGCACTGTGTGTGACACTGCATACTTTGCTCCCTCATAGGTAGATGATCATTAATTTTTTTTGTATGAGGGCATTACATGTTGCACACACTTCCGATATTACAGCTTCAATCAAATATTTGATATTGATATTGTTTAAAGTAAGACACCAAATAACTGCAGGCAAATGACTGTTTTATGAAGATATATGACTTATATTAGGGAATGTGTCCTGTACCTTTAAAACTATTGCTGGATGCTGTCCTTTTTTGGATTTAAAAAAAGAAAAAAGTATTTAGTTCAAGCAATAGGCTGAAATTAAGTGAGGCAGACGTCACAATTCTGTATTGTTATACTATACTATTTGCAAATGAAATTTCGTTGTTGTTCAGCAGTTACCGGAGCTATTGCTCTTTTGACTCACGGTAGTCAAATCCACAATCTAAAGGACCAAAGTCTGTTATCAAGCAAGCCACAATCCCATGCTTTCAAAATATGGCCAGGAATGCACAGATGGGAAAGGTAACTTTTTATGTAACTTTTTCATGTAACTTTTTATTACCATAAATGGTTGTATAACTAATATAATATAATGTTTCCTGGAGAAAACCTTGTTACATTAAATGCTACTTTGTTTTCTATATATTCTAAAAGATGTTTGACAATTCCACTTACCGTCATTTGCCTTGGTGGTATGGGCTGGATATTATGACCCTTCGGCCCACACCAGATTTTTGATCTGCATTGGTCCGATTTTATGAAGCCAATCAAATCCTTAATATTTCTTTTTTTGAGACTTTGAGTTACAACTGGAAAGGTTTGTGACAGGGTCAAGTTTATAACAGAATTAACATTGTGATTCTAATTGCCTGTTTTTCTGACTTTTCCCCTTCAGTTAAACTGGATTAATGAAATGTTCTCTTTTGTGGAAACCAAGAATAACGAAAGACAAGCTGTATACCCTCTGCCTATCAGCATACATTACATTTCACTGACGGAAAATCAGAAGAATACCTAGTTGAGGAAGGGTAGCACAAAGGCTTTTGGCATCATTACCCCCAATTGCTGAACCATGTGGATGTTCTGTAGGGATGCAAATACATCTATGTTGTATCTTGAAGCTAGGCTAAAAATGAGAATAATGCATACATGAATCATCAAAGCCCGGTCACAGAAATGGGCTACTTTTTTGGGATGCATCAGAATTGCATGGTTTGAATGAAATTATTTCACAGAAGTATCATTGTACAGAGCTGTTGACACGTTGGGCTAGCAGTGATTTTCAGGTGAAAAGAGATAAGACATGAGTGGGCAGTCTTGGTTGTGTAAATTTAGTGAGTTCAGCCATTGCCTGTTCCATGTGAATTCTCTGACAGATAGTTTTCAAATTAATATGTAAAAAAGTAACTAGTTTGTCATACTGAAAAAATGCGGATGTGAACCTTAGCTTGAAGGAATACTTTAGCATTTGAATTTGCTCAGAACAAAAAAAAGTAATGCTTATATTTATCCTCTTATGCCATTTTCATAGCTTCATCATTGCCTGTATGCACATATTTTCTTTTGTTAAAAAAAGGGTAATGATAGTTCACTGCTAAATAATACTCAAAGGTTTCTGGGGTGGTGGCCTCATTAAATCAATGGGCACATATGGCATAGGTTTCAGTTGCCTGGAATGACACACGGCAAAATCTTTGTTTAAGGGACACTTTGCAGGCAGATTATACACATTCTGATTCTTTCAAAGAGCAGATTTTTGAAAATATGCAGTGACATATGAGCTATGACACTTACAAGCTGTGCAAATAGAATGTCTGCCAGGAACCGAATGATTTAAAGACAACTGACATTAAGAGCCATTATGGAGACAATCTGCAATCCATTATCCAAACTGTTTGGCTTCCTTAAAAAGAAGCTGAATCAATAAAGAAGCCTTTACAAAACAAATCTATATCATAAACAATGGCAGGGCACAGACCGCTTTTTTCTTATACTGCATTTAAGCAGCGTTATTGCCAGGCAGCAGTTAGGAAAATACTGTTTTTTTTCCTTAAAGTACCATCAATCTTAAAGATGTAGAAAAAGCTTGATTTTGCATATTCATTGAATCTATTGTTTAGAAGAACATGCAAAGAAAAAATAATAGTTCCTGATAGATTCAACTTCAGTCACATTGTATTAACATTGCAAAATGAAAAGTGAAATGAAGAGTAAAAAGGGCCTTAAAGTGGTATGCATCTTAGCAATATCCTGAGGAATTTGTCTAGTGAAATGGTGAGGGTGCCCTCATATTTATGGGACCGCATGTTACACCAGTAGGTTCATTGGGTACCCCACCAAACTGACTTAAAGGAGGGAGGACTATACTATAGAATATTTTTCTCTCATAACCACACATGACAGTTAATTGGACATAACAACCATACAATAACAACAGGCCAGGTTAAGAGCCAGTTTTGCAGGGTACCCCATGGTGGCATGATAGAGTGGGGGCAATTTAATCCTTATCCACATCTTGTCAGAACAACCATGTACGTGCATTTTTGACTGTTTAATTGGGCCTTGCCTTTAAGTATAAGACTGATCATGTTCATTTTTTATTCCAAGACAAAATACTGGCCACAGCAATGTTGCCTGAGTGAGCCATTGAGAGATCGACCCAAGGTTACCTGAGCAAGGGCCAGAAACCTTTGAGTATTATTTAGCAGTGAACTATCATTACTCTTTTTTTAACAAAAGAAAATACCTAGCAATGGCACAGTTGATTGATATTGAATGGAAAACAATTTATTTTTTTGCTAGAGCAGAGGATAAAGGAAAAGCTTTATATGACAAAAAAACTGGTCTGTCTTATATTAGCATATGGTTGTATTCTTAGGCAACGCTATCCATTGAAACATTCTATGGATTGTCACATAAAGATACTGGTTATAGTTAACAGTTTTAGTTGGGGGAATAAAACTATTTAGAAATAATAAATGTAGATAATATCAAAAGTTGAATGAAGAGAGATTTTCTGTTATTCAAAGATCAATAAAAGGCAATGAAAGGGCAATCAATATTTTATCATAAGTAGGTTATTTAATGATTTTTTTTCCCGTGGTGTTATTTTTTAATATCATCTGATATAAATCAGAGCAATTCTAAAGAATTATAGTAGTAGTATTTAGTAGTCCACCCACCCATCTTCTTATCGTTTATCCTGGCAATTTTAGGTGCATTACTGATAATTAATTTTGCATTAATTTGAAATTCAGCATTATATTGACCAAAATTATATTCACAGAAAAGACCTTAAACCTATGTTACATATATTATATGAAGTAATGACACATGCTTTTCTAGATAGAGTTATAGCTGAGTGTTTGCAAACAAAATAAGGTGACATATTACATAAATCCTGAAAAACTGCAGCATGTAGTAGAATTATGCAAAACGATACTTGGTATTTTCCTTCACTGTGGGGTAATTATTTGCCATGTCAATATTTGCATATAATTTTGTTCTAAATTTGCCTTGCTTGTACAAATCTAATAGAGTTTCAAATGCCAAAAAATTTTGTTTTGCATGGGGGCCTCCATACAGCATGTATCCAACTCTATGTTTGCAAAATCTTTTAAATATAAGGAATTAAGGCTTTGACTGTATGCTTTAATACACTGTCACACCTCCAGGCCTGATATCATGGCTGATATGAACTCTAACTAAAACCAACAAGCAGATGTGTGTGATCTTTCTTCTGATTAATGTTTCAAGTCAAGTCAAGTCAAGTAGGTTTATTGTCATTTCAGCCATATACACAATGAAACGAAACAATGTTCCTCCAGGACCATGGTGCAATGAAAAAAACAAAACACACGAGACGGCACAAGTGCAAACAAGACAAAGTGACAAGTGCAACGAACAAGAGCAAACAATACAAT
>JAAGVU020000040.1:13704239-13726946 GCA_011763525.2 Mormyrus iriodes | reverse complement strand
CAGGGGCATAAAGCCCCAGGCAACTTAACTCCTGGGATCATTGGAACACGCAAACCCCTCCACCACGATAAGGTGTCGGCTCCAGGAGAGGCTCCTGATTCAGTCATTGTATATTTAAGTGTCTGCTCTTGTTTAGTTCTTTGGTTAGTCATTGAGTTAGGTTCCTAAAGTTTGTAGGTGTTTGTATGTTCGCTTGGCTAGTATGGTTCCGTGTTTGTTCCTTTAGAGTATGTCCTGGTATTTCATTGTGCTACCCTGTGTGTCTCCTAGTCTTCCTTGTACCTGCTCCTCAGTTGTCTAGAGTTTGAGTTTATTAGCCTGTGTATTTCCCTGTGTTTGTTTGGATCCCCCGTGATCCTTTTGATTTGTAGATTCCTGGTGTGTCCCCTGTGTTTCAATAAATCCCAGTGTACCCCTTAGCCACAAGTGGGTTGCCATCCTCCTTTCCCGCCGGCGCCATGCCGAGGCACTGTGACCCAACATAGGACATAAGTTTGTAGTGCACCCTGGATGGGATATCTACGGTGACCAATAAGGGTCAACACACTACAAAATCAAAAAACACAAATTATGAAAACAAGCGGAAAACAAAAAAACACTGCAAATCCACTCTCGACAAAATGGAAATGAGCCACAGAAAAACTGAAGTTTGCGAGGGACACTGAAATGAAACAGGCCTTTAGTGCTGGCTTACATATCGAATGTTTACGGTATAGCAATATATTTGCAAAATGAGATATAGGATGATGCAATATTGTTTATAGCAGGTCAGGTCAGGTTGGGGAGCATGCAACGATGCAGTGTGTCGCTACACCCAGGACATGACAAAACACCTCAGAATCCCAGCTGGTGACCGACCCCCCAGGAAGTCACACGATCCAGTCCCACCCTCTGGAAAGGGCTATCAATCTGCCACAGCCAGGTGTTATGTGGGCGTCCCCTTGGGCTGTCCCAGCCACTTGGGGCATCAGCAGTGAGGATCCTGTGAGCTGGATCACCCTCAGGGAAACACGCCACATGGCCATAGTGCCATAACTGACATTCCTTCAGAATGCAGGTAATATGCCTCATTTGGCACTCCCCCTTGACACAGTCAAACCAGCGGTACCCGAGGATTCTCCAAAGAGACACAGTACTAAAGGAGTCCAGTCTTATTCTCAGCTCACTGGATTGTTTATATTGTTGACATATGTTTATCATGGGTTAAAATTAGGGCTCTATTAAAGTTTTTTAATAGACCCCAATAGTATTCCTTCCTGGTTGTAAGCAACATGAGAGATTTGGTTGAGACATTGCACAGAATTCCAAAATTCAAAGCTAAAATCAAGTCATGGGGAATTCGGTGCAGGGGAAAGGCGAGAAATCATCGTTCTGAGCAAAGCGTAGCTACCAGTCCATCACATGGCACAAACATGCACACACTCACAAACTACGAACAATATTAAATATATCAGTTAGCCTAACTGCATGTGCTAACCTCTGAGACACCCTAATTTTTTGGTCCCTTAGCTATATATGTGTTGAAATTCTAAGACCTGCTCAAAGGTGCATTTGAATAAATAAACAAAACAACAATTTAACATAAATATAAAAAGAAAAAAATATATTTAACAGTGATCACAGAAAGCAGCATTGTTTGCCTTATCATTTTAAAGAAATTTACTTTCCCTGAAAGACAATTATGGGAAAACAAAACAAAACTCAAAGCACAGCCAGCCCACCTAATCACAATTTTAACTGTATTACTATTTACTTGTGCATCTCCATTACCCAGCTCTCAGAAAAAAAAATGCAGAACAACAAAGCTAATATATGCACAGCTTTTCTATTACTAAAACTGTCATTCCCAGTAGACAAATGCTGAAAAAAGAAAAAAAAAGTTCAGACTCATGAAAAGAAACTACTTCAAGTCATAGAATGTAAAATTGGATTCATGAAGTCTGTCAAGAGCAGTGGGGGGAGGGAATAGAGATTCTGGGCGTCGCTGCGAGCTGTTCAATCACAGCAGCGGTCAAGCAGCACCCCTGCCTAGTACTCGACAGGCACCATCTCAATCAGTCATCTCAGAACCCCCCTCAGATCAAGTGTGCCCACTGTGTTCTATGACCATTAGTGGTGTCGAGTTGCGCCTGCCTCAGTCAACCTCACACTTGTCAAAGATTCAGTTCCCATGTGAAAGACGATGCCATGCTCTAATGGTGCAATGCATACAAGTACAATGGGTTACAAATATAATGGGTAACAACAATTGAGATCCAAAGCACTGATAGGTATATACCTCTGTGCTCCCAAATTTATATAACATAGTGAAAGAATCTTCACTGAAATCCTTCATGCTTCCATCAGCACAGGTAATGTGTGTAATTTTGAAGTCACATTCAAATTAAGAAATTCACAACAAATGTGTTAGCCTGCTACATGATGACAATACAACCACTAAATAATCACGAGCGATGGATGACATTTATCGACCTTTTTTTATGAAAGAATAAAGTACAAATGTTTACACTTTTTATTTCAAAGTACAAAGGCTCTGAAGGTCTTTAAAGATGAAAATGAGAGATACTTTATGACTTGTTCACACACAGCCATGAAAATGGCATATTTCATGCTTAACAGTAAAACGCTTGACTGATTTTTTTATTTCCTATTATGAGGGGGATGTTCCTGTGAGAAATTACTCTAAAATGTCAGTACTGCTGAGTGATAGAGGGCTGCCACCCCTGATAGAAGGTACACAAAAGATTGGATAAGTACTGGATCTTTTTTCACTACTGGGCCATACAGAGCCCTAGACTCCTTGTGTGGCTATTCCTACATACTGTATAACAAAACCTCTGAGCGTACCATTTGTTTCTATTCACTGACTGTATCCTAACAAATAAAAGGATGAATTATTTGTCCGTCACTAAAAGGAGCAAAATTTGTGTTTCTATTTCTCATTATGCATATGCTGTAAATTCATTCTTGTTCCACAAAATAGAAAACAGTCATCTTCAATTTCAACCAAGATTCATAACATTTCTAGAGCCAATCCCAGGCACAAGGTACATGACACCTTGGATGGGGTGTGAGTTCATTATAGGGCAAACACATACTCACACTGCGAGGGCAACTTAGAGATACCAGTTCATCTGCCTGCATCTTTTTGGACAGCAGGAGGACAATGGAGTATCCAGAATGATGTCATGCACGCACGGAGAGAACACACAAACTCAACATGTACGTTTGGGGTTAGAAATCAAAGCCGCAACCCAGCGGAGCAGATGTGTCAATGTTACCATATGCAAACCGTATGTTTATTTTATTGTTTTTACATATTTTGCCCCAGCATAGTATTACCAGCAGGGGGCAGTTGAATAAAACACCCAGTTTCCCACTCCAAAATGTCATCTTCTTTTTGCCTTGCTCAGGATGTATTCCTGCATCTCAAGCCTGCCTGTTCCTCCATGCATATTCATAGATATGTCCTGGAGTGACAGCTGGCGCTTCTCAGCCACGAGCATGGCACATCAGCGGTGCAGGGCAACCCAGCGGTGCTTTGGACAAAGGCAAAACACAACTCAGATACAAAACCTTTTGCATTCTAATTTTGCACTTCATAAACAATATAATTCTTTGCTTTAACAGCTGATTTGTGCACTAGACACATTACCCAGGAAAAAAAAAACAGAAAAAGCTGGCATTATGAGTCAGTATGTATATTTTTGTCCATGCCTGCTTCAGATGTAAGGCATTGGCATGCCACTGAAACTATTATACACAGCTATATAAATGGTAGATGAGGGAAGGATTCAGTAGGGTGGCTTAGTAGGCAGTGCTAGCTGCTCATATCTCCAGGGTTGGGGGTTGTTGTCTGTGGAATTGGTATATTCAATTTGCCTCACTTGTGACAAATAAAGTAAATGCAAATATTCTCCATGTGTCCCCATAATGTATGATTATGTGAGTGTGTGTATTTTGGGCCCCGCAAATGGCTGGCATCCCAGGTGTACCCCCCTCTCTAGTCCTAGGCTGATTTGGATATGCTCCGGGCACCCCGTGACCCCGATGAGGATAAGTGGTTATATTATCTTGTATACAAGATGGATGAATGTAATAGCATCTTTGGTGTTGACGTAATGTTTTATACTTTAAGGTATCTGCAAATGGAAATGTATTACTACACCGTATTATAATGGAATATGTAAATTCATTGGCAATTTAAACTATATCTTTTTTTCTAGACTTATTAAGTAAGTATGTAACCATCCAGTGTGTTCACCTCAGTACCAGTCCAAGCTGATGTTGCACCCAGGTGAGCATCACTGCTGGGCCTCCCCCTCCGAGGCAAAGTGAAACTGGCTGGCAAGTCGGCACCCCCTCAGAAGTTGACACCCTAGGCGGCTGCCTATATCGCCTATTGCAGGGGTAGGGAACCCTAATCCTAGGGTGTTGGAATCCAGCAAGTTTTCTATTCTATTCTGATGAATTGTATTCTATTCTATTCTACCTTATCAATTAGTATCTGCCTGAGATCAGGTGTGGTTCATCAGAGACCAGGTAGGATGGAAAACTACAGGATTGACTGGTCTTGGTTCACCAGCCTTAATCCCTATGCTGTCTGGGGTAGGTCCCGCAGCTTGGGCCCTATGCCACCTTGAATAGCCTCCAAATCTCCCTGCGTCCCTGTCTTAGGTAAGATGGAAGATGGATGGACAGATTGATGGATGGATGGATTGATGGATAAAGGAAGATTTGGCGATACTGTCCAGAGCATTTTCTTCTACTGTACATGTTAAAAATGATTCTGACCTAATGCTAGTTTGAAATCACTCACAGCAAGTGACAACATTTCAATTGTTGGCAGAAAAACAATAAAAAATAATTCAGGGTCAGACAGAAACAATCATCAGATTGCTTTCTATATTTCTGACAGAAGCTCATTATATTCAGACCATCTTTGATTTAGATGGAAGACGTTATCCTATGTAATCCTCCTGAATAGTTTCAATCTATGCAATTTCAGTCTCTGTGGGATGACGGAAAAGAAAGCGTCAGGTCAATGAATTGCCTGTTAGAAATTTCAAACAAACAAGGTGTGTGTGTATTGTATTGTTGAGGATATAAGGGAAAGGAATGAGAGCGAAAACTGAGCACCATAAACTGAACTGAATTGAAACAGTAGATAAGGGATTTTATGGGGAACGTTTTATCCCCAAATCATTAGATGGGAACTGCCTATATACATGCACACACACGCGCACATACACACATGTACACACACACACACACACAGACACACACACACACACACACACACACACAAAGACACACACATATATATATATATATATATATATATGTGTATGTGTGTGTATTTAAATTAAAAAAAGATTTGCATAAAGAAAGCAGTGACATTTATGAGAGAAGCAGTGCATGTTGTAGCTACATTGGTGTAAAACATTTTGAAGAATTGACTGCATATTGTATTATTTGGTCTCACTGTACTTTATGTATCTTAAATGCTTGGGTTTCCATCACCTTTTCATTGTTTTCACTTCGCCATTTAAAGTGGCCATTGCTCTGTTTGTGCCAAATGGGTACATATACAGAGAAGGACAATACAGCAATGGAAGAGCCTGTACTGCAGCTGGTTGGCAGCCCATCCCATCCGGTGTTATTCCCTGTCTTGTGCCCATAACTTCCAGGATAGGTTCCGCACTGCCCGACCCTACATAGGACAAGCGGGTACAGAAAATGGGTGGATGGATGTACTGCATCCCAAACAATATTCTTATGTTGGGGAAGAAGCTTTGCTTAAGGGCACTATATTACATCATATGTAGCCTAAGATTAAACACATGCCATTTTGAACTCATTCAAGACAACACGAATACATAAAAGTGAAACCTTAAATTGCTCAAAAATAAATTATATCCCTTGACCAGAATAATGAACAAAATCTATTTAGACTACTTATACTAAGTCTACTCAGGCTAATTTGAAAGCCAGGGAAAGCCATTTAAAAGTCACTTGAAAAACTGGAAGGAAAAAAACTTTACATCTGTAAAAGTGTCTAGGGTTATTTCGGATAATAGAATCTTGTGACAAGGGAAATTGGCAGAAAGGAATCATTTTATTCAAATTTTTTACCTTATGCAAGTAGAAATAGAAAATAGAGCCAATATGCCATAAACACAGGGAGCAGAGAGTGAAGCACAGATGTGGGAATTACAGGTCTGAGGACTAGCACATGTTCCAGTGTTGGAGTTTTGGGTTATTGGAGGCGAAACAAAATAAACCACAAAAAAAAAAAATATATATATATATATACATACACACACACACACTTATATATATAAGTGAATGAGTAGCAGATAGAATGTCTCCTCTTAAGCTGAAATGGGTGCGTGTTTAAAAAAAATGCATCACAAAACTATTGTATACGTTATGGATACTGACATTTGGTGTATATCTAGCACTTTGCTATAAAGTACTGTACATAATAGCTCTATTCAAGCAGCACATATATTGTGCACAGATGCAGCATCTGCCAAGTCTCCATGAACACTGCAGAATATTTATAAATGCCTGTGGCAACAGTAACAGATTGGGTTGTAAAGTTCAATTACCAGCTCTATATCAATGTTTCTTTGGCAAAAAATCACTCAATAAGCACTAAATGAAAGTTCATGCGGTATATAGTTCACAGGAAAAGAAGAGAATAAATATAGTAACAGCCATAGCTCAGTGGGTAGCACTGTTACCTCACGCTTCCAAAGCTGGGGGTCCAAATCTCATCTCTGTTCATCTCTTCATCTCTGGGCTATTTGAGTATATTGAGGGCCCCCTACTACAGTACACTTATCAAACGGAGTGGGGGGGGGCACACAATAAAATTTCTTTGCAGAGATCAAAGATGTACAGTTAGATTATCTGGCATTACTAAATGGGCCCCATAATGTATAATTATGTGAGTGTGTGTATGTTGGGCCCCGCAAATGACTTTTAGCTTAAATTACCAGGAATTTTCATCTTCCTTCATAATATGTTGCAGGAACACGTTTGCATTTTCAGATATCATAATTCACAATAAGATTTAAAAATTTGTTGTATGTGGGTTCCGGAATAAATTGTATTTTAATCTGGATGTGAAAATACAGGAGAATCGGGTATTGAATCGAAATGAGGTGAACCCCTAAAATATGACGGAAATTTTATTAAACAATATTGGTTGAAGCCCCTTTTTAGTGAAGGCCCCATGGGTTTCAGCCTGTGTAAACCTATGCATTAAAGTGCCATCCCAACCATTCAAAGACATGCAGTTAGGCTAATTAGCATCTCTAAATGTGCCACACAGAGGTGGGTAATTCAGGTCCAGAGAGTAAAAGTCCAGACCCAGGTGTACTCCAGCTAGCTGTGCACTATGTTACCCAAGATAGGCTCCAGGCAACCCTGACCAGGATAAGTGTTTTGAAAATGTAATATTTTAACTGGAAATATTAAATCATGAAATATTTATACAGTAAACAATGTTTTAAGTAGTAATATATGGTATTATGTAGCACATTTTTAGCATTATTTGCTGTATATCATGTAGACTTGACTTGTATTTGGTAAAGAAAATGACTGGGTCCTTTATTCAATTGTGCTAATAATCAGCATGTCTTTTTAATTCTGTCACATGGCACAGTGGCTCGGTGAGTGGTCTCATACCTCGAGATTTGCAGGATTGAATCCTACCTTCATTAGGTGTTCTCCCTACATTGTGCACATTTTCTAGAAGAGCAATGTCCTCTACTTTCCTCCCTCAGTTCAAAATCACATACCTGGATGTACTGGCATCCTGTAATTGCCCATATTGCTTGTGTGTATACTGTGATAGACAGGAATCCATCAAGGGGGCTCTACTAGCTTGTGCTCTTTGCTGCCTGCAACTCCAGGATTACTGTGACCTTGTACTGGATAAGCTCTTAGAAGATGGATGGAAGAATTTCTAAGATCTTATTTGTTTATGCAGAACCCATAACATTGAATATCTGAAAATATTAATGCTGTGACAGAAGATGTATAATAAATGATATTATGCTGGTAGAGAAATACATTGATAATATCAATGATATTTTACATTCAAAGTTTATAAAAGAAAATATATACCTTTCTGCAAAGGGCATGCTTGTCTGCAGCCTTAAGCACAACAAAAAATTAATTCAAATGTAAGAAAAATCCTTTAAATAATGACTTCGTGTCAGAATGACTTAATAAGAAAAGTTCCAGGATCCTGGCCTCTATCTGATTAATGATGGATTGCCTTATAGACAAAGCACTTTTCTTTAAAGTTGTGAAACCAGGTCTCCATAAGCTTTATACAGTACAATAGAGAAAATGCAATCTATTCCTTACACATAGGACAGAAAGTAATGAATTCTAATTTAAGATCTAATAAGCATTGGTAACACTTTACTTTAATGCAATTTAGTTGATAACTTTTAGATACATTTATAATTTATTATAATGATTGGTATAAGAATTAATAAACCATTACAGCATCTTCTATTGACAGTCATAAGGCATTATAGTATTGATTATAATACTTCATGAGCTCCAATGAAGCTCCTATCTATAATGCACTATGGATACCTTCATAATGCATTATAACGGTCGGTATAAGATTAAGTATGCTTTGTACTGTATTATGAAGATATCTATAGCGCATTACAGATGAGAGCTTCATAAAGCATTCACAATGCATAATAAGCATGGCTATAATGTGTTATACATTTTTATAAATATTTACCACAATGTTTATAATGCTTTATGAATGCATTATCACGTGTATGAATGCGTTTTATTTATTCTTATAGACATGGCATTCATAGAAAGTGTTACCAAAGCATTTTATAGCAGGCGGACATGCATTTAAATGGGAAACTATTTTCTTGACAATATCTCTACAAATTTTGATTTATTTAAATTTATATTTATTTTAAGTTGCACTGTGAATAGAGAAATGTGAAAAGAACAAATGTGTCAACTTCATTTTCCAAGAACAGCTCTGTGATTGTGGAAATGTTTCATGGACTACTGCTTCACTGCATTGGTGCACTGCAAGTTATAGGCAGAGCTACAGCAGAATGCGTGGTTCCAAATCAAATCCTAGAGGTTTAATGTCACAGCTTCACTCAATCACTTCATTGTTTTGAGCCTGGAAAAATATGTGCTTAAGGGTCATCAAGACTGACATAATAAGTAAAACTAAAAGGAAAGCCCCTTTAAGCTAAATTTAATTGTGGCTTACACATTAAATGGGAGAAATGAAGGGATATTTCACACAAGCAACAGCATGTATTAAAAATGAAATTGCACAATGTTACTGTAGTTTTAACTGATCACAGAGGTTATATAATGATATAAAATGCAGTAGAAATAATATTAGTTGAAATGGCCAATACTCAAAAAAACATCAACATGGAATCAGTCCACTGTTAAAAAGTGAAATGAAAAGAAAGAACTGGTTAATTGGTGTTTTTAAGTTGCCGACAGTGTGCTGAATTGGTCTCCTGTTATCAGTCTGTTGAATTCACAATTTCTTTTTAAAAAGGAACTGTTTTCAACCTATTGAAAAAAGGACAATAATGCATCAATCATACCACCTCCCCACTCATCCTTAATATTGAACACATAGATACTGGATATGGAGTAGTAAAAAAAATATCAGTGTGCATTTTATACATTGTTGTAAGGAAAGAACAACGTAAGATTTACTTTTGAACTTTCTGTCTTTAAACAAAAGTCAACAATCCTATGTGTGTGTGTGTATATATATAAAATATAAGTTCACAGACATAACTATATAATAATTTAGTTATTATAAACATTCGGTATGTACACACACACACACACACACACACACACAAACACACCAATGAGGCACAATATTATAACCACTGACAGGTGTATAAAAGTGAATAACATTGATTATCTTGTTACAATAGCACCTGTCAAGGGTGCCATTATGTCTTAGGCAAGTGAACAGTCAGTTCTTGAAGTTCATGTGTTAGAAGTAAGAAAAATGGGCAAATGTAATGACTTTGATAAGGCCAAAATTGTGATGGCTAGACAACTGGTTCAGAGCATCTCCAAAACAACAGATCTTGTGGGGCGTTCCCAGTATGCAATTGGCAGTACCTACCAAAAGTGGTCCATGGAAGGCCAACTGATGAATCAGAATGGTGGTCACAGGTGCCCAAAGCTTGATACATATGGGAAGCGTAGGCTAGTCCATCTGGTCCAGTCCCACAGGAGAACAACTGTAGCTCAAAATGATGAAAAAGCTATCATAAAAAGATGTTATAATACACAATGTGTCGTAACCTGCTGCGTATGACGCTGTGTCACTGCAGACCAGTCAGAATGCCCATGCTGACCCCTGTCCCCCACTGAAAGTGTCTACAATGGGCACATGAGTATCAAAGCTGGACCAAGGAGCAATGGAAGAAGGTGGCCTGATCTGATGAGTCACGTTTTCTGTTACATCATATGGACGTGCATGTGTATCATTTACCTGGGGCAGACATGGCACCAGGATGCACTATGGGTAAAAGGCAAGCCGACAGAGACAGTGTGATGCTCTGGGCAATGTTTTGCTGGGAAACCTTGGGTTGTTTCAGGTGGATGTTACTTTGACATGTACCGTCTACATAAATATTACTGCAGATCAAATATATCCCTTCATGGCCACGGTATTCCCTGATGGCATTGGCTTCTTTCAGCAGAATACTGTGCACGGCCAAGCTGCAAGAATAGTTTAGCAATGGTTTGAGGAATATGAAAAAAAAGTTTGAGGTCCAGACCTGGTCTCCAAATTCCCCAAACCTAAATCTGATTCAGCATCTGGGGGGGGGGGGGTATGCTTGACAAACAAGTCTGATCCATGGAAACCCTACCTTGCAACTTACAGGGCAAGAAGGATCTGTTGCTAACACATTGGCAGGAGATACCACAGGACACCTTCAGTGGTCTTGTGGAGTCCATGCTTCAATGGGTCAGAGCTGTTTTGATGGCACGGGGGAGATCTACACAACATTATGTAGGTGCTTTTAATGGTAAGGCTGAAGTCTTAGGCTGTCAAAGAAAATGTTTAAAGCTCTTTATCTTGACAGTAAATATATATTTTCTCAGGGTAAAAAAACACTATTTATCATTATATTGTATGCAAATTAACAGTGACAATAAAAACTAGGACGAATTTCTTCTGTCCTCCAAAAAAGTTACTGATGTCTTATTGAATGGCTAGAAGAACTCCCCAGGGACCCCCCAGCCATTCTATATATTCATTAAATTTCACTACCGGCTCTCTTAATTAATTAGCTTAATTAGTTAAATAACTCATTGGGGTATTCATTAGTCAAAGATGCTAGTAGTTGAATCAAAACATACGTGGATGTGTGAGTGTGTCTGTGTCTGTGTGGTTTTGTATAGATTGCATTTTGGGGAGGCAATGTTCCCACAATGTCACAAAAACCTGATACTGTTTACCTTGTAGAAACTGCTGATCTACTGTGATTTTCATGTCGAACCATGTTTAGGGTTTACAGAGAAAAACATTCAGTGAGCAGTGGTTCTCTGGGCAAAAATGCCTTGTTGATGGCAGAGGTCAGAGAAGAATGGCCAGACTGGTTCAAGCTGATGGAAAGGCAACAGTAACACAAAAAAATCACTTGTTACAACCAAGGTATGCAGAAGAGCATCTCTGAACACACAACACGTCTAACTTTGAAGCAGGTAGGCTACAGCAGCAGAAGACCACATTTGGTGCCACTCCTGACTGCTAAGAACAGAAAACTGAGGGTAAAGTGGGCATTGGCTCGCAAAAATTCGACAATCAAAGATTGGAGGAATGTTCACTGGTTAGATGAGTCTTGATTTCTACAGACGCATTCAGATGGTGGGGTCAGAATTTGCAGTAAAGAAATTGAAGGCATGGATCCATCCTGCCTTTTATCAACAATGCAGGCTTCTGCTGGTGGTGTAATGCTTTGGGGGATATTTTCTTGGCACACTTTTGGCCAATTGAGCATTGTTTAAATACCACAGCCTACTTGAGTATTGCTGCTGACCCTATCCATCCCTTTATGACCACAGTGTACCCAGCTTGTAATGGCTACTTCCAGCAGGATAAAGTGCCATGTCACAAAGCTCATTCACCACAGAGTGATTTTTTGAAAATGGCAATGAGAAAGCTGAACTCAAATGGCATCTAAAGACACCAGATCTGAGTCTAATACAGCACCTATGGGATGTGGTGGAGTGGGAGATTTGCAGCAAGAAGGTACAGCCGAAACTCCATGGTGCTCTCATCTCAACACAGACCAAAGTTCCTGAGGCATGTTTCAAGTACTTTGTTGAATCTATGCCACAAAGAATTTAGGCAGTTCTGAAGGCAAAAGGGGGTCCAACCCAGTACTTGCAAGGTGTACCGAATAAAATGGCTAGTGAGTGAACATCTGCATACTTTCTATTCTTTGAGAAAGCTTCTCCTCCAGCACATATGTGAGTTTAGAATAAACAGGAACACACACTCAGGAGATCTGATGGCTGATTATCCTTGAGAGCATTGGTATTAATAGTAGCTTTGAGCTTTCATTTATATCCATTAGGGCCATTTTCTATGACCGGTCAATAAAAAGGTCGATGCTTAAAATGTTTTCTAAAGTTTGAGAAATTAGATTTATTTTCCACGTGCTCCCAAATATAATCCTAAGTGTAACATGTCATTCTTTATCTGTACACAGTATGTGAGCCACAGCTGGATAAGCAGGTGTATCTCATGTTTATGTAAAAGCAAATGTGGAAAGCTGTGAGAAAGTCTTTATCTATCCAGGTCTTTTTTTTGCTCTCCTTAGTCAATTGTGCTTGTGATGAGTGAAAAACATCTGCTGACGAATGTATATTAATAAAAGGAAATATTAGAACATGTGAGGCAGAACCAAGACATGCTATCCCTGTCTACATATTTCAGTTCAGTTCAATTGAATTTTATTTGGATGGTGCATTTTCAAAACACTTTACATTAAAAGCACTTTATATTTCAAAGCACTTTACATTAACCCTGCCCAAAGCCCCCAGTGTCCAAGCCAGAGGAGACAGTGGCAGGGAAAATCTCCCTAGAAGGAAGAAACCTTGGGAGGAATCAGACTTAAAGTGATGGCACACAGGTGCTGGTACTGCTTCTGATGGCAGGATGAACAGCGCTACAGCAGCAGGGAAGGAACGAGAGACGTCACAAGGACAAGCGCAGGCAGGACAGAAAGATGTCACAGGTAGTAGAAACGTTGCAGGCAGCAGGGTAGGCAGAACACCTTGAATTTTCGGGTCTCCAGGCAGCACATCCCAGGAGGGGTAGAGGAAATAAAAAGTGGATTAGCTAAAGTTGGGGAGACTAAAAGCAGTGCAAACAGTTAGGTGAGTACAATATGTAAACTCTGGCAGACATGGCCATGGCAGCATAAGTAGAAGGGAGAGGCAAGTGGGAATGCAGGCATGGGGAGTCCCTGAATGTCAGCACTCCAATTCCATGAGGGAGTGTGAAGCTAGAGTGATAGCTCTGACAACTCAACTCCTCCAAAGCCAATGACACCAATCCCCACCCAGACCTATACCTTACACTATAGGTCTAACTGGGAGTGAGCGGGGAGCTGGAGCTCGAACTAGAGTCCCTATAAGCTAGGATAAACAAATCTGTTTAGACTTGAATATTGAGAGTGAGCAAGAATCTCGCACATCCGCTGGGAGACCATTCCATAGCTGCAGAGCTCTGTAAGAGAAAGCTCTGTAGCCTGCTGTAGTTCTTTCTAGTCTAGGTACTAACAGATATCCTGCTTCTTCAGACTGAAGCAGGCAAGGAAGGTTATAAGAGACCAGTAGATCTCTAAGATATTCTGGTTCAAGGCCATTCACTGCGTTATAAGTTAATAGCAGTATTTTGTAATCAATCCGAGATTTAATTGGAAGGCAATGAAGGGAGCATAGAACAGGGCTAATATGATAAAATTTGCTGCTGCATTTTGTACCAGTTGAAATTTATTTAAGGATCCAGATGGACAACCAGAAAGGAGGGTGTTACAGTAGTCCAGCCTGGAAGTCATCAAAGTGGTGTGAAGTGCACTGCTAGGACAAGTTCATAACAGGCTCCTAGAAGCAGGACTGAAGTGATATAAAGCAAGGAAGAAGCCTTCCATAAATGAGAAGCAGGGAAGAGGCAGGTTGGTGTTTACATAAAATGTATATTTTACATAGAAGCATACCCATAAATTGAGAAATGAGTGAAACTAAAAATTATGTGGTCTCTTAATTTTTCCAGAGTTGTATAAAGGGATGAATTTAACAAGTTTAAAGAGGCAGTGCTAATCAGTGGTGCAATCTCCTTAAGAAGGGTCATCGGAATTGGGTCTACAAGGCTAGTAGAACATTTGTAAGAGGAAATTAAGTTAAAAAGTTCTGATTGTTTTACAAGAAGGGAAGATTTGAATGTGTCATTATTAGTACTAGTAGGACTAGCAGAAAACTTGTAGCTGCATGTAGCTACAGACATGCCCTGGATGGTCTGTCTAATCTTAGTTATTTTACTGTTAAAAAATGTAATAAAGTCATCACTCCTAAGAGTTTCTGGGACTTGTGAGTTTAATATTGAAGAATTCTTTGTTAACTTAGACACAGATTCAAACAGGAATGTAGGATTGTTTTTGTTCTATTTTATTTATCTGGAGAGATACCCAGACCTAACAGTCACTAGTGTTTGTCTATACTTAGAGAGGTTCTCGTTCCAGGTAATTCTGAAAATTTCTAGTTTGGTTGAGCACCATTTGCACTCTAGCTTGCATGACGCCTGCATAAGTTCATGTGTATGATCAGAGTACCAGGAGCTAGGTTTCTTATCTCTATACCTTATTTTCTTAAGTGGAGCTACAAGATCAAGAGTGCTGTGAAATGACTTCCCCATGTTCGCAGTTACCTGCTCAAGTTCATTTTCACTTGGGGCTGTGACATTAGCAAAAAAAAAGGTAATTTCTTAATTCAACAGTTTAACAATTGTTGTAGTCTTCAGTGACCATCTTTGTGTTAGTACAGTTAAATCTGCAGGAGGTGGGGCTGTTATTTGGAGTGTTAACCTAGCGCCTGTATTCAATTCAACTTTATAAAGATGGGTTACAGAAAAAAAAAATCTGGTGCTTTTTTAAAAAAAATAATTACAAGCAAAAGTGTCTGATGTATATCATGTGTAGGTATTAACTAACAAAAATGCCTTTTTGCAAGAATCATTTCCCTCTCCTTTTAGTCTCTACTCAGACAACAATTTTCAAAGCTTTTCAACTTTCCACTTTTCAAGCAAACAATACGAAATCCAATTTAGGGACCATTATGGCTCCCACTAATGCAATATGATATTTTTTCTAATTTAATTTAAAAGAAAAAAAGCACTTAACCAGTCATATTATTAAGTTGCTGCCACTTTGTCTTGGGGAAAAAAAATCTGGAACCAATGGTGTCTGCTGGTGTAATGCCGCTTTTGATTCGGCACCATGAAGAATGTTTTGAGAGGACAGCTGGAATAACATACAAAAATGAAAAATCATTTCATACAGGATGCTTAAAATGGATTTGTAATCGTATAAAACAGGAAAAGCTTTTAGGGATAATGAATGCAACTCTGCGTGTTTCTGCTGTGTTTTGCTGTGTAAGATTATAAAGGGTGATTGGACCGAAAGTCATGGGGGGCTTCCAAGCAATTCAACAGGCATGGATTCTCAACCTAAGGGACGGCTGAATCCCATATCTCAGATTGCATTTAAGTCTGACCTGTGTCATCCATCACCCCATGTCATTGTGAAATGAACATCAGTGGCTTTTTTTTTTCCTTGTGGTTTCAGTCACTCATGGCATCTCAGCTGGTTTCTGCAAAAGATGCCTCCTGTGGTCCCTGACAGTAGCTACGTGTACGGGAAAGTACAGCTCTCCCATCCAGCCCCTATATAGACTGCCCTCTGACAAATGGCTTTCAGCTGACAGGACTCACCAAGAACTGGGGTTACAGATTCCTAAAAATACACGTCAGAAACACAACTGCTTTTCCTCAAGCTCTTCATGTTTTGACTTATTTTTGACACTGCATTAAAAAATAATAATAAGCTTTTGCATGCTATATAAACAAATGAGCCAAGAAGGATTCAAAGTTTGTCTCCTTGACTGCAGTATAAAACAGCTCTTTAAACTGATTATACGGCCATTAGCCAACCCTTTATTCAAGGCAGAATATAAATCTAAGAACATCAGTGTCCATCAGATTTACATTGTCACTTTTTTTCTTCTCACTTGCTCTCTCACTACCCACATCCCTGCAACCCTACATTATTCTTACATATTGCAAATGAGGAGAAGATGGGCATGTTCACTTGAAATGAATGAATGAATTGTGACAGGCTCCCTGAAGACTCTAAACTGGCCCCTGGTCATCATAATCATTGTCTACATACACACCACACTTACCTCTATTCAGTTCTTCAGCTAGAACCAGCAGAAAGAACAATGCCATTTGTTCTCCTTTAATAAAAATTTTAATCACATTTTACATTTGTTTTATTAACTGTACAACAAATCTATCAAAAAAATAATGGTTGTGTAAAAACAATGACAACAATTTATTATTACTCTCATATTCAAAATAAAGTGATCATGTTGCATTTGTGAAAAAGAAATCCCTTTGAAAATCCCCTATGAAATCGTTGGTATGCATGTCATAAGAGTTGATGTCTTTGCATTTAACTGCGAAGAACAATTGCAGAATCCAATTAGGGGATCAGTGTCGCCCTGCTGTCAGGAAATGGACAGGTCTTTAAGAGGCTATAATGACTGCTGGAATTATTTATGGCTCTCGGTGTGTTGGTTTGGTTAACAGAATCATGTGACGTAGGGCTTGGGCAGAGAGTGGAAAGATGGGAGGGGGACCCAAATGACACAACACGAGTGTTAGAAAAAATGTGTTCCAATTAACAATATTTCAAACAAGGTGTTCCAGCTAAGTGTTCCAAACAATATGCAATGCCATATTTTATATGCTAATATTTTTTTTCACTGAAACTTGACACAGTCCCAGTCATTCTTCTTGTGGACTAAAACATGTAAATTGGTTTTAATTTGAAAAGTTCCGGATTTTTTAAAGCTAACTCCCATGTGTAAATTGCTATTTATATAATTAGCTAGCTATTCTCTACCAGATAATGAGTGATATCAGCAGAAAAACTGAGGGAAGCATATTCTGGGGTAGTGGAAAGGTACAATTTGAATATGTAATTAAACGTACAGAACCTTATCTATAAGTGAAGAGTCATGACCCCATTAAATTCTGCAAGTCAAATTTTATTTTAATAAAATCAGTGGGTTGTTTTATTGTGTAATGTCCTGATATGAGTAGGCCATTGCTTTAAATCCAAATTTTAACCAAACTGCCATCCATCCATCCATCCATCTTCTGTACCTGCTTGTTCTGTTCAGGTTCATGGGTGTTAGGAGCCTCTCCTGGAAGCTATGGGCGCAAGACAGAGAATAACGAAGGATGGGACACCAACACCATTCACACCTACCGATAATTTAGAAACTCCAATTCCAATGTTTTCCCCTTGTCATTGTAGGGTTTCCTCTGGGTACTCTAATCCCCCCCCCCCCCAATAGTCCAAAAACATGCTGAGGTTAATTGGAGTTACCAAATTGCCCATAGGTGTACCGGTCTGAGTGAATGGTGTGTGAGTGTGCCCTGTGATTGGCTGGTGCCCTGTCCTGGGATGCTCTCTGCCTTGTGTCCGTAGGCTCCAGACCCCCTGTGACCTGGAATAGGACAAGTGGGTAAAGAATATGGATGGATAAATGTGAAACATCTTCAGAATAAATGTGTTTGATGGATAGGAAATGTAATTACATATTTTTTGATAAAGAAATCCTTGTATACCCTATACCTTTTTAGTCCCTGTATAATGTATAAATTGCTGCGTCTTGTTTTGCTCCTTACTGTGAGCTGGAGTCATGCATTTACATTGTTTTCATCCCCAATAACTCTGCCCATACATGGTCTTTAGTATTTTTGCAACTGTGACAACTTTATTTTCTGTGTTGTTGATCCCAGTTTCGCATGACCCTATGTTCCAGTAAAAGAAAATCTACAATAAATCCAAACTTCAAATGCATACTTTTTGGATTTGGATTATAGTTGTTTGTACTGAATTACAATGAAAAATATAATGATCATCATGGATCTAATGACTTCTTATAATCTCTTTGTTGTTAATCGACTACAAATACAGGATAATCTCCAGAGCATTATCTGGAACTGATCTTTACAGAAAAATGTCTTGATTACAGGAGATCATCTGGTGTCACAATAGTATAAGAAGACTCCTATTTCTCCTGTGTCATGATACATTAACTCTTTTTTTCCTGCCATGGGAGCATCCCAAGGTGAAGATTTTTGTCACAGTGATTGGCAGACACAGCCTCAAGACTGCCTGTGCCATGTCCATTAAAAGATACCTATTGCCACAATCACAAGAGACTATCTACAAAAACCAATTGCCTGTGGCTGTGTGTAGATTTTGCAGTGGCAGTATGATCAAATTTTAATTAGCTTAGCCCCAAGTGGGCCCTTAACTTCTCCAGCATTGTCTTACTGCTACAAAGAAAGTGATGTATTTTATCTACCATATAATATCAGGGTACGTAGATGGTCCCTGCTAGAATTCTATTTTTTAGAGATTTTCCTAATACAAATCCTTCAGAAGCCCTCTGATATTTATGAAGGTATTTTTAAACAATTTAAAAACATCAAAATCACGTGAACATCATTCTCAAAGGCAGCTAACACAGTCAGTCATAGACTGGCATTTCTGCGACAGCCACTTCACACTAAGCCTTGTTTCAGTACAGAAGAACAGCTGGTGAGTGAGACTGCCTTACGGTGAACGGGTGACTACTCGCTGATTAGATTACGTATGATGTTTGATGGATGTATTTGCCTTCTGCTTATTTATGCCATCTTTCCAGATGAGATTTCTAAAGCTCTGCCATAGTAATTAACAGCGATTGTTATAATGGCAGTCTATGCACCTCTGAGCGCTGATGTGAAGGAGGCTACGGGCGAACTTTATAACGCAATCAGTGAGCAACAGTCGGCTTACCCAGATGCATTCTTCATCATTGCTGGAGATTTTAACCAGGCAAATCTGAAATCTGTTTTAAGAAATTGTTCCACCAACATGTTAACTTTGCAACAAGCGAAAAAAAAAAAAAACACACTGGATTTAATTTACATGAACATAAAATACTCCTATAAAGCAACACCCCTCGACCACATAGGCATTTCTGATCACCTAACTGTTATGTTCTCAAAGAAGTCAGAGTGTGGCCACAGGGTGCCATTCCCACACTGCAGGACTGTTCTGAAACCACAAAGTGGGAGGCATTGAAAAAGGTTGGCATATACAACAACAGCATTGACTTGGATGAAGGAATACACAGAGTCCGTCATTGGTTACATTAATAAATGTATAGAGGATGTAGCAGTTGTGAAATCTATCAAGACCCACGCTAACCAGAAACCCTGGCTGACTGGGGATGTCCACTCACTGTTAAAGATCTATAATGCTGCTTTCAGGTCCAGAGACACTGCAGCATACAAACTGGCCAAAAAGAATCTGTTCCAGGGAATCAGGAAGGCAAAGAGGAAGTATGGGCAGAATCTCAACGGTCACTTCATAGACAATAAAGACACATGCCTCTTGTCAAGGTTTCTGGACTGTTACAGACTACAAGCCTGCCCCTCAAACATGCCATAATGACCCCTCTCTACCAGGCAAACTCAATAAATTTTACACACGTTTTGAAACCTCTAATAACACCACCGTGCAGAAATTGACTCCAGCTCCCAGCAAACAGGTACTTAGCCAGGGTGAAGAGAGCTTTCTGCAATACCAAATCCCGAAAATCAACTGGTCCAGATAACATACCTGGATGTGTTCTGTGTTCTGTGGATGTGGACTGTGCAGAACAACTGAAGGAGGTCTTCACTGACATCTTTAACATCTCCCACAGCCAGCCAGTAGTGTCCAACTGCATTAAGGGCACAGCCATCATACCTGTGCCTATGAAACCAAACCCAGCCTGGATGAATGACTACCGTCCTGTGGCTCTCACTCCAGTTGCAACAAAGTGTTTCAAGTGACTGATTATGCAACACATTAAAGTCTGCCTTCCCACAAACCTAGACCCTGTACAGTTTGCATGCAGAACCAACCAGTCCACAGTTGATGCTATATCCACCACAATCCACCTCATCCTAACCCATCTGCAAAACCAGGATGTATACGCCAGACTGCTTTTCATTGACTTCAGCTCAGCCTTTAACACCATCATACCATAGCAACTGGTGGACAAGCTGAAGTCACTGGAGGTGGATACTGGCACCTGTAACTGGATCTTGAACTTCCTGACACAAAGGCAGCAGAGTTGGAAGCCACACATCAAGCACCATCTCAGTGAACACAGGCTTGCCCCAGGGCTGCGTCCTAAGCCCCCTGCTGTTCACCCTGCTTACATGACTGTACTCCCAGAATCAGCAACAACCACATCATCAAGTTTGCGGATGATACTATGGTGGTGGGTCACATCAGCAAAGGTGACAAGTCAGCTGTACAGGATGGAGATGGAGCAGCTAACAGTGTGGTGTCACTACCACCACCTTTTCCTGAATGTTGACAACACCAAAGAAATGGTCATAGACTTCAGGAAGGCCCCACACCAAACACCACCGCCATTGACCATAGACAGCATGTACCAGACACTTATGTTCACTAGTGCAATCTTTCATTTGTACTTTTCTTTTGCCTTTGCACCTTTGTACAGATAAAAAGACTGTTTTTTATTTACTAAACAATAATTGTGTGTTGTTCGTATTGTATATGTTACTTCTTAATGCTCCCCTGGTTTTTGTTATGTAATTTACTCACGCTGTTGGTCTAGGAGGAATGGTTCATCTTCCATCTATGATTGTACAAAAGTGTATGATATGATGACAATAAAGAAATCTATCTATTTCTCTAATGAAAAAGACATAATCAGTCCAAAACTCAGTTCTTAGCAGGCAATACTTTGTAACATTATCAATCATGTAATCACAGAAATAAACCAGAATTAATGCTAAAAGGGGATTAGCTCAAGTATAAAATGTATATGTCTTGATCTAAATATCAGGGTAATAATTAACCTGACTCTTCAATAATCCATCCATCCATCCATTTTCTGTAATTGCTGGTCCTTTTCAAGGGGGGTCTGGAGCCTATCCCAGAGGCTACAGGTGCGCAAGGCAGGGAGCAACCGAGGATGAGGCACCAACCCATCGTAGGGCTCTTCAATTTTTCTATTCAGCAAATATCAGCGTCCCTGGAGGTCATTATAAACCTTACTTTCAAATACCATGTGAAGGACATAATCCATTGCACATTGTAATGGTATTCTCACATCAACACTCATTGTGATAAGAATAAGTGACTATATACTGTAGATTTAGGTGGTTCTCATACATTGTTTGTATTACTTGTTTGGAGTCTACATGTGTGGTACTGCAGAAACGTTCTATGAAAATTGTTCTTCATTATATTTACTATGTCTGCAGTACAGTAGGACTCCCATATATGTGGTTTCAGTTATCCACGGTTTACCGCAGTCCAAAAAAAAAAAGAAAATTCCAGAAAGTAACGGTTCATAAGATTCAAACCACATACTAAGAGAGTATAGTCTGTAACATAGTGAAGTCCACCAACACAGTCACTCCCAGTACATGACTCATCACCCTTTGTCTCCATCCAGTCTGCCAGAATTAGGTCAAAACATTAGCATGCCTTTCATTTGAAAGAGAGAGAGTACAGTACTGTACCATACAGTACTGTATAATAATGTATATTTTACTCTATTATTACTGTATTTAATGTTGTTAATGTCTTACTGTGTGCTAAATCGGACTACTGTACTGGATAAATGGAAAAAGATTTAGGAGGCATTTCTTGAAATTTCTGGATACAAATGTCTATTCAGCTTTGTTAAAGACAAGGATGGATATTTTTGATTATGTTATCTAATTATGTTAGGCAAAGGCAAAAATTATTTCTTAATTCTGTCAAGATAAGGAAATTACAATTATCTAATAATGCAAGAGACAGATGTCTGTCAATGTGGTCACTCCACTTCACAGGAAAGAACATTATTTGTGCTTGCTCTTTCTAAGTACACAGGAAGTTTCTACTGGGTTTTAATGGGAATTTCGAAATGGTTTTCTTTTTTTAAATGAGTTGAGCAAGACAGAAGGGGCAGATTATGAATTTGAGTAGCAATAATTTCATATATTTCAAAAATAGTTACAAGTCAAAACATTCCGAGTAGCTAGGACTAGCTTTTTTGGAATTCAAATTAAGTCATTGATTCTCCAAATATTTATCTATATTTGTGTTCCATACAGTTATGATTCATGCCAAAACATCATGTACAGCAATATAAACTTAGGTCTGAAAACAAAAAATGATAATCAATTAGAGCAGATGGTATCAATCATTGTCAACTGATCACTACCTGGTGGTGGGTTGGCTCCGCTGGTGGGGGAGGAAGCCGGCCAGGCCTGGCAGGCCCAAG
>JAAGVU020000040.1:13689241-13704139 GCA_011763525.2 Mormyrus iriodes | reverse complement strand
TGCTGAGACAGCTGCCCCCGCGACCCGACCTCGGATCAAGCGGAAGATAATGGATGGATGGATGGATGGATGGATGGTATCAATCATAGTAGCAACTAGAGAATTAATGGGTCAGGGTATAATCTCCGAATGTATCTGTTATCACATTAGAAAAGACAATAAGTTTCAAACTTCAGATATCTTACTGTGTATAGCTGTAATATGTTAAATATCATAACTGTATTGCAAAAGCTAAATAGTAATAACAGTACATTTATCAAGCATATAGTGGCCCTGTACTGGAAAATGAATGGGTGGTTGGATAGATGGACATTTATCAAACAGCCAAATGTGATATTTTTAGTATAATGAAAATTTCTGTAAATCTACCAAAAGAATCATATTTGTATTTTGATTTATGTATAAGTTCCACACCTTTAAATCTTTCATTGGTTCCTGGTAATTTTACAGTACTATCCTTGTATAGCTTAACTCATGCAGAAGCTTTCCACACAACTCTCAAGTGACAAACGTTCAGCAACAGCAAGCCACTGCAAAGAATTGGTATCATGTATTAGATGACTAAAAAGAAAAGGACACATAGTTAAAACTGCTGCACATATCTAAGGCATTTATTGCATTGTATCTCACCTTTATATTGCCCAGAAGGACAATAGATGCCGGCAAAATAAGGTAGGATCTGAGAGTACTCACTTAGCCATTCCATGAGTAATTCAATTTTGCAATTACACTCAAGAACTTGATCCACTGAAAAGCCCCCAAGTAAGTTTCAATCAATACACTTTGACATTTAAGTACCCATTCTAATTTATGCTTCCATGAGTGATTTGAATTAGGAGCCAAAGAATACAATTAAAATGTCTACAGCTCTAGGCGCAAATGAAGCATATTGTATAATTTTAAAAGGAAGTTCCCTATGGTGCGACGCCATCATTTTTTTTCTATACTGCTTAATATGCAAATTCCTTCAATAAAGCAGAGACCACATAGCCAACAAGTGCTTTATTCTTGACAGAAATGCTTTTATGGAAAACTCAATGACTTAAAAGCTGTGCTGTTGTACCCTGGCGTTACATACGGAAAAGCAATGTTCACTTGTGTCTTTGTGCTATTATATTCATAGAACTTATGACTCTGACCATTACTGTGACTTTACTATGATCTAACATTTTGGCAAGTTCTCTTCAATGACTGCCCAAATAATAATTAAACATAGGCGCTTTCACACTCCGGAACTTTTTTCTGGAGCCAGAACCTTTTTCCAGAACCAGGGACATTTGTCGTGTTCACACAACAGAAAATTGGCCCAATTGTAGTTCCTGGGAAGCAGTCCCAGAACCATTTATTAGTACCTACTCCAGAATAAGTACTTTCTGTTCGAACATAAACTACTGGGAAGGCGCTTACAGAGATAGCTTGCTGATTGGTTGACCACAAGCACTGGCACTGACTTGGAAGTTGTGCAGTAATGTGGGGAAAAAAAACTGAGCAGATGGAATTATTTTTGTACCTCAGTTACATTGAACCCTTGTGTATTTTACTTCTTCCGTTCTAAATTCTAAATTGTATAGAATTTATCCTGATTTTGAAAATGGACTGGGGTAACATCAACCCCAAAAATAACACAGGGGTTAATTAATGTATCAATTAATAGACTTTTTGCTTGTGTCTCCATATTTCTGCATCAGAAAATTCTATGGATACCCAATATACTTTTGTATAATATCGCTGGTGGTAGCGGCAAATTTGCCAGTGCTTATTAGCAGGACAGCATCACATTGTTTATTACTCTGTGGAAAACGAAAAATCAGTCTGCTGGCCAGATTTAACAAGAACCATAAACATGTTGCGGGTCATACAAGTAAAATCTAAATAAATTCATTGATTGATCATTGCAAAAGATCCCCCCAATAACTAACAAATACCTAATAAAACAACTTATTTATCCTCCATTGTTTTGGTGTGGTGGTGCAGCTTCTTATAAAATTATGTGAAGTTTAACTTACGAGTTTTTAGCATTTCCCATGCTTATTTAGCATAAAGGTCTCAGTTCCTGTTGTGTGGTGTGAAAGCAACAAAAGTGGTGAGGAGCTACAAATGCTCCAGGTCGAGACCCGTAAACCGGGACCAGGTCCCGGAACTTTGGCATGAAAGCGCATCATGACACTTTTAAAATGTTTGAAATACTGCCAACAAAACCACAATTTCGTTATTAACATTTTCAGTGAATTTGTAGTACGTTTGCAGTCTATTAATTTAAAACCATATCATTTATCAAATGCAATAAATATGCATTAAAATAAGTATTACAGATGTGAGATGTCCTGGAGGGGAGTCACATGACCATCCTTGTTCCATTAACTGGCTGCACCACTTCCTGTTCTTGTTCTTTATGTGTATCTGTCCTTTTGTTTCTGGTGATAAACCCAGACTTGAGCCTTGTGTTGATCACAAGGAACATTGAGAGGTTACATGCATAGTGAATTTTATTTCGTTGGCTTTTTTTAAAACCCATAGATCTTTTGTCGTCCCAAAGGTCTTTAGTTATCCCAGTCCTTGAGAATTCCCCTCAGACATGTTTATACTCCCCAACTGTCCGAGCTTTCCAATAGGTACATTTCTAATATTTCCAAAGGCCTATTAATTGCACTGATGATTTGCCCATGGTTTCTGGTAACAGTAAATAGTGTGTTTCTTGAATCTTTAATTTGTCAGGAACTCGCTTGACAAAGTAAGCAGGGGATTTCAGGGTAATCCTTTTTTTGCTGAAATTCTGTCCAGTCATCCTCATCTTCAACTATGTGAAGTGTGTATATGTATACAGTATAGGTAGGGACATCATTCTCTTCTCATGGACCAACTGGCGATTGATGTAAAAATATTACGTTCAGTAAGTAATCCATAATGTGACCTAATTATAAGCATTAAAATGCAACATTTTCAGTAAGCATTAACAGATACATAAAACAAATGTATATGCAAACAACTGTAAATTCCCCAGTAAAGGAAGGAGTGAAATATGCTTTTATCTTAATTTGTGTTTTAATGTTCACGTGCTTGTGTGAATTTTCACAACATATATGGCTAGATTTTCACCTAAAAGCTTATTGCATGCACATGATGATGTCACCCACTGCTGTAATATACTGCTTGCCCGTGAGGACTAAAATGGCTTATGATATCACAGTTTTGAAATTTAATTCCTCCAATTGCTACTGCAAAAAGAAATAGTTTTGTCCCTGATATACTCTAATAAATAGCTTCTGTGCTTTAATCTGAACTGCTATAGGTGAAATTTTAACAGAGAAATTTTTTAAAGCAATAAATTTTAATGAGATTTTATATCAGAGAATTGTGCAGATAGGAATGTTATCAGTTTTATCAGTTTAGATTTTATTTGAGTGTCTTGAATTCAAGCTTGCAGATGGGATTCCATTAAAGTGCTTTTTTGGCAGTCTAAAGTGAATGTTGTTTATACACAACACAATAATAACAGAAAGGCTAACATCATAGCTCAAGACAAGAGAAACAATAAACAGCATTGAATACGATTGCAAATTTGAAAAATTAAAATTATTGGCCTTTAAAGTTTAATTTTAGTTTACCCCTTTGTCTCTTGGATCCATTTTGGCCAAACCTGTCACAGGTAAACAGTTTAATCTGTCTATCCTTCCCAGTTTTGCTAAAACATAAACCAGAATGATCTGTTCAATCTGAGCAGTGTAAGTATTAGAGGCCCAAGTGCAGTTCCAGAATCATATTATTATTCAATTTACTGCTCTTCGCAACTTGTTAATCAGCAAGGCCCATTATGAAGTGTCAACTAGCATGGGAAATATCTAGTTGTTTAATCAAGTATGAATTTTAATTTGATAAACACTCGTTTTTTCATTTATTTCCATTTTGTTTCAGTGAAAACAAACACATAATTGAGGTTAAGTATGAGGAAAAAAAAACATCTATGAATGCGTGTTAAAGGAATAATTTACAATAATGCAGTTGTTTCTCCTTGGTACAGGATGTATTAAGTCATAAATAAACATACCAAGAGACTGCAACTGTTAGAACAGCAAATATGTGCATAGTGGAGGAATATCTTTATATTCATTTCTTGTGCATATCATGCAAATTAGTAATGCAGCTGTTACTGTTTGTCTTTCTAACATTCATTTTTGTCATTTTACTCAAAATTTTGAAACGCAAAGTTGCAGGCTTGCCTGGCATACTCTGATTATAAACATGCTATCTTCTTAAAACCATTGGTTCTTAGCATTTGGGTCCTAATTACTAACATCTTTATTGCTTTTGGACATTAACGAAACGGGTTTTGTTGCAAAGCCATTTTCTAAGTACAAGAATGCTTTGAGGAGAATGTGTGAATTAAACAGCTCATATGAATGCACATCTTCAATCCTGTGCTGTCATGTTGGCGGGGTGGACGGTGAGGCATCACACAGGTAGAACGGACACAGCCCAAGACAGGAACGGTTTCACAGAGGTAAACCCCATATGGGGACTTTATTATCATAAGGAGCAGGGCACACAGACGACTAACAGGCTTCAATGACCAGACAAGGAAACACGGGACTAGGGAAACTCTTATACATCGGCACGCAAAGGAATGAATGAGGGGCACCTGTGGCTGATTAACAAGGGGCAGGAACACGAGGTAACAACAATAAGCGACAGGTGTGGCTGATTAGCAGCCCCGCCTGTGGGAAACACTAGATACAGACTAGTAGGGCAGGGCTGGATGTGACATGTGCACCTATCTTTCCTAAGACATTTAAAATATATTTGCCAACCAAAAGTTTAGGCCTGCTCTACATCTAGCTGTCCCTGTACATATTCAAGCACCTTTTTGTGAAATTTACAGCAATTCTTATTCACTTTTACACAAATTCCATGTAAAGAGCAAAAGTCATACTGGAACAGGTTAGCCTTCTTTAAGTGCAGAAGTAGTATTTTCATCTTATACTTGTGGATCAATTCCCTATTGTTTAAGTTTTAACAACAAGAAATGTAGCGATTATATACAGAGCAGTAGTTCCTACATCCCTTCCTCCCTATCTCATGTGCAGCTACATGGGGAAAACCAAACCTAATTAGGCTACATGCATAAACATTTAGGATACTCCTCTTTTATCGAATAAAAAACAACAAGTTATTTAATATGTCCTAAAAAATTAAGTATTCTATACTTTGTTCACCCAAGCCAAGAGCAAACAAAATTCCAGCTTGATCTGCCAATTTGGATCAGTCTTTCTGACCCAGCACGTTTAGCTTTCTAAAACACTAAGGCATTTCTAATCCTACAGCATATTGTGAAGCCAAATTGTACCAGACAGGGCAGCACAGCAATCAATTACAGGCATGAAAGGCTAATTTTATCAATAGAGAAATCATCTATTGTAATTCTTGATCCTGATTTCAGTAATGCATTCATGATGTTCTCAATTTATGGTAAGAGTATTTACAATACAATGGTGGTGGTATCTATAATTCTCAATTACTGACATGTCAAAGTCGATTTTCTTGCAAAGAGTCTCCAAATTCGCCACCACCTTCTGAAAAAGAGAGAGAGCAAGAATCCACAGTCTTAGCATATTGCTGCTAACACTGTACCCTGTATTTCACAATAAATGGGTTCTTGGGAAATGCAAAGTGTTGCATTTACTTCATGGGTGTGCAATTTTATAATCCTGATGCATTAGTGTTGGTAACAGTAACCTTGGAATGTTTGTCTGCAAAAGCAGTCCTCCTAAACATAAAATGTAATTACCTGATAATGAAAATAAATCATTATTAGAATGAAAATTAGAAAAATGCATCTTCAGCTGAAATCCCAAGGGGAATACAAGGAAATTACCTTGTTCCCTACTGCTGTCAGCATTCATTGTGGTTTCAATAAAGAATGATTAACAGCATAGTACAGGGGTCTCAATGGAAAAGAGGTCTTCATATGCTCTGCATAAAGGAGTCCTGACCTTTAACTTCACAGGTGACTTTCCAGCGTACTGATCTGTTACAGGGTTAATGATGTCAGTCTTTAGTCTGAAGCTCATCCTGATCTAGAAAAAAGAATAGCATAGTACAACAAAAGAAAATCATACAGTTGATAACTAAACATTTACAATATTAAAATTTTAATAATTTAAATATAATATTTCTCCTACAAAGATTATTTGGTCATTATGAACGTTTTGACCTTTTCTTCAGCTTTTAAATAAAACATTAATCTTCTCTAAATGTTGTAGACCTTGTGATGTTTTGGTTTTTGCAAAAACAATTTTGTTCACCAAAATTGAGCTAAAATTTTGAAATTTAATATAACCTTAGGGTGGCACTGTTGCTTCCCACTTCTGGGACCTAGGTTCAAGGTTCTATGTGTGTGGAGTTTGTATGTTCTCCCCGTGTTGTCATGGGTATTATCATGGCATTTTAAATCATCATTACTTTGCATATATTATGCATGCATTAATAAATATGAGAAAGCATACACTAAAAATACACTATTTTCCTTGGGGGGGGGGGTCTTCTTGTGAAATTTTGCTGACGTGGGGGTTGGGATGGTTGATCATGTGGTCTGGATTACATTGTGTTGCAGTCCGGAGTCCATGTGGCTTGTAACAACAAACCAACTGAACATCTCAAGAAAAAGAATTTAGCCAGGAATGAAATTACTTTCTGTTGGATGGATTTGCTAACAATTTTAAAAAGAGTCGGAGAGACAGGAAGGAGAAGAGATTAAGAATCCAGCAGAACCTCACCATCAGATAAGCTATATCATCCGTTTCAGGTAACTACCTATAATGAAACTTTAATGTTTAATGCAAAACCATTTTAGGAATTTGGGGCTCTGTTTCAATCTACAAATGGAGCAAATACAAGACTACCGTCACCCTACCCTGGAGTTGTCATCGTACTAAAATCTCTGTATAAAATTGACTGGGCAGCAGGGTTGCCAACTCTCACGCATGTGGCGTGACACTCATGCTTTCAGCATCAATCTCGTGCTCTCATGCTCACGCAATAAATCTCACGCCAAATCTTTTCCCATTATAAGTTTTTTAATCCATTCACTCATGTACACTGTTGATCACTCAACTAGACCATGTAATGTTATTTCTAAAGGACCGGAAACAAGCTCTGACCATAGACGGGCTCTTACTAGACCCACTGCATTGACTCCTATACATTATGTGATCAACACAGCTTTCTTTGATTACTGATTCACTGAATACTTTTGTATCCATTAATTTCCATTACTTGTTTGTGGAAAGCTCAGGAGAAGTTCTGAGGCGATTGAATGGTGCTGTCCAAAATCTTCCGATAAGGTAAGCGAATAGCCTAATCGATGTAACTGTGTGCAGTAACAGTACAGGCATTTAACTATGTTAAAAACCACTGCCTGATAAAGCCATTTATTTATTTATTTATTTGGATAGCGAAGCAGAGTGACTTTTAAGGAGGTTTAACATTAGCTAGCTACTTTTAGCTAGCTTTTACCTTGCTGCAAACCAAGGAGACGAGCATGATGTTCTAAGCGAATTACACAAAATAAATACAGGTTTATGATGAAATTACTTTTTGTTGGATGAATTTGCTAACAATTTTAAAAAGAGTCGGAGAGACAGGAAGGAGAAGAGATTAAGAATCCAGCAGAACCTCACCATCAGATAAGCTATATCATCCGTTTCAGGTAACTACCTATAATGAAACTTTAATGTTAAATGAATAGTATAATTAAAATAAAATATAATAATTGAATAGTGAAGAGCAGGACTAGCTGCACAGTATGCTCTGTTAGCTGGTTTTCCCCATCATAAATCAAAATAAAATCCAGCTTTTACTCTGTTTTACAATTTTGCGCATAATAACATCTAGATGTAATTTGAAAGAAGGAGACGCCATGTCATTATCGTAAGCATACAGATTTTAACCTACCTTTTAGATAGAGGTTAGGGTGGAAGAAGAGGAGGAGGAGGAGGATGCAAATGCAGATACAGTGAGAGAGAGGAAAAGGGCAAAAATAGGAGCTTCAAAATACAGTTCCAAATTGAGCAGTTCCTGGACAAAAGAGTGGCCCTTTATCAGTCCAGGCACCATGCAATATCACTTCTGGTGCGATATTTGCAGGCATGAGTTGAAATGCAGACATCAAGGCAAAGCAGATGTACATAGACATGTCACCCGAGAGCCAAAAACAAAAAATCCTGGACAATTCCCAAAAGATAGACAGTTTTGTTTGTTCAAAGATTGAAAAAATGAACCTTGAAACTCAGGTGATTAGTAGTATGCAAGATCCATACAAGTGTGCTAAGCATGTGCTCATATTCTACCTCAGATATAAACTCAATTTTTTTTTTCATATTTTACAGACAAGTAGGGCAGAGGAGAAAGTGGCTGTGACCATGGTTAATCATAACATTCCTCTGGCATTTGTGGACCACCTCAGCCCTCTTTTCAAAGAGTGATTTCCTGACTTTAGAATTGCATATAAATATTCTTCTGCAAGAACCAAAACATCAGCAACCATAAACAGGGCTTTTAGTTCTTATTTGTTGAATGAGCTGGTCAATAACATGAGGAAGAAACCATTCAGTCTGTCAACAGGTAGGTCCAATGACACAGATGACATTTTTATTCTTTCACCCAGTACCTCAGGTTTTACATGGGGCCGGAATCCAATCCAACATAGAAAAGGCACAGTTACAATTACAAGCCATGCATTGCTGGCATATCATATCTATCTAAAGTCAGACCAAAATCAGCAGCTTTTTTGCGTTAACACTTGGCTTATAAAATACTGCTGACTGCATTTCTGCCAACAAGGAGATTCAGTTCAGGTCTGACTGTTTATAACTTGTAATTTGTTCTTCAGGAAAGGAGTTAATGAACTCCATAACTGTAAATATCTGGGATACGGATGGGGTTGTCCATAGACTTCTGGATATGAGAATAACAACTGGAGGAAGTTGTGGCACTACGGAAACCATATTCAACAAGAAGGACTCTAATGTAATGTAAGGGCACAAAATACCGTGGAAGAATCGCATTGTGCTTTCTGTGGACAACGCCAGTGTGAACATGGGAGACAGGAACTCTGTAACGCCAAGAGTACTGACAGAAAACCCCACAGTGTTCATCCTAGGCTGCCCATGCCACACAGCGCACAGCCATGCCTCTGCTGCTGGTGCAGTGTACACCGAGGTAAATTACTTAATTAGCCCCAGTCACAGTCAATTAAATACTACAAAAAATGATGTAGTTCAATCTCAAATGAGAGGGTAAAATATACATCCAACAGGAAATCACATTAATGTAACATACATTTACATGACAGAAGATTTTATTTGGTGTTCTTTAGGAACTTCTGTCTCTTTTGCATTAGCATTCATTCTTAAAAAAGAAAAAAATCTCTCCGGATCACAGGATCGGCTGAATGATATTCCTTGAAGTGGTACAATGTATATATTATTGTATATTTTATACAATAATATATACATTGCATAATATATATTATTTTAGTATTTGAGAAAAACAAATGAGAAACAGTTGGAATTAATCTATTTAGCATGGTTCCTGCACAAAATGTTACATTATAATATGAAAGTCATATGAGCATATATTATTAATGTTACAAAATATATTCCTTCCTATTGAGTTTCTTGGATGTATCTGTTCTTCTACTTTCCACAGATAAGAAACAAGCTAGATGTGTCAAATTGCATGCAGTTTGAAGATCCAATGACAGAGATCCATCTGCTGTTCTATCAGTCAATGCTGATCATCTTTATACACTGTTGTTCCAACATGCTTCAAAGCCACCACCATCATCCCCATACCAAAGAAGTCTCCAGTGTCCTGCCTCAATGATTACTGTCCTGTTGCACTCACGCCCATCATCATGAAGTGCTTCAAGTGGCTCATCATGAAGTATATAAAATCATAGCTGCCCCCTTCACTGGACACCCTGCAGTTTGCGTACCATCCCAACCAGTCAACAGACGACGCCATTGCCACCACCCTTCAACTGGCCCTCACCCACCTGGACAAAAAGGACACTTATATGAGAATGCTGTTCATAGATTTTAGTTCTGCATTCAACACATTCATTCCTCAGCATCTGATAGGAAAGTTGAGACTACTGGGCCTGAACATCTCCCTCTACAACTGGATCCTGGACTTCTTGACTGGGAGACCTCAGTCAGTCAGGATTGGCAGGAACATTTCCAGTATCACCATGCTGAGCACAGTGGCCCCACAGGGCTGTGTGCTCAACCCTCTGCTGTTCATGCTATTGACTCACGACTGTGCAGAAATGCACAGCTCAAACCACGGGATCAAGTTTGCTGATGATACAACTGTGGTGAGTCTGTGGGAACGAAGAGCCATCGCACAGAGAGGAGGTGCAATGGCTAATGGACTGGTGTGGAGCCAACAACCTGTCTCTGAATGTGAAAAAAGCAAAGGAGATGGTTGTTGACTTCAGGAGGGCCCACCTCGACCACTCTCACTCTTAACATCAAAGGATCCCCAGTGGAGATCAACCAAAGCACCAAATTCCTTGGTGTTCACATTATTGAGAACCTCACATGAACCCTTACCACCAGCTCCATCTCCAAGAAAGCCCAGCAGTGTCTCTATTTCCTGCAGAGACTGAGGAGAAAGACCCCCCCCCAATCCTTACCACATTCTACAGAGGAACTATAGAGAGTACCCTGTGTAGCTGTATATTCTGCTTGCATAAGCAACCGCTGTACATTGATACTTGTTAGAGAAGCTCTTTGCTGCAGTTGCAGCCTTTAATCTTTCGAAGTAAGCCAGTACCAGCTTTGCACATTGTTCTGCAGTGTTTTTCTAAAATTATACTAGGTAGGATTTATATTCTATCTATCTTCTACATAGATCAACATTAACATCTAGATTGGCGAGATTGTTAGTGGGAGTTTAACTGGGGATTTTACCAAGACATTCTAGAATATTTACTTTACTATTTTTGAGCTACTCCCGTGTTGCTTTAGCCCTGTGCCTTGGGTAATTGTGAAAATGGGAATGATTTTCAAGGGAGTTGAATATTTTTGTTTGATTCTGTATTTTCTGTGGATATTGTGCTATACTTTGTTAAAAGGTATCTATCCAACCATCTGGACAGGAGAGGAAGGATGGGGGATGGAATAAGTTGAGAAGCTCATAGAAAAGTGATAGAATTATTGGTTCATTCTGTTGTTGCAGCAAAGAAACTTTGCTCTAATTGACATATCTGTGTTTAGATTCAATCATCTCCTGTCATACGATCAGGAATGAGGGAACAGGGCAAACTAAATGATGAATTTCTGGAGTATCAGATGATTGAAGAGCAACACATCTTTGATGCTATCTGGGGAGAAGCTGTGGTCTGGACAAGTGAGGTTGGGGAGTACCACAGGATGGATCACATCTGGGTTTATCTTGGCACTGTCAAGAACCATGCAAGTGGAGTCCTAAGATTCCCTAAATTGGTAAAGGTTGCATAGCTAGTGTTAAGTCTGAGGCTGAACGCACTTTCAATTACATACCAATAAGTGTACATGCATGTGCACACATAAAAAAAAACAGCCACCACAATATTTCACCATAAGTGTGGTGTTTCCTGAGGTATGGGCAGTGTTAGTTTTACGCCACACATCTGGTCTCATCTGACCATAAAACCTCCTCTCAGATCTTAACCGGGTCTTTCTCATACTTTGTAGCAAATGCCATATGTGCTTTTATGTGGAATGGCTTCTTTCTTGCTACCCTCCTGCAGAGACCTGTTTTATGAAGTGTTCTAGAAATTGTGGACCATGCACCTTCACTGCAGTCACAGCTGAAGAGCATTGCAGACTTCTCAGAATGACGGGTGGATTTTTAGTAGCCTCTCTCACCAGTTGATGTCTTGCTCGACCGCTTGCTCTGATTCTTAGTTTTGAGGGACAGCCTGTTCTAGCAAGGGTCTGGGTGCTGTGATGAACCTACCACTTTTTGATGATGGATCCAACAGTGCTTGACAGGACATTCAAATTCTTCTTTGAATTTTTTGTAGCCATTTCCTGCTTTGTGCAATTCAGTAACTTTGTTTCTCACATCAGCAGAATACTCCTTTGTCTTCATTTGTGCAGTGATCGTTCAACAAAGACAATGGCCCTTTCAAAGGGTACTTTTTATACCCACAGAGGAACCTAACGTCAGGATGTCGTTTGTGATTCATTGGTCATTTGTGTAAACCGGGAGCTTCCAAAGCACAGGGGTTTGAATGCTTATCCAAACAGCATGCATATATGCATATTGTGTGTGTGTGTGTGTGTGTGTGTATATATATATACATACATATACATACATACATATATATACATATATATATATACATACATATACATACATACATATATATATACATACATATATACACACATACATACATATATATATACATACATATATACACACATACATACATATATACACACATACATACATATATATATACATACATATATACACACATACATACATATATATATACATACATATATACACACATACATATATATATATATATATATATATATACACATACATACATACATACATATATATATATACATACACACACATATACATATACATCATACGTATATTACTCTAGAAAATCGTCATGACTTTCAAGGGGGTTGAATACTTTTAAATTATCTCGACATGAAATAGCATATGAGACGGAATGACAAAAGATTTTGCTTCAATAAGAGTTCTTTGGCAAAAATCTAGCACTGAGTTTGAGCTGATTCCTTATATATTAATAATGCCTGCAAAAGGAATCGTATTAATAATTCTGTAAATCCCACTCAAAAAAACGACTATTTAAAAAACGTTTATAAGGGGAAACACTCTAAAATTCATCAAACATATGAGACAGAGTCATTTCAGGGATGAGTAAACAGGTTATATTTTTCAGTTATTTATCATCTTCTAACCGCATATCCTGGTCAGGGTCACAGAGGACCTGGAGCCTATCCCAGCATGACAGAGTACAAGGCTGGGGTGCTCCCTGGATGAAATACAACTCCATTGCAGGGCACATGAGTGTACACATTCACAGATAATCATGCTTTTTTGGAATTTTAGAGATTGATATTTATCACAAATAACGTTGTGTTTTAATATTTAAAACTAATTTTTATTTAGAAATAAATGTATAATTTAAGAGAAACAATGTCCTCCACTATACATTACCCGTGCATTTATTGTTTGCTCAATATTCTGTTGTGTACTTTTTATTTGCTTTATTTGTTTGCACTATATATGCTCTTTGCTCTTTATCTTTGTTTTTGCACTATATATTTGTCTCTTATCTCGCCTTACCTTACCTTATTTTTATAGCTAAAGCGCCTATGACTTCATTATGTCCTCTGCACATACCTACAGACTATTGAGCTGGCCAAGTCAAGTACGAAAATTAGGTAAATAGTAGCCTTGCCTGCCACCATCGATGTCCCATGAGTGATTCCAGATGACAGCGGCTGGACTTTGCTATGCCCAGAGTGTCAAGACACAGCTCCTGTCAAGTCATATGTAGAGTTTAAATGCATATTGAAAGAAAGAAATCTGGATTGTGACAGCTTTATTCTGAGTGACTTTTCATATACTCCCCAAGATGGCTGGTTGAATTGGGGTTTCTAAATTTCCCATAGAGTGCAATTGTACATGATTATTGGCATGCAGGATGTTTCCCTGCCTTGTGCCCTATGCTGCCTGGGATAAACTCCAGCCTGTACCTCCTGTGACCCTGGACTGGAAAGTGGGTGAAATATGGATGGTTGGCATCCCGAAATGAACCATATGCTTGTGGAATCTGTGGCATCACATCTCAAGGGTTGGGAGTTTGAATCCCACCCTTGGCTCTGTCTGGGTGAAGTTTGCATGCTCTCTTGTGAAAATTTCCATCAGGTGCTCTGGTTTCCAGTCCAAACACATGCAGAGTAGATATCCTGGTACCTCTAAACTTCTCATAGTTTGGGGTTGTGCCTGTGACTATGTGCTTGTGATGAACCGATGATCTCATCTGTGGTGCTCTGTGCTTCCTGGATAAGCAGTTAGAGACAAGATGGATGCTGTCTTTAAATTCTGTTTGTGAATGTCCTGTATCAGACTGGCATGTACTTTCTGTGGTGTATCTTGAGCTGTAATGGAGATTAGATTTCAGGATTTCTGTAAAATTAACTGGAAAAAAAACAACAATGTAAAATGTTCTGATTTAAGATTTTTTTATGCAACCATAAAAGATTAAAATTCTGGCAACACTGATTTTGTTCAAGCTAAGGTGTCCTTCTTCCTGTTAATCCTTTATGTTACAAGCTGTAATAGTAGTTCAGTATACTCAAAAGCATCCTATATTTTTAATGATAATTTAATTTTCTTGATGGGGGCTGGGTGCAACTGTAAAAATTTTCATAAGATTAATTGTGGGAAGATTTTTACCATTTTTGAGTTACTTTCAGCATATGCTGTTAGTTATTCTCCTTACACATGAGGGTTTAGATTTGATGCATATATAACTGTCTCATCAGTATGCATCTGATAGCTAGCTTCTGGGCAGCTTTAAGGAAGGCCATTAATACACAGCCTGAATGTTAAAGGACCCAACACAGTTTTGGATGTAAGCATCCTCGGTAGATTTTCCTGTGGCATTTCTCACAGCTACAAACCACCAACAAACATGACCTAAACTATCTTCAACAAAGTAAAAATTCTCTTGAGAAATTTGGACATAAGTAAAACATGGTTATATGCATCAAAGGCAATCTTTATACACTCACCTAAAGGATTATTAGGAACACCTGTTCAATTTCTCATTAATGCAATTATCTAATCAACCAA
>JAAGVU020000040.1:13668749-13689141 GCA_011763525.2 Mormyrus iriodes | reverse complement strand
GTTCTGAAGGCGAAAGGGGGTCAAACACCGTATTAGTATGGTGTTCCTAATAATCCTTTAGGTGAGTGTATATAAAAGTATAGTAGCTACAAGATTTCTCTTATTTAAGAAGCATTTTATATTTTCAATGATGTAGCAATTTGCTATTTCTGTAGTTTCAAACCAAATCGCTTACAGTGCAGAAGTCAATTGCTTTCTAAGTGGTCTATAAATGTTTGAGCCACAATTTTCTTTAAAAGATGTGATATTACTGGAAGCATACAGATAGGCTTAAAGTTAGTGGCCAGCATTTAGATGTAAAAAAGACTTTCTCCAGTTCTCTTGAAATTTGTAATATTTATGTCATGCCTGTATCAGAACAGACCTGAACACGCCGAGACTTACCTGAACCACCAGATATCATCTTCACCTGAATACCGAACAGCTGCAAGGAATCTCCAGTATAAGCCCTGCGCTTAGCTAGTCCTGTGCAAAGTATTGAGTAACTGCACAGCACTGAGCGTTTTCTGTGGTTCAGCGATCTCTATGTATGACCTGTGTTTTTGGTTTCCTGGTGTTCCGATTATTGCCTTTGTGTTTGCTTAGATTTGGTTGCCTTGCTGATTGCCTTTTCTTTATCGACCCACTGCCTACACCATTGTTTTTGCTTCCAGTTTTACCCTTCAGCTTGTTTCGCTTTTCCGATTTCCAATTTTACCTTCTCACTATGGATAAATACTCAGTACAGAGCAAAGGAAGAACTTCGTTTTTTCTTTTGTTTGTTTGTTTTTTGAGATCAGGGAAATCTTGCTGAAATTACGGATTCAAACAACCAGAAATGAAGTCAGCAGGCAGAGAGTGTTGTTGGGGTCACTGTTCCAGGAGGGTAGCCGGAAATATCAGTCCTACACAGTCATGTGGAACAGGGAAGAAACACACAGGGTGAGTACGAGTGAAACGGGGCTGAAGGAGGTTCGGAAAGGCAAAGGTGAGTAAGTAACGGGGAGAGACTTAAGACAGTGAACGAATGCTCAGTAACCGCCATGAAAGGAAGCAATACCTTGCACTGAGTGTGAGGACTGGAAGGGTTTTAAAGGGAGTGAAACAGGTGCTAGCATTAATTTGGGCAATCAGGGGAGCTTGTCATGTGGGGTGTGACAATTGTATAAGTGGGAAATATGGGGAAAAAAACACAGTTCTTCTTTTGCACTTTATTGAATATTTATCCACGGTGAGAAAGTAAAACTGGAATTATATTCAAAGGTGCCCTGCTGCTCAAAAATATGGTGTACAAACAGAATTAGAACAATGAGATACTGTTGGAATAGTAAATTATAAAGAAATGTAGGCCTACAACAGATCAGAGAGTTAGTCCTACATTTTCAGCCAAGATACCAAAGGTACCAAAAGAAAAGGAAAGATATTACAAGTGACCACTGTGGCATCCTGCATGGAAATTGTGCTTTCTCTGAAGCCTTGGTATAAAACCTGAATTTGTCAGATAAATCAAAAAATTACACTCAGAGACAAAAAAAAGTTAAGCACTGAAAGTAATAGTCTGATTTGGTTGTAATTTGGTACACACTCGGACCAGCAATGGGTTTGTAAATGATTCAATTTGCAAGGAGCTGGCATGTCTAGTCACCAGACACATTAGACAGCATTAGACAGCATTACCAGCACTAGATGGAGTTTGATGGAGGTCGCATTGCATGAGGCCGGGTGGTCGTATCATGCAATTGCCCGATGTGGGGCATGCAGATGTCACGGTCGCCCGATGTTGGAACCAATGGGCGTGAGAGGGCACCCACACACGTCATGAAGGTTCTGGTCGCCCAAGACAAATCACGCCAAGGGAGGATCATCGTATCGTGTGGCAGGCATTACAGAACCCTATGAAATTTGCGCCTGCCATCCGGTCAAAGGTATTGTACTCTCTGCAACACTCCATGTCATCCTGCACCGTATCACGACAACGGACTACGGGTTCACCGTCCCATACGTAGGCTGCCGTTAACACCAGCGCAGAGACGGCTGTGTTTTGAGTGGCACCGTAACTGGGAGGCACAGACTGATGACAAGTGGCATTGTATCATGTTCAGCGATGAATCTCGGTTCTGCATTACCGCGAATGACCGTCATGTGCGCGTATGACTGTGCCGAGGGGTGTGGGGAGTGATAGCGTATGACTTCAGGTCATCTCTGGTAGTGATTGCGGGCCGACTTGCCACAGGGGAGGATACAACAGCTGTACGACTCCCTACCACACCGTATCACCGCATGTATCCAGGCCCGGCGGGTGCCACACCCTACTGACATGGGACCAGCAGTGTGTCCATACTACCAACTCTGTGGTCCGTTTGATCTGATACTATAATCATTGCGATACAGACACATGACCTTCCACCACGCACAGATTCATTTCATTTCCACCATTCCGCATGTGCTGTGAATCCAGTACAAATTCAAAATGCAGCAACACAGTCTGGTGTTCAATCAGCCGACATTTACTCATGCTACACCATTCCTTGTCTCCCTCTTTTGGTTTGCTATAGGTTTTCACGTCAAGTTCAAGCCCTTGGTGGTTACTCAGACCCATCAGTGGAATACCACCCACCTACATTAAGTCGCTCATCAGGATCCAGCTCACCCTCTGTGGTCAGCAAGTGAACATTGCGTGGTGATTCCTCCACTGCATCGGAACATTTTTCATGAGTGGTTCCTTGATGGTGGAATGAAGTACTCAGCTATGTCAGGTCTGCAGAGTACTCATGACCCTTAAGAACCATGTTAAGAATCATCAGGAACAACTTAACTAACCTCATTCCATCGCTGAGCTTCATCAGCTAACTGACTGTTCAGGTGAGATGGCACTACTGAATGCTTTTGTCACACTTAGTTACTATTATAGATTCTTGGTATTATTTAGATATGTTTTTTTTTTATCTCTGATGTGTTTGGTTTTAATAACTCGTGTTCAAATAACATAACCTTGATACTTACTGGTCACTCATTGGTAACTTAACACACCAGCACTTACACCTAAACAGACTCCTTGACAGCTGTATGCTTGTGATGTACTACCTTACTTGTATGTTGCTTTGAAATAAAATGTCTGAAAAATAGATGTAAATTTAAATACATGTAAACAACAGAAAATTAGATGTAAATTTTGCTGTAATTATAGGCTATTTTAAAGCAAACAAATTCTTTAAATCTAATGAATAAAATCAATTTTTTTACTTTAATTTTTAGTACAAGTGCTTATATTGAATTTCATGTGACTGACTATTTGAAAGCTCATTAACAGTTTCCTTAACCCCGCTTCAGACAAACCCTGCTGATTTATATCTTTTATGTTGCTCTTCGGGTGGTCCCAAAAACATGTGTTTATCGTCTTTCCCCTCCCACAGTAATTCAGTTCATTCCACGCACACCACATGCATCTTCCAGAATGAAAAGATCCCAGCTCTGATCTCCTCTCGAACACCATTGCCCCTTTTCTCCGCTAATCACACGATGTTTCACCAAGCGGTCTAATACTTCCCCCTCCGTTCCCGCTTCTCTCTTCCACAGAGTCCTCCTCATTAAACCCTGTCAAATGGTGGTCATAACAGCAGCCTCTTTCCGTAAGTTGTTAAGAAGTTGTTTTTCTCTCATGCAAGAAATCACGTGGTAAAGCACTGGTGCAAACAAATAAGGCAAAGAGTGGGTGGCCTACATAGGGCCAAAGCTAAACGTTGTTTGCTACAGTGCCCGTGACCAGTAAGCCATCTAAATGGGAATTCTATGAGAGCAACAGTGCTTGGAAACCTATATCCCATTTATCTCATATTTCATTTCCTCCCATATGTGGTTCTGTGAGATGGCTTTTTTTTATGAAAGGTGCAAGACTCTTCTTTGTTTCATCTTGTCCTGCTGTCCCAGAAGACAAATAAAAAATTAAAAGCTTTTCTGTTCAGACAGACACAAGGACACAAGAGACTACTGATTAAGCAAAAGAGAGGGAAAAAAGATATTCCTATGCCTTATACCAGCTCACAAGTATAAAAGAAGAACGGTTTACATAAAAACTAACGTAAAATTTTAATGATGGTGAGGAAGCTAAATTGGGGGTGGTGGGAAGGAGTGCTTTTTGGAGTTCCTCCATGCTTTCCAGACAGAAATAAGGACTCCTGAGAGTTAAGAGCCTTTCACATCTCACACAAATGCATGCTCAGAGCAGTCTTAATTGTATAACATTACGTCCAAAAGCTCTGTAGCTGAGGCAGGTATGAAACGACCAACATCAGTACTATTAAATGAAATGTATCCTATTTAAGGGAAAAAAAAATGCAAGTGCATATTACCAAGGTGTGAAAAATGTGTGCGTTCAGCTGACTTTTACAGTCTGTTTAACGGGAAATCGTGCCGCTGGGCTCCAAGGACTTTTTGCTAACCATTTTAGTTGCGGCCCCTTGGAAAACAGATTGCTCCACAAATTATTTTTTCATGTATGGCTTTTTCTTTTTTTCCCTCTATAAACTCAAGCAGGAATAAAATCATATACGTGACCGATTCTCGTATTATTTTAAAGTCCATGGTGTGCTGAGACATGCAGACGCAAGCACATAAAAGGGGGATCTGTGTGACTTTTGTGGAAAGCCACTCTGAGGTGCAGTATAATGCACCTTAGATAATCCTATTTACCAGCGACTTGTGTGGTGGATTAATGATACCCTGGAGAGCAGGCAAGGTCTCAGGGAGGACATTTACAAGTGCAGCATAAACCGGAGCCAAATGGGGCTCACCAATTAGTACATAAATTCTTAGGGGTCAGCAGCGGCAGGGAATAAATAGGAGGGTCTGGAGCTGGACCATGAAAAACAGGCATGGATAAAGTGCGGTTAGCTTTACAGTATGCTCCAGGTGCTGATATTATAAACTGTAGTTTTTGCTCATTTTATCAGATTTGGTTTTAATATCCTTTTTTTGTACAAACAAACATTTTAAACCCATTTGGACTAAACTAGAGCCAGGCCCTGGAGCAATTGGAAGTTAAGGGCCTTGTTTAAGGGCCCAATGGTGACATTACTCTGCCAACCATGAGATTTGAACCATAACCTTCCAATTATGGGTGTAGCATCCTAACTCACTCAGCCACACTCCACTCACAGCCAAATTGGATAAGGACATGTTCGAAGAGCAAACATGCACTTGTGTATCCATCCATCTTCCATAGGCTCATATCCAGTAGAGGGTTACAGGAAGCCTAAAGTAAAACACTGGAATCAGAGGGTGTAAATCAGGGGATAGTCAGTATTGGTTGCCAATCCTTCACTGGGCATAGAATTACACAGTGTTAATCCACAAGTTAACTGTAGGTGTTTGCATTTTTTTCCCTTAACCACTCTGGTTTTCAGCTTGTATTTACTCTCCACAAACTGCATAATACCTCCACAATGTTTGACGCTCCCCCATTCCTTTGAGTATAACACAGCTCCAGCGAGGCCACAAAACCCATGCTCATGAACGAGTCAAACTGTCAAGTTCCTGGTCACAAGTTCTCTTCCTGTTCATCCTGTCCTGTCCTTGTCATCCAAGGACAGAGAGGCAGGCTTCTTTCCAGGTAGGGTCCCACCCATCACAGTGCAGAGTAGCTGTCACTCTTTGTCAGAGCAGGCCATTGGCACAAGCTGAAACTCACAGCCCGGGATAGACCCTTCCTCCACTAAAAAGAGTTGCTCTTGTCACAGTGCAGGTGTTCTATTCTGATCTTCTGTCACCGGAGGTAATAAATCAAGAAGAGTGATAGGAAGTCACTGTGGCTGACACCGCACAGCTTGGCATGTCATGTGTAATGGAAATCATAATGCGGTAGGGAAGTTCCACTTATTCAGGTCTTTTTAAGGGAAAGACTGAAATAAGTTAAACCAAAGTAGAAAAAAAGAAGAAATGTGATCCTAGTTTCTATCTTGCTAGTATACAGTATGTTCTGAATAAGTTATGAACCTGAATTTCTTGTATAAATAAATCCTACTTAGAGTGGTGTGGTGGCTCAGTGGGTGTCACTGTTAAAATGTTATTGTTAAAATCCCATCTAGGGTGCACCGTTGCCTTGTACACTATTTTGCCTGGGATAGGCTTATCCATAGGCTGTACTGGGTAAGCAACTGGAACATAGATGGATATAAACTGTAAACATATTTTATGTAATCCGTGTTTCATTTTTATTTCCCCCCACTGTGCTCCCCATATTTATATCGATTTTCTCTGTATGCTCTTTTGTACTCCTGTTGCCTCCTCAATAACATGTGATTTTGCTATTCATTGTCTTTAAATTGGCCAAAATTTTGTGGCCTGTGATGAACTAGCATTCCCTTATTTTGTGTTTTATCAAATGGATTTTCATGATTCTCTATTGGATAAGTGGTCAAAGAAAAGGGATATGTCCCCTGTAACCTTGACATAAGCATAACCAGGGCTGCTACCTAAAGAAATAATCCACATTCTTACTCTTAATTATGAGACTGCCCAAACAAAACATGCCTATAATCTCTAGGGTTAATTCAAACCACAACAACACTGGTTTAAACATTGATTACATAAACCAGTGTGATAAAATCCATAACATCTCATCAAGTCAATTCATACATTGGCTACTTTTTGGATTGCTTCCTATACTTATGTTTTTACATTAATATTCCATTCATTCTGTGGTAATTGGTCAGACTGGGTCAGAAGACACTATACGTCATGGTTTTTTGATTTTGGAGAGAAATGATCACGACTATCAGTGCACATGCAACACCAGGCAGCACTGTTAGGGTCAAATTTTTGACACACAAGTGCTTATCAGCCATTGCAGTCTAACTTTTGATTTATTAATGCAAACTAAGGTGTGATTTATTAGGATAATGAAAAATATAGGGCACAGAGTTCACAGGAGCATTTGGCAGGCTTGTGGGCATGTAAAATTATCACTTTTGGTTCAGGTCCCAGGCTTGGACCCACTGTAATGCTTGTTAAAGTACAATGATGTTTCCACTTAAAGTATCAGTAGTGTATAACATATCACCTATTTACACAGAGGAATCATTATTCAGTGTCTTGTGCCAGACTTTTTACTAGCCTGAACATACATGATTATCATTGATAATTTCCAAAATATTATCCCAAGATCTAACTGAGTAGTATGTTGCAGTCAATATCAAAATGAATTTAAATTTTCTGGTCCCATATATCAGGCCTAACCCTAGTCACTTGTTAAATGTGTTTTGGTCTGACTGCAGATAAGTACAAGGCATTTTTTTCATTTCGGAGCTCTGATCTCTGATCAACATCTACTAATATAAGCCACAGAAGTTTAATAAAGGTTAGAACAGGCACATCAAAGACTTCCATCCATGCATCTTCTAACCTGATCCTGCTCAGGAGCTAACACCAATTCTAGGCAGCATACGGCACAAGGCTGATGAATATGCTGGATGGACACCAGCCCACACTGTCATATTCAAAGGGAGATTTAAAGACCCCAGACAGAATGAGCACGTGTCTTTGGACTGTGGGAGGAAACAAAATATCCAGAGGAAATCCACATAACTCCACACACAAAGAGCAGAATTCGAACCTTCAACCCCGGAGGTGTGAGGCAATCGGGCTCCCCACTGAGACACCATGCAACCCTACATCAAAGACTCTCTACTCAATAATCTACTTTAACTCATCAAAGTATAAGATTAAAGACTTTGTGTCTGTTCCTAATTCAACTCCTAGTGGTGCTGCCATCTTTAACAATTTCCTGCTACTTTCCAAGGCTTTTTTAGCTGCTTTTTGCATAAATATATGACTGAGTATATGTAGCTTCTACTTAAAGGGTCAAGGAAATGTATCTGTGTTTGTAGCGACAGTATGTAAGAAAAGTATTATGTACCACTAAAACCTAAACTTTGTAGCAAAACAGTTTTGAAATGCATTTCACAAAGTAGTAAACTTGGCCTGGAGGGTCTGGAGCCTATGGGTGCAAGTCAAGGAGCAACCCAAGATGGCATCAGAGCCCATCGCACGGCACACTCACACAGCGTTCACTTACACATGCACACCTACAGGCAATTTGGTAACTCCAATTAACCTCAGCATAATTTTGTACTAAAGCCGAGGGGGGGGCAGCTTCTCTGGAGGAAACCCCGTGATGACACTGGGAGAACATGCCAACTCCACACATATGGAGCCATGGTGGAGACTCAAGCTCTTGTTCTAGAGGTGTGAAGCAACGGTGCTAACCACTGCACCATTATGCTGCACCCCCCTCTCCCCAACCTGCCCATTCAGGTTAATGAAATAATGCAATTTTTTACATTTTCATTCATGACACTGAATGTGAATTGTTTTATCTGGGGACTTATTGGAATTATGTATACCCCTCTGATGTCCCGCGTACTCATCCAATGGCCTGGGAGTACCACCAGCGAGGGATACGAAAGAGCGCCAATTTAAATAACTACACTAGCTCGATCTAGGGTTTACCACATTCATAAAAGAATTTAAAATACGCCCGTAGTTCCAGCTTGCTACTCCCCGGCACCAATGGACTCACCTCTACACTGTTCAAAAAACTGGCACAACGTACAGGCACAAAGCAAAACTGCAGGTTAATAGCGCCCTGGTAACTACCAGCAAGCTAAAAACCGGGAGATACACCAGTAAACAACTTACTATTATTTTCTACATTTACAACTAGACTGGCCAAAATCAAACATAAAGCCCAGCTTTCTGTTACTACATCATTTATTACACAAACATAACATAAACAACATAGAAATGATAAAACACCACTGAAAGTTGACGAAGCCGGTTGCTTCGTATGTGCTCAACCGATTAACAGTCTAGGCAGCTGCTGTTGCGTTGGCGCGCGTTGGAGCTCGTTTCAGTCCGAAACTGAGGAAGACCAAAAAAAATAAAAGTAAATGTAAAAAAACAATCCAACCGCTTACTCACAATCCCGTCAACCTGTTGAGCGTCTCCCTCCAGCGATATCCAGTCCTCCAAAAGTCCCGCCAGGAATTCCCCAAGAAAAAAAAACAGTCCCCTTTCTTGTCCGTCCACCTCCACACTCCTCGCTCCCGCTCCCCCCTCCTGGCGCGCTCCCCCTCTCCTGCAATCCGCTATCGAACAATTGACAGACAATATATTTAACCTATTACAAACCGTCTCACCAACACATCACATACAATTTTTTTTCTTCTTTACCTTAGCAGTAAGAAATGAACAGATCACATAAACCAAAATCTGTCTTTCTGTCTGCCTGCCTGCCTGTTTGTCTATCTGTTTGTCTGTCTGTCCCTGTATGCTAGTTGTAACTGTGGATTGAAGATGTTTTTCCCAGGCTAGCTTGTTGGTCACACCAAGTCTATCCGATTGCTGTTCAGTCCTGCTCTCACTGTTAGAGCCTCAGATTAGTCTTATTATCACTTCCAGATAAGGTAGCTGACCTTGTGGATCTCATCTACTTGGCTTTAAGAGTCTTTCTAATGCAGATATTTTTAAGGGTAAATGAAAGCTCATACCTGTGTTTTACTTGGTCGTTTTACTGTCTTTGTGAAAGGAAAGGCTTTACCTGCACATCCAACACAAAGCGGCACCAGGCACGACACAAATGTCTTTGCTGTGAGTCCAACACAGTTGTGATTGTCCCATCCAGAGCCCAAATTGTTTAAAATATCAAATATACCTGTGCCTATCTGAGGACCCATGAGCGTGTTGGTGTTAAAATGAGGTGGAGTCAGGTGTGTTTAAATAGTTCAGTTGTGTTAAACCCCTTTTTTGCCTGTGAGCTGAACAATGGATCGTCTTTCAGCATGCAATGGTGCCATAACAAGTAGCCTATGTTTTTTCATTGTACTATTGTATCCTTTGAGGGGTATAAAAAGCATGATTTCATTGTTTTATCATCTCTTGATCCATGACATTTTTTCATTTGCTAGTTTGAAAAATCAGAATCCCTTTCAATCAAGAGAGTTTAGGATTGTTTAATAATATACAATATACTTTAGTATTACTGTTTTTAATGTTGGTAATATCTTGCTGTGCATAATTTACAAATTAAAACTTTACATATGTAAAAATGCAAAAATGCAGATATATATGGGTTCTGCAGATGGTTCACTGTTATCGATAGTTTCGGCTTTTTGCGGTATGTCTTGGAACATATCACCGGCAGATACGGGGGGACTACTGTAACTATTATTATTATTATTATTATTATTATTATTATTATAAAGCTATGGGAATTCTGTTATTGCCATAAATGGTCTGCTCACGCACTCTCACTTTGCGCACAAGCAGATCTTTCTCCACTGCAGAGAAGCATTCTTTTCTACTACTTGGAAAGTCCACCATTATAATAGCAATCCGCCAAGGTGTAAGTGCACCTGGCTTTTAAAGGGAATGGAAGATGACACTCTGATTGGTTTGTAGCATGTTGCGCCCCAAGCATTCTCATGACTAATTACGAGAGTTAGTACAAACATTTTGAACCATGCACCTGGCACACCAACTATTTTTCTGTAGTGGGTTGGCTATGCCCTAAAGGAAATTGTACCACATGCTTCAGACCATGCAATTTAGATTGTGGGGCCTGAAGATTGGATTAGAAATTTTTATGTGGTTTAGGAATACTTGGGGCATATATTCTTCCATTTCCATGTTGTTTTTGATAGTAGTTTATCTCACTAGCATATGTTTAGGCATAGTTCATTGCAATTTTAAATGTTTTTCTTTTTCCTAACCAATACTCAATTGACGCATTTTAATAAGCAACAAAAGAGCATAATTTGTTTCTGGACAATTGATGATGTGACAAAATGACTTTTTAAAAGTATTATAAACACTGTTACATTTTTGCTCTCATTTGAACAAACAGTACTAGGCAAAAGTCTAAGGCAGTCAAAGACAATGTTTAAGGCTGCATGGATAGTAAGTGTACATGTAATTTAACATTAGAGCACGTGCAAATTAAGAGTAACACAATAAAAACTGACACAAATTTTCTCTCTTTTTGGTCTCCAAAAAGTTACTGGCATCATGTCGGATGAACACAGGTTCAATTCCCAAACCTCTCCTCAGGGGCACCTCAATCATTCTATGTATTCATTAAATTGTATCACCAGTTCACTTAATTAATCAATTAATTAGTCGATTAATTAATTATTGAATTAATTAGTTTAAAAAGGTCAGTTAAGTATTTATTAACCATGCAAGGTGAGCTGGAGGCTGAGTCAAAAACTAAATGGATGTATTCAATGGTTGCTGCAAATGTTGGGGTGACTTTAGGAGAGGTTTTGAAATGGCTAAACTAACATACTTCGACAGACATAATATCATAGTTTTACACCCACATAAAGATAATTTTCTTTTAATCCCTAAGACTTTTTCATAGTACTGTACATTTAGCTATTATGTCTGAACATATTTCATACTATTTTCCACATTTTATACTATTGCTGAAACTGGAAATGTCTCTACGAGTACCTCACACCTCCGGGGATGTGAATTCAGTTTTTTCGTCTGTGTCATGCCCTGCCTACCTGCTCCTCCCATTTTCCCCCTCTAACAAGCCACCCCTGTTACGTGTTTGCCTTACCTCTTGTTCCTGCCCTTTTGAGATTCACTCCAGCTACCTCTCATTCGCTCCCTTGTTAATCCTTGTATAAAAGTGCTTTCCAGGCTTGTGCTCCCCAGTCCAGTCATTAATGTTGTTGTTTCTGCTTATGCATGGTCATTCCAGTTTTGAGATCCCCTGCATCTTTTAGTTGTGCCTACATTAATCACCCCCCCCCCCATAGTTTTTGGCATGTATTTTGGAGTGCCTTAACCATAGTTATTAAAATGTAGTTATTGAGAATGGATGCATGCAGCACATGCCGTTCCCAGCAGCAGTGGGTGAGGCAATCATTTTGTCTCTCACTTTGGCCCATTCTATTTTTTTCAGTTCCTTTATTCCATGAAGCAAAAAAAAATCTTTGTGTCAACTTTGCTGTAAAACTCTGAACTATACCAGAAAAGAACTGAAAGACTGACACATTGACACAAGTCTTTTAAATTCAAGACCGAGCCAGTCTCTCTAGCCTTTCCTTTTTTGGGGGGATTTAAATTACATCAGCTTGCCTCATTAGACACTGTACATTCACAGACTTAAGTTTTAAAAATCGTAAATTAAATTCTCATAGCACTCCCAATACTATCTCATTATATTTATCAAAAGATACATTTGGCTCAGCTGAGCATTATCTGTCCTGATTTTAAACTGAATAAGAAGGGCAATCTTAATAAGCCAGGGAACAAGAACAATATGTGTGTGCCAGCTGGCTACTGTCTAAAGACCACCAGGAAAGACATGAATTTTTTAAATAAAAAAGGTAACACACCACAAATAATCCTTTAGTTTTTGCTTTTGGCTTTTTTTCTTTCTTTCCTGTGTTTCCTGCATGGGTCCTATATTGTAAACCCACACCTGTTCAGTACCCACAGTGCTTAAATTTGCATCTGACCCATTAACTGGCAGTACAACTAATTTAATTACGCACCCGCCCGACCTACATAAAATAACTTCCGGTACCCAACCTAAACCCGAATTAAAATTAGACTATGTCAGTTGGGTAAAGAAATGTCCATTGTGCCACATCACAAAGACATTTAAAAAACATTTAAAACTCTTCTATTTGAAATAGCCTACCACATTGAGAATAAATAATTGTTTTACTGCTACTCTGTTGCATATGAGTGTGTGAAATAATCTAATGTATTGTTTTTACAGCTTCCATTGGTGCTTAATAAGAGTTTTACTAAAACAAAAATAAGTGTGCTTTATTGTCTTTCAACAGTAACATTTCAGTAGCCTGTATTTTCATAGCGCAATGATTACTCATTATGCGCAAACTATGATCAAACACCAGTGGATGCACACAAATAAGAAATTTAATTACAAAGATACTTAGGTAGGGACAACTGAATTAAAGACTGGCTAGTGTCAGAGTCCATTTCTTTAGGGGCTGGATGGAGTAGGGGTAAAGGCCTACCTTTGATACAAGAGGGCATGATCACACCTGGTGCTTTAGGTTACTGTGTAAAAAAAGAATGTTGTCCACTGTTGATGGTCGCAGCTGAGTTCTCCACTCCTAAATAACAATTCCAGCACAGGAGAAGTCTCTCTTGCTCACGGCACTTGATGCAGGGATGGCAAGGATAGATCTTGCAATCTGAGCAATGCTGGGGAATAAAAGAGGATGCTCTTTCCAATATAACGGTACATCCAAAGAATCATCCTTTGGTGTTTTATAATGAATGTATGCAGCCACTTTGTCCTGATACTGTGGGGCCTCATCACTAGAGTCTTCTACATCCAATAATGTATCTGCTGATACTCCTCGAATCCTCTTTTCAGGTGGGAGGTGGTGGTGTTGCACAGGACTTCCACACTTGTCCTTTAGTTCTGGATTAAATATAAATAAAGAGTTGAATGAAGTAATTTAATAATAAATGATAAAAATATCACAGTCCTCTAGTGAGAAATCAGAACAGACTATGAAAATATCTCACTATACAATGGAAGTCGTGTTATCATCCTTCAACCATGCAAGGTGAGTTGGAGGCTGAGTCAAAAACTAAATGGATGGAACTTTCACAAGATGCCACATCTCGCTGTGGACATTTGTCACTTCACTGTTGTCAGCAAGAACTTCAAACTAATTAGTTTGGGGTGCAGGAACATTGTATTTTATATAATTGGTGAATGACAAATTTGGCCAGCAGAATATTAAGACATTTTTCCCTCAGTCAAGAAATAGTCATGATATCAGCTGAAGAAGCTTGTAAATGATGTCTAAATGTGTTCATGCCACACAATAATCAAATGGAGGGCTAGTGTTTGCTAACTACATGAGAAACCGTTGTAGGGTCAGGGAGGAGCTGTGTAGCATCCAAACAGCCTCCCACATCAATCAAACCTTGTGCTAATACAAAAAATCCATCACCATGTACTATCTCAAAAGATTTAATGTCATTACACATGAACTTTGTGGTTCTTGTAAGATGCCATTCGATAGCACAGCTGCTAGCTTTTGAAATAGCACAGCTATTGACATGCTTTCTTAGCGAAGAGGTCCCACACTTACAATTATCATATGCTAAAACTTTCAGACATTTTTTACATACCACGTTGTTTTTGGGATCTAAAATAACACCAAATTTCTCCCAAACAGTAGACTTTATTTTACAGTAGATGATGGATTTTCTACAGCTCTGAAATCTCCATGAGGCATTTTCACAATTCCTCATCGTCCATTTTACGTACTACAGTTAATTGGATCATGTGATTTTAAGCAGTCTTCTCGGAGGGTGTAAAGATAGTTTTTTAAAATCATCAATTTTATCTATTTTAAAGATAGTTATAGATAGTAGATGTGTTTTACGTTTTCAAAAGCATATATATAATTGTACTGTACTTATTTTTAAAATAAGTGTTTGCCATTTAGAACCGTGGACCACCCATGGCCTATTAAATTCCAACCGCACCCATACCCGCAAAATAAATTTTAGGATATTGTATCCATTCCATCAAAACTTGTGGGTTGGCAATTGGGTACCTATGGGTATCTGAACCTGTGCAGGACTCTAGTGTGTTGGTTGAAGGCATTTGCAAACCAGCTTGTGAGTACTCCATGAACTTTTGCCTGCACCTGACACACCTCATTCTAGACAGGCCCCTGTGGGCATCTGAAGATCATCCGACTATGCCATCTGCCATCAGCATATCTTACAGATCTTCAAAGCTGAATCTTCACATGACACCGGGAAACCAGGAACTCTGCGTTCATCCTAAACACTGATGCCTTCATTTATACATACTGTACTAATGATGTCCAACTTTCTTCACCCCACCTCTTCCTTAATTCTGTTGAACTGTCACCTCCATTTCAGGTGTCAACAGTAGTACTTTGACATTATTTTATACCTCGTTAATTGCATTAATGAAGGAAGTGCCAGCTGTGAAGCTCTAATCTGCAAAGCAAATCACAAATGAATATCTGCATAAAGATTTTTAGATCTGTAAAGAATTTAGGCCAGAGTTTGCGGTACTTTGTGATATTTGTTGATGTATTCTTTCCTCTTTTATTTTTACTTGTGACACTTTCATGGGTGATACTTATCAGAAAGAGAATCTCTGAAACATCTAAAATATACACGATGGACTCAAACATTATGACCATTACGATGTAGATCTTGTAAAAACTGTTTGTGTGAAGGTCTGGGATATATTAGAGGGTAAGCTGACATTCTTGTAGTTGACATGTTGAATGCAAAAGAAATGGGCAGGGGTAACTGTCTAAGTGACACTGATAAGGGCCAAATCATTATGGCCAGACAAGTGCACTACAGGATCTTCAAAACAGCAAGGCTTGTGGGGTGCTCAAGGTCAGCTGCAGCAAGTACCTACTGAGAGTGGTCTATGAAAAGAAAAACCATGAACTGCTGACCAAGTGTTGGGTGGCTAAGATTTCTCGATGCAAGATGTGAACAAAGACTATCCCATCTGGTACGAACTAACAAAAGGGCTACTGTGGCAAAAATGGTAGATAATTTTGATGATGATAACGGAAGTATTATGTCAGGACACAAAGGGCATGTGAGCATAGGAACCGGACCTTATAAAAATGGAAAAAGGTCACTTGCTCCAATAAATCCCATATTCTGTTGCATCCTGCAGATGGCCGAGTACATGTCAAGCATCTGGGATGCGCTGGACCAACAGTCCTGTATGCAACAGGACTCGATGCTCTGGCTGTTGTGACACAGTACTCTCGAAAACATCATTAAAATGATATGCCCTTTGTGCCGCAGAAGCCCTTTCTTTATTTCACGCCAAACAGCACAGCCTTCGTTCACATCTTGCGTTGAGAAGTCGTGGTTTACCCCTCCTCGGACCACTCTTAGTAGTATTTACCACAGCAGACCATGAGCATTTCACAAGCCTTGCCATTTCAGAGATGCTCTGATGTAGTGGCCATGATGATTTGCCCCTTATCAAAGTCACTCAGATCATTACCCCTGCCCATTTCTTCTGCATTCAACATGTTGACTACAAGTACCGAATGTTAGTTTACCATCTATTATATTCCAGACCTTGACACACAGCATTTTTACAAGATAATCATCATTAGTCACTTCACATGGGGATGGCCATAAGGTTTTGGCTCATCGGAGTATAATGTAATTGTAACAACATTTACATTAGAAACATTACAAAAGAGTCAAGAATTTGAGTGACACCAATGGCCTATAGAATTGGATGCTGTCAGACTGCTCCATTGCCAGGGGATGATGCATTGTATGGGGGCATTGTGATGATATGGCTTTGTTCCACCATCTTTCTCATGATGACCCCACTGCAATGTCAGCTGCCTGAGAAAACAGTAATAACTAGTGTAAGTGATAAATAATGACTGAAATGCCATGGTGTGCAAATTCAGTACTACTTCTCCTGTCTCTATGTCATTTTCCATGACTGAAATTCTGAAATAGCTTGATATGCACTCATTGAAAGATGAGGTGTGGATTTAAATATTTTAAGGGGGACTTAACGGTGGGTTACGCTCAGAAATGAACAGATAATGTGAAAACCCAAATTTTATTATGACTCGAGGGTTTCAATTCAGAAACCGTACTCATTTTGGTGTAGAATCACTGGGTGAAGAGCTTGAAATAAAGAAAGGTTTATCAATGACACCACTTATCTCTCCTTTTATTATTAACCCAGCAATGAAGAAGTAGGTTCTCTTTTTAAGCTGCCCTTGGGATTAACCTACAGGTGAGGTTTAAATCAATTTATAAATGAGAATGAGTTCTTTGTTATCTAGTGCACATGTCTCTAAAATTACCAATGCTCCCAAGGACCAAAGAAAGAAATTCCTCCAGGGAGACATTTCTGAGTAAATGAAGGACTAGGGAGTTTATATATGAAAAATGCCGGATGTCTTCCCTCCAGTCCTACTTCAGAGTAGAGGGACTAGAAATCATTGATTTCTAGTGTTTAATAGATGTTTATTATGCATGCTGACTTTGCTTTTCCTAGCCTCTGAGGGAGATTATCACACACCAAACCTCCAGTTTCACAGAGTTCTGCGATTCTGCACAACCAGAATCTACTACCCTAATATTTCCTTCCTTCTTTCTATTTTATATATAGAATTCTTTAATAATCTGGCAAAGTGTAGCGAGTCCTAAAGGGGTGAAATCTTTTGAATGACTATTTAAATATTTTGGATTTAAAATAAGATAGCAGGGCTTCAAACTATGCCCATATAGGAAGTGCAGTTTTTTTTTTCCCTTCATGTAATCCACTTAACTATTGCAATATGTGAATTTAAGCAATTTAGAATTGCTTTTTGAATGATGAAGTTAACGAGATATAAATGGAACTTTGTACTTTATAATTCTTTTACTAAAGTGATTTTGTGAAAATGCAAAGGTATATCGGCATATGGTTAATTACCAATGAGGACAGTTTGGCCAGGGGCACATACTGGAATGAGAACAAGACGAGCATATGCACAGTTCTCTGAGCCAGGCTTTATTTCATAATGGCTCAGAGTTCCTTCTGCCAGTCGTTACTATGTTGCTCCAGTGCCATGAACATATATCTTTGATACAGACATACTTCAGAGACTTTTACTACATTCCTTGTATGTGCTGACCTTGTTGATGTCTTGTACAGTTTTGAGTCTTTGATTCTTTTTCACAGCTGAATTCATGACCTGGTGAAAAGTAGAGAAATTTACACATGTATGGTATGATATGTGGATAAGACAAAAAAGAAAATCAACATTCTTTTGCCTTGTATGTAATGTTCAGTTTGGAGAGAATAGAGTTGCTCATATGGATTTATTCTACCTGTTCTTTATTCCTGATATGAGTATATTGCTGTACTCTGGGTTATTTTTTACCCAGCATCTCTGAAACTAAGGCAATTTTTATGTATGAACATCATTCTGGGTTTTGCACATTTTTTTTTGTCCTGCTCCTTCTCTACTTCTCTTCCAGCTTCTAATGCCTAACTGAACTCTTTTCTTAGTGTCACGTGGTTCTGTTCTTTGACCCACTAAGTTCTTCCCACAAGGTTGTTCAAAGACCCCAAATGTATTTCTTGAGAGAAAAGCTCTTTATCAGAAAAGTTTATCAGAGAAGTCAACAAGGCCATATAAATTTTCACCTTAATAAGAAGTACCTTTTTCAAATGACATATACAATATGCCTGGAAAGATACTTTAGTGAAGGTGCATCCATGCAGAAAGAAAATAACTAGAAATCTTTGAATTTAAATATCTGAATAAGTCATTGAGATTAGTCATTTAGACCTGGTACACATATTATGCTTCAGTTTTTTTTAGATCAATTGTATTGAAATGACACTTCTGCAATTACTGGAGAATTTCTCTCTATATAAACACATCTTTAAAAAGACAAATAAATATAGAAAACTACAGTATTTATTCACCTGTGAAAGAGCTCCTTCGTGTATCGCAATCTGTGTGTTGTTTGGAGCCTACATTTATTAAATAGAAGTCAGCTTAAATTCTGGAATATGCATGCCCCCTGGAAAACTGCAGTTAACCCCTTTTACAACAGGAGATCAAGCTTCATAATTCTGGCTCCAAGACCTCAGAATTGAGCCAAAACTTTTGGCCCACTTCATCCACCAATAAGACCCCAAACAGGATTTAAAAGTCCCTCAGTGTATTTACTCATATACTTTTTCCATTGATGAACCATATGAAATAAGAGTGATACATTATATAACACTCATTCACCTTAGTGGGCTCATCCTTCACTGGCAACAAACTATGAAGTAGTGCGTGTGTTTCCTTATGATGCAAAAGCATGTCAACAGCTAGTTTCTTATATACAGGATGATATGGTGGGATGGACTCATATGACTGTTCATTAGCTGCTAGGCACCCATTACATACCTGCTTGGGATTAAATAGCTTATAATCAATCACTGATTCAACTTTAATAAGGATACATGACGACAAAATTTAATTTACAGATGCATTCATTCAAAAAAACATTTGATGTAGGACTTAGAAACTAAAGTTGAATTCAGAATTAAACTGCCTGTTATTAGAAGTAACATACAGATGTGCTGTTCCTGCATACTTTAATTTGAACTGTATGTTTACAAAACAAGGACATTCATTTTGTAATTCATTTGTTAATATAACTATCGGAGTGTTTGTGACTAGAAAAAAGCAAAGGAACTTTAGTCTTCAGGCTATGGATGTCCTAGAATGCCAAACACTAGAATTAAAGGGACAGCTGGGGTACTTGGTCTGTTTACTACTAGCTATAATGCATAACACAGGTATTTTGAACCTAACTGATACAGTAGATGACACCTAAGTAGTTATGTTTGCAGATAGTCTATCAGCAAATGTACCTGCACCCATCTGAGCGGCTGTGGGCGTGTCAGTCTTAAAATGAGGTACAGTTAGATGCATTGCTGGCGCATTGCTATTCTGAGGCAGTGGAAAGCGATTGCGCTTTTGACCAACAAAAAACCTGGCCTAGGGCCCTGTTTTAATGATCTAAAGTACATGGTCTGAAGCACACAACAGAAGTTCTTGTAGGGCATGGCCAACCTACTTCTGCTAGTTTAACAGCGGGAAAAAAGTTGCTGTGCCAGGTCTAAAAGGGTTGCACTAGGTCTCGTAATTAATCATGGGTGTGTTTGGGGAATAACGTACTATAAACCAATCAGAATGTCATCTTCCATTCCCTTTAAGAGACAGGCATGTTTGCACCTTGGCAGATTACTATTATAATGACAGATTTGCCAGGTAGTAAAAAAGAATGCTTCTCTATAATTGGGTGCTATATTGTCTGAAAGTCTCTTGTCACTCTCATGAGCACCCAACTAATGATGGCATTTTTAATGCCATGGAATATAAGTGACGGCTTAAAGAAAGGTGAATAAACTATATAACTACTTAATGCCAAACTCATTAGGGGAAAATCTGATATTTGGCAGTCCTTGTCATTGTAAGCGACCACATTGGGAACCACTTGCCTTTTGCTCATTGCAACAAATGTAGCAAAGTGCTATCAAACACTGGGCACAAGTCTGGCATTTCAGGGCCAAGTTTGTTCAGTTTCAAAGGACCAAACTACACTGACACTCACTGCAAGGGCAAGCAAAAGTGACAACTGCACTAAAAACTGAAATAACACACAAATGTGTGGGTTTTGTTTGTGCACATCCACGACTTGTTATTGCAAACATTATTGTAGGCGAAATATACATAATATGTACACTCACCTAAAGGATTATTAGGAACACCTGTTCAATTTCTCATTAATGCAATTATCTAATCAACCAATC
>JAAGVU020000040.1:13628970-13644350 GCA_011763525.2 Mormyrus iriodes | reverse complement strand
GAGGAAACCCCACGACGACACGGGGAGAACATGCAAACTCCACACACATGGAACCCGGGCACAGACGTGAACCCTGACCCCCCTGACCCCAGAGGTGTGAGGCAACAGTGCTAACCACTGCACCACCGTGCCGCCCCATATTCACTCTATGAATATACTAATATATGCATATACTAATAAACATGCTAACATTAACACTAATAAAAAATCATTTAAGGTTTTTAATATGAGGCAGATGCAATACAATATATTTCATACTGTAATACAGGGAGTCTCAGGCACATAATTGCTTTCCATTTCTCATTAAGGAACTGGAGGAAATGCATTTTCTTTAAGGGCATTGTTTAGGCCAAGGGAGCCAACAGAGTATCTTCCAGCTTCCCTGACATGACCATGGTCATGCAGCCTGGTCTATCTGGTTAGCCAGCTCTTTTCTGTGCTATTTGGTGTTTTATCTGTACCTCATTAGGGTGAATTTTTCTTTTAGATGTTTCATGTTTGTGAAATTTGCCAGGATAAGTATGAAAAGATACTGAAGATGGAAATGTTTTTGATTGCACTATAGTTTGTATTGCTTTTGTTTCCCTGTGACTAATATATGAGGCCTACCTTGTAATAGTACTGTATTTTTAATAATTGTATCGGTAATAGCTGGGAGTGTTTACTAAATTACACCTTCATTTTTAAAGGTTAATTTTTTCCTCTTGTTGTATCGTATTCTCCTGTACTGTTCTCCTTGCCCATGTGCTTTTTTTATTCAAACGTTGCTCAGAATCATTGATTAACACACATCCTCATAACCCCTTTCCACTTTTCCTTTCATAGTTTTTGCTTCTCCCTTTGGCCAATTTAGCATTTAATATTTTATGAATAAATGTATATGATAATTACATTTAAATCAAGTTAGCATAAAGTAGTTGTACAACAAGCTACATCCTCAGGAGGCTACAAAGAGCCATTCTGCCATAATAACTCTTGGTGAACTTCTACTGGTGCACCACAGACAGTGTATTTATGTACTGCATAACAGCCTGGTACTCCAGTTGTTCTGTTGTTCAGAAAGCCTGCCAATGCATCATCAAGACAGCTGAAATCATCAATGGACTACAGCTGTGTAGACACTGAGGCATCTACAATGATCGCTGTCTCTGGTGGGACCTCAAGGTCACCTCTGACCAAACTTGCCCTGGATATGATCTTTAGCCATCAGGTAAAAGATACAGGTCCATATATGCCTGTTCAGCCAAACCCAGGAACAACTTCTATACCAGAGCTGTTGCCATATTGAAGTTTACCTGTCATCGTTAGGCCCACCCACTACTGATGGCTCACCACCTCACCCCTCACTCATTGAACACAGAAAGCTGCTGGATTAACTGATTTTTTAAATTTATATTTGCACTAGAGTTGCTCCTGTTATGAGTAATTTAACGTCACTGGTAAATTTGAAGTTTAAAACGGCACAGTATCATCATTTTGCTAATTTCAATACTTAAAGATTTTTTTTTCACCGCTTTTTTTCACTGTACTCTGAAACGCGCCTTTAAGAGTTTGCGTTTGCAGCCACTCTTTAAGACCAAACCAGCAGCTCATGGGTGTGATGTAAGTCTAACTCTTAACGGTGAAAGAGCTTTGACACACAGCTTGAAGTGAGAGCTGAGAAAAAGATATTGCTTTGACAACAGCCCAAACAGAGCCGAAACTTGTGGAAAAACAAGGTTGGCGAAGCAAAATATGAAGACATTTCACGTTTAGGGCAAATGATAGTGGAGAGGTGGAGTCCCCTTCCACACCTTTATGCAAACAGTGCCTCAAATCGTGTGTGGCAGGAGGAGGCAATAAGTCTAATCTTATTAAACATTTGATGCATGTGCATCCCGATTTTGTGCATCCCAGGGAATTCCAGGAATGGAAGGTATGCATGATGATCACATGCATATGCAGAAAATATGATCTAATAATCTAAGGTCTAATGACAATCTTTAGTGTGGTCAGGGTGACCAAAAATTGTGTCTGGCCAGGATTTATAAAATTGTCAGAAATGTTCGAGATTTCTTATTACTCTCATATGATGTATACTTTCTGTAGTCATCATATTCAAAATAGGTTTTGGCAAGTCTACTTCATAGTTAGAGTTGTATAGAGTCCGTAAAAGGTCAGGTAAAATATTTTTTTAAATAGTTTTGCGTTGCATTGAAATATTTTTGCATTATTAATTATGCAATTATTAATAAATAACTATAAAACCACACAGCATTATTGTGCTACCATGCCAGATACCGCACCGAACCAACCCTTCTTTGCCCTACTATTACTGCACTTTACATCAACAGCGCAACATCTTGCAAATGTTACAGTTATTTATATAACTATACTATTAGTATAGCTTGTATGAGTATTACTTTTATACTATGACGGTTGTGTCATGTATGCATGTAAATTATATGTTATTGATGTTATGGAAGCTGCTACTTACATTTCTACGTTACTGTAATCCACTTACAGACAGTCAAAAAAACATCCTTGATATTCTGAATATATCCTGATGTCCAGTTTGCTGTGACATTTTCACAGTTACTCATGGTTCATAAAATTATGGTTCATTATGAAAAATATTAAATCATGTTTCTTTTAAACTTGTTTTGAATTTGTTTTGTATTTGCCCCAGTTCTTTCCTGCACCCTGGATTATCTATCTATCTATCTATCTATCTATCTATCTATCTATCTATGTTATGCGCGTGTCACAGGAGGAAAAAAAAACAATGATGTTATCATTTCGTACTTCGAGCATCGGTAAGTCAACGCCCTACCAGCCATCTGTTCGTTTGGTTCTGATCAATTCATTTGGCAAAGCAGAATTTAATTAGCATGTTATTGCTGCACCAACACCTCTCTTATGTTAAATTGGGGAATCTTCACCCCTACGGCAGCATTGTAATGATTTATCTTCCAGTGCCAACATATATATATATATATATATAGCCGTTCAAGCATTCAAGTTGCCTAAGTATGTGAGGCATAGAACAACCTGTTAAATCCCTTACCAGTACAAATGCACAAAATATCAAATTAGAGTTTAGGGAAAGGGTAGTTGTAGGACAAAGCAGGACAGTTTTAAAGCCCCTTAGCAAGTTACCTACAGGGGACTAAGATAGATCTCGAGAACCTGGTTAATTATCAGGGCACTTTTCTCTATGGCTGTCATTTTGGGTGTAATCTTCCTATTGGGCCAAGTACTTCCAGATTTAAGGGCTTTTAATTGCATGTAATTACACAATCCATTATAGAAAACAATGACCTTAATTTACCATGGTTTTAAACATGGGGAGGTGCAGCAAATGTCTCTTTCTTTTCAAGTGTCTGATTTAAAACACCATGCTGTACATGTAAAAGACCAAAAAAAGTATCCTAGGATCCAGTTCCCAGGTGAATAACAAATACCTGGGAGGAGAATCAATGTGACATTGCCTCCGGTTTTCTCCATCTGTCTCTGGCAGTTGATAACAGGAGGACAATTAATAGCTCTTTACTAAACCTCCCATTCGGATGCTAGATTCTTTCCTCTGTTGCCTGTGGCTGTGTGGAAATTCCACTGAAGCTCATTATTTACTTAACCACCGGAAACTATCGATTTGTCATTTCTTTTGATAAATTAGCTGTGGGTCAGGTGACGACATGCCCATCTGCATCTGACATTCAGCAGACGTCAATAAAAGCTGTGTTACGTTGGTCCCAAGCCTCCATTTTGAAAATGCAATTGGTTATGTCAGTGGTGTCCAGTAATGTCCTACGAGGACTGTAGGGTGCTTGGGGTATATTTTAGTCCTAGAGTTCAATTTAATGGATTATTTACTGTCTGTTTGGAGAGTAAGTAATATCTCCTGACTTTTGCAATTAGAAATGAAACATCTGACTGAATATCAGCCTGATCAACGAAATGTAATATTGATGCTACTTTCTATTTGAACAATAAGTTAATTGACAGAGTGCTGGGGTACAATGAAAATCTGCAGAACATATAGCCACTTTAGCTCATGACTGACTGCTCCTGGGTTATGCCAATATGTATGTATTGTTTAAGGGCTCTTGAATTTAGAAATAATAGTTTAGTTGAGCTTTTTTTCAGCCTAATGCAGTACAAGTGCATTAATTGCCTTGTAGGAAAACACTGGTGGCTCTGTGAACAGGATCATATGTGTTTTATCTGGGTTCTGCTGTTCAGAGGTAGTAAGAGGTAGGACAGAGTAGAGAGAGTTCTGAATATTGAAATTGAATATTGAAACTTTCCATTTCAGCTGAGGAAAAAAAACTGAAAAAAGACAGTATCCAGATATTTGGGACTGACATAAATGGAGCTCTTATCCAGGATTACTGCCAAAAAATCCACACAGTACAAATGGACACTAACTTATTAGGGCACCAGGAACAAGGAATGGGTGAAAAGAATCAGTTTAAATAATGGCTGTCACTGGACCCATTGACTCTATCTCGTTCTTAAATGGCTTCACAAGGCAGCAAAATTGGAAAGGAAAGGTAAAAAAAAAATATCCTAAACAAAATATATATTACTAGCAGATTACCCAGTAGCTTCGCTCACTGAGTGCAAGGGAAAAAAATAAAATGCAGTACTTATTAAATAAGTTTGTTAATTACCAATTTCATTTTTCAACAAATAAAGAGCATTTACAATAACACAGAAATCAATATTGCGATATCAATAGGCGATTGAGTACTACTGCAATGCTTTCGGGTAAACTACATTTTTTTGTTTGCCCATTAGGTGCATAAATGTATACATTTTTTGGTGTACCCACCCGAGAACAGAAAGCCCGATATACACAGCGGTTTGTACGGTACGGCGTCCACAAACGACGTGATTAGTTCCCGGCACGTACACAGTTTTCATATAAAATGTAAGCCCTACTTACGCTGTTTCCGGTCATAGGCACGTAGTGTATTATAATATGTTCTGTGGTCATGTGTAATTTCTGTTTCAAACGCGAAAAGAATTTTATATATTTAGATAGAATGTGGTAAGGAAACTGACTGGGACAAGAAAATGTCTTAAAAAACAGATATCAAGTAATTATTAAAAAGTTCTACCTGACATACCAAGATTTGTATGTAATAATGACAGACTTCAGAGTCATTCATCGTTACTCAAATATACAGTTGGGGGGGGGGGGGGGGTATTATGAAAAAAAAATATTCTAGGTTGGAAGGTTAAAGCAATAGATTGTAATAAAGTGCAATCATCATGAAAATGATCTAAGAAAATAAAAATAGTGATAAAGTCCAAAAATACGAAATAAGGCAATATTAGGGTGCCCCCTGGCTTGTGCCCTTTGTTTTCTGGTACAGGCTGCAGACTCACTGAGTTTGCACTGCATAGGTGGATAAGTAGCTGTGGAGGACAGATCAGAGTTATGGTGCTGTATAGTCAGCTGATGTTTAATTTCTTGAGTATACTGTTACAGAAATGGCTTTCTGTGTTGTTCTTCTTAAAGCATTTAAACAGCAGAGGGACAGAGTCGTTTAATTTTAAGAGTCACGATATTTATATCCAAATTGGCTACCTTCTTCCTGTTCTCTTTGCTGTGTGAGGCTTTGCTTGTCTGTTAGCACGGAGAGGTGCTTATTCTGTTTGTATGTTATTGTGTGGAAGACAGAAGGAGAGATAGAGGAGGAAGCAGAGACAGAGAGGAAAAGAGGCGTGACAAGCTGGGAGGGGGAACTGATGGACGGGATGCCATGACCCGTCAATGTCAAAATCCATTTGAGGGTTAATACGATCCGCCATAGGTACATCAAAATTATACCCCACAGAGGAGCCACTTTGTGTTTAATCGCTTCATTATTGCTTTCGTTAAAAATTAAAAAAGGAATTGGTCATACCTCCATAGCAATTAAGACCTTAAATCTTACATTTACAAATCTTACATTTCTAAAAATAATTACTATGATTTTGTATTTTTCTGATTTTATCTGCATAGAAGCATGTTCTCACCCCTACTTCATGCAAGTAGAACACAGACAAATGCTGCATTTTTTTTACATATCTGTCACCCACACAGGCAGTATTTTATCAGAAAGTACATGTAAGGTAAAAATGCATTGATATTTTACTCCGAAGAGTACAATTCTTTTTCTGTCCAGTGTTTCTGCTATCGAATGAATTCTTACTAACTGTAAGAGCTCACTGTAGTAATGCATCAAGTCTGTAAAAACAGCTCCAGAGAGGAGCAGTCTTGTTCAGAGTGAAGCAGAATAATATCCGTGCACTTCATGCATAAATGGAATGTATAATATTATAACACAAAGTCTGGTAATTTGAACTAGTGAGTCTTTCATAAAGTTTTGTGCAGCATTTATTAGATGTGATGGATTCTTGCTCTTTTGAAATATCCAAGGCTAGCATAGCTCACAGATCCCTCTCCTGATTTGTTATTTTTATTTTCCCTCCAGGGATTACAACCAAGCCCCAGGTTCTCATTTGCAACTGCTGAGAGGGACTGAGACAGCTTGTCATCCTCGCTGAAGGAGCCATTGCAGCCGACGAGTTCCGCCTCTCGCCAGGCAGGTGTGCTTGTGACCACGTGTGCAGCAGGCGAGTAAGAGTGATGGAATGTGCACAGCATGGGGGAGTGCAAGCCAGTGCAGGAAAAAGCTGTTTATGGACATCTCTGACCATCCTGTACACAAGGGCATAAGGCATAGATAGGGCCGGAGATTTGGGTATGGATGAGAGGGACATGTCCCTACCAATGTTGTGGGAGTACCGTGTGTGTTTAGGAAGGTAGGAGGTTCAGGACTGATTTCTCTCTACTAATGTTGAAACCAAACCTACATTTATCAAAAGACATATAATCTTGGTTTGCTATATATTGTACCTAAATGATACAATGGTTACTTGATTCCTATGCATGTAGTTCTATGCATGGGCTTCAAACAAGTTATCATCTAATTTTATCCATCTATCTATCTTACAACTTCCAACCAAGTACAGGGAGAGCTGGTGAGGTTGGAAACTATCCCAGGAGACACAAGATAGCTGAACACACCCTGGCAGGGATGCCATTCAATCTCAGGTCACACACACTATGACTATTTAGAGACTCCAGTTCACCTAACCACATGTTTGTAGAAGACAGGAGGAATCCAGAGTACCTGGAAGAAACTCACACAGACACCAGAAGTGTAATGATGGAAGCTTGGGGACCCAGATGTGGTGTGTGGGGAGTTTATTAATGGAACTAGCAAACAGACAACGTATTGGCAGATTCTTGGTCGGGGTCTTGGAAGTAATGTGGTCGAAAGCCAGGGAAGTCAGTCCTATGAACATATAAAAGATAAGGTAAGGTAAGGCAACGGGCAAGTCCGAGGGTTGTCTGCACAGAGGTGTTCAGGAGCTGGAGAGGGAAAGAATGTGAAGGCAGAACACAAAACACAGAGATAACGTCCAGTTTGCTGCATGCAACAAACAGTACCTCGCACAGAGGGATCGGGCAGGTAAGCTTAAATGGGCGAGTGACAGCTGTGGCCACCAATTAGCTCTGCTTGTTAGTCTGCATTTGCACATTAGCTGTGACAAGAAGAACACATAGCTACATATACACAAATAGAGGGGCGAGATTTGAACCCCCAGCCAGGAGGTGTGAGGCCACAGATCCACTCCAATAGTTTAATAGGTTTTTAGCACTTAACACTTTTATGTTGCATGATATCCCTATGTGTCTTGATATTGTACTCTCTTTGAAATAAAGCAATGCACTCACGGTTCCATTTCTAGTCAGGAGTGTAGGAATTCTAGAACATCCTAAGAAGTACAAAGACACCAATCCATTACTTTGTGTGTAAATATAACCAAAAATGTACCTGTCTATATTAGGACATCTGTGGTACAAGGTGAACAAGCAGGGAATTGCTGAACATTCTTGGGGTCAATGTCAGAACAGATAGGAATAATATCAGCTTTCTCCAGGTTTGCCACTAAGGAGTAGTAAGTACTGAGAATTACATGGAATATGACTCCCAGAATTGATTTAAAAAACATCTCCTCAAAACGATAAATGTATTCCACTCTCACTTGCATTTTGTGCCATAGGTCTAATGCGGATGAGTGGTTAGATTAGCTGCAATATCTTTCAGTAAAAGTTGCCTCAGTCTAAATAAACAAACATATACTAAAACTCTAACAATGGAATTCCATTCTATCCTATTAAAACAGAAATAACTCCAAGGCTGAGGGTATGAATCCTGCCTCTGCTTTGTGTGGGGATATCTTTCTGCAGTTAGGCTAATCGTTGCCTGCCTCCAAACTGTTCGTAGTGTGTGATTATGTGTATGAATGCATGTGCTCTGTGAGGGACTGGCATCTTGCCCTGGGTGTACCCTAGCCTTGTGTTGGACGGATGTATAGCATGTTCTGTACACATTTTATTTTAATTTACAAAAAAAAGATTGTTAAAAATTTACCTCCCAAAGTAATTAGACATAATCTTCCATTCTACCATAAAATGTATTCCACTGATTAAGTCAGATAATGACGTTACATCAAAATAACAAACAGATTTTGCAAAGATTAGTTTTTTTGTGTAATGGGAATCAGGAGTTATCCAAAGTTCCTAGTTAGATTTTCTTTTATAGCTAAGATTTGTACAGACACAAATATACATGTATAAGTGTTACCCTGTGTCAATGGCCCTTAATGCAGAATAAGAAACATGTCTGGTTTCTACCTGGATTTTACAATTAAGGTAAATTTACAAAAGTAATTAGGTCTGTCTGTGGGTGGAATGAAAATGTATGTGTTTCAGAGGAATTATGAAGGGGCAAACACTGTCCCTTTAAGAGCATGATATAACAATGATCTGTGACTGAATCACAAAGACAGCGATCAATAGTTATAAATAACCTGACTGACTAGCGCAATGACAGACAGGGTCATTGTTCTTGCATCGTTCTCTGGAGCAGTGCCCGGAAGGGAAAAGGCTGGTGTGGTACACAGAGCCAAACTGATCATGTGTTCTGGAGAGATGTTTTATGAAGCTTGTAGTGATTAGCACCTTGTCTGGGGGATATAATGACATGGGTCGGCTTAAAATGACAGATGTACCGGCGAAAGATCTATCACGTCATCAAACTGTCGGGCTGCACAGCTCTTCATAGCTATGATGCATTTGCCTGAAATCAAATTGGAGAAATACATTCTATCCTAAAACACAGGTTTCAAAAGTGCAGCTCCTTGGTTCAGAGGGTTTCCCGAATTGATTTAAGCCATGCTGTGCCTTTTCTGTATAAGAATGACGCTTCAGTTCCTCTTGGGCGTTGGGGGCTAGCTTTTAGAAGGAGACAAGTGATTCTTTGTTCACCTCATCATCTGTACTAACGGGACTGCTATTCCCGCAGCGGAGCACTCACCGAGAATACCGTCACGTCATCACGAGCAACGGCAGCCTCGGTATGAGCCCATTATATACCACACCATCAGGTGCCCCGACCATCATCTGGGCCTTCCATTTCCCTTCTCATACACGCCCATGAAAAAACAGGTCATCATTTCACCCAAACAACGCTTTTAAAGTGACAAGTAATTCACATGTGAAGACAGGGAGGAGAATTGAAATTGTGTTCTCTGGTTCACAGACCACAGCAAGAGTGCCTTTTCCTTCTCGTTGTGGCAGATAAATGTCTTTTATTAATTTCCTTGTCATGTGTTGGTGAGATAGAAGTGTTTACAGATAGGACCGTCTCCATCTAGAGCGGGATTTGAGAGTTTCATTTCTCCAGATGCATATTAAAATTCATTGATGAATCATCTTAATGAATCTTCTATTAAGAAAATGTGCTGTGTGAGTTCCAGGGTAACAATTAGTATTGTTATGTGTCACGCATTCCATTATTGTGATTACATTATTAGTTCAATGTTTCATACAGCTTTCAGAGAAATATAGTCATAGTTAAGTGGTACTGATACAGAGCTTGACTTGAAGTGTCTTATTGCTTTTTAAAGATCATTTCATACAGCATATGTCACTGCAATTATTTAACGATGAGTGTGTGAATAATTTTATAATTATAATCCACATAAATGGCTTGCTTAGGACAAGGTGGCTTGGCACCAAGTTCAGGACAAATACATGATCACCTGGAAAGAATATCTATACAATGTTTTTTAATGATTATTTTTATGATTATTGGAAGATTAAGTCTAAAAATGTTTCTATTCAGGGTTTTCTGCATTTTGACTCCACTTTATAGATCATTTGTATCCATAGGTAAAAACAAACTATTTTCTTGTGCCTCTAGCAATAGTTCTATCATCTGAATAATTGTTCTTAGAAATATATCAGGATGCATTATATCACTAACTATGACTTTTTTTATCATATAATGCTGTAAATATTAACATCTTGCGTTCTTATGTGCATCCTGTTCATATTGTATCCTTGTCTAGCTCCAGCGCTGTCCCCCATGACCCTGTGCAGGTTAAGCGGTTGTGTTCAGTGATGACATTCTGCATAAAGAATGATGACAATGTTCAGTCTGCGTATGACAACAAGGAAAAGTATCCACAGCATATCACATTACATCATTTAAAAGAAATTCAATATGACACTTCTGTAAGTGCTGTTAGCTGCCGTGGGAATATTATGTGTCAGGTGCTTGATGGCATGTAATAGAAATACACATAAGCAAAGGCACAGCAATATAAAAAGAAAAAGGCAAAGAAAATTTGTTGAGCTTCTAATTTATTTAACATGGCTTTTTGCAAAATGTATTTATCATTATTTGCCAAATTGTGGGCAGGACAAAAACATGTCCAAGAGCTTGAAAAAAAAAACAGCTGATTATAAATAGGAAAAGCTTAGGTTCTCTAAAATAAAGCTGCTTTTGCATCTAGAACTAGAGTGGCGAATGTGTCTGCTTGCAAAATAATTCTCAGTAAGCTTCCTCTTTGACCTACGCATGGCATTTGGGTATCTTGTCATTAGTTAAAACCCCACTTATCCCATTGTAGACAGAAAATTAAGTTTAATAACCCCTAATCTGTGACCAGATCCAGAAATATTACATTTTACATTTGAGTTACTGGAATCACTGTTTGAAAATTCCCAGAAATGTTACAAAATATATTACATAACTATTCACATTTTGAATGAACTATGATTCCATTATCAAGGCGGATTACAATAAAAGAAAAAAAATGAATAATTAAATATGTTTCCATTCCTTCATTTTCCCCACTGAAATTGTCTTTTCCTCTGTGTATTATAGTAACACTATCCATCATAATCATCACTGCTGAAAGACTTCACTAAACTGCAAATCATGTGATCTCCTACAAGTATGCATGCAGTAAAGTTGCCCAAAGCAGGTAAATGTATTTATACATGCATGTATATGTTTTCTCTGTGTACACCTCACATAATTTATTATATTTTTATTCAGAATAAAGCTTTTGTCCAAAGCAGCATAGATGTGAGACAGCAGGGATGAAGCTGCGTTTCTGGGCCACTGGGGACTGAAGACCTAATGATGAAATCACTTGGCCAAGCATGGGATTTGAACCAGTAACTTTTTGACCACAGGCACCTAACAATGTCTGTTTTTGCTGTACAATGCACAATGACAATAAAGAAATTGTCACGTTCAGCCCCACTCTGCCAGTCTGTTCCCGGTGTTTCCCACAGGCAGGGCTGCTAATCAGCCACGCCTGTTGCTCGTTGTTACCTCGTGTTCTTGCCCCTTGTTAATCAGCCACAGGTGCCCCTCGTTCATTCCTATGTGTTCCACTGTATAAGAGTTCCCCAGTCCTGTGTTTCCTTGTCGGTCATTGTTGTAGCCTGTCGTGCTGTCCAAGTGCACCCCGAGTGATGACAATAAAGCCCCCCCACGGCGTTTCACTGGACAAAACCGTTCTGGTCTTTGGCTGTACCCTTTCCCCCTGCATGCTGCCTCACCGTCAGCCCCGCCGGCCTTACAGAAATCTTATCTTAGCTTATCTTAACTTCTTATCTAACCATATAATCCTAACTTGCAGAGCCACCCGCCACCCTTCCAAATATTTATCATCAAATTATTAATAGAAACATGTTTATTCCAGTTAAGTATATTTATTACTGATTATCTTTTCAGTATGTCATAGCAGATTGTGATAGCATATTACAAACCCTTTCTGGAAATTCTCCACCATGGAAAAAAATAAGCTCCAAACACCACTGCTGAGGTCATTTGCATACCAAAGGAATTAGGTCACCAACGTTGCCAACAATTATTATAAAATTGATGAAAATATCATATAATGCAATGCAATAACCCATACTGTCATCTGGAACACTGTGAAAACAGCAGTTCACCTCAAAGCAGTAAAATACAATAATCTTGTCTATGTTATATACACTTAAACAGCCTATTGTGTATTCCTTGACAGCTGTATAATTCATTCAAGTCAGCCATAACCTCATATACTGGGTCTCAGTGAGCCCAGAACCTATATCCAAGGAGGCACAGGGAATCTTGGAAAGGATGCCAGCCCATCACAGAACACACATTCTCACACTATGAGATCATACTCACTATAGAGCGTCTGTATACCCACCTATTCACAAAACGTCATAGTTTTTTGACTGCAGGAGGAATCCACAGTACTTAAAAGAAGCTACTGCAAACACATGGAGAACACGCAACATCTCCTCGTGTTCTCAAGGCTCAAGGTTCTCAAGAGGGAAGTGCACCCATAAATCTGTCTTCTAATTACATATTCTGGTCAGGGGGCTATGCTGTTGAGCTGAAGTGCGGTAGAGATTTACTTTATTTTAAAGAGATTCAACAAACACCGCCAGCAAATTTAAAACTATCTCCAATGCCCTTCCCCAAAGTATAAAGCTATTGAAAATAAGATCCAGAAGAGAACAGAAGGTGGAGAGGCTTTTTTCTCTAAGAAAAATAGATCCAGTTGCAGATGGAATAGAATGGGACAGGTAAGTAAGCTGGTTGAATTGGAGAGTCAATGTTGGGGTCCATGAATCGGGCAGAACAATGTAAAATCGTAGTCGAGTCACAGAAATCACTAGGGTATAAAAAACTTTGGAAATAAACACCGGGGGGCCAGGGAACAAAACAATGCTATTTGGACAAGGCACAAAAGGAACAAGGAAACCCAGGGAAGAAAAAATGAAATCAGGAATAGCACAATAAAGACAAAGTAGGAAACAGCACTCGAAGGGAAGGAATGCCAAGATTTGTGAAGGTTAATAAGATCATATAAAGATCATTAGATACTTCCTCCCCTCTGTAGCCTCAGGTTCCAGTACCCTAGGTACAGTGTAACTTTGAGGGTTGGCAACTCCTTCATTTGTAGCAAGCAAGAAAGCTACCCCATCTGCAGAGCAGACTGATTCCTGAAAATGATATGGAGAGAAACAATATATTTTACAAAAGATTAACTGCAAATGACAGAAGCTAGGAATAAGCATTCATGCCCAGGTGAGTCAACTGTTGGAGTTAGAGGACCAGTAAAGAGCCAATGCAGATTACAGTAAACTAGACCAAGACATGTGCAGTTTTTGGTTTAGTTGATATCTCTATTAATTAGTTTTCATTAAATTAAGTGGCAAAATAAATTATGGAATTTGTATTATATTAATCTTATTGTAATATGTGGAGATTCATTTCAATTTTCCAGTCACACCTGCAAATGAATTACATACAAATATATAAATCATTAATTTAAATGTATAGAGGCTATACATATTACCTCATAATGAAACAGCGTTAATTTTAATTAAGTCATGATTTCTCAACTGGCATAAAAACAAGACTGTTAACTGTTACTTTATTATCTAGATCCTGAACACAGACCATTACCCCAGATAAAATGCCTACCACAAATTATATATACTCATATTGGCCAGGTTTTCCGCATGTAAGTCCTTTCCCCCTTAGCTGACTTGCCTCTGAGTACTCAATACTGAAAGGACTTGGGTTATTGAGGTATTCAAGGTGGCAAAGAAGGACTCAAGTAGTGAGTTACAGTGGATGTCGCCAATGCTGAAGGTAGAGGACTAAATGGGGTTGCACGTTTGCCAACCAGGATACAAGACATAGAGCTAAACGAGAAAGCAGGGAACAAACCAAAGGTCAAATTTGGGAGACATGGCCTGAAATTTTAGGGCAGGGGTGGCCAATCTTATCCGCAAAGAGCCAATTCGTATGCAGGGTTTTAGGATAACCTTTACCTCAGCTGTTCAAACACAGGTATGGACTCTTCAGCCAATCAGTCCTCTAATTAAGGAGCTGCAGCAAAAACCCGCATACCCAATAGGTCTTTTTGGATAAGACTACCCAACCCTGATTTAGGGTGTGGCCAACACTAGTTTAATGGCAACCATGCTTATCATTTTAACATTTATGGTTCTTGGTTTATTCCAGTGTTATGACACCTGTTCCTTGTTGAATTTTGTAATGTATGTATTCAAGTGCCTGCCAATGTTCTAATCTTCAGTCATACATTGAGTGTATTTGTGCTAGTTGCTGTTTTGCCATGTGCATAGCTTCTGGGGGCTCATTTATAAAGGCTTTCTACAAACAAAACAACAGCAAAACATTCATACACATATTTATATGAAGATTTTGTGATTTATAAAGGAACAATGTCAATAAAGCATACCCTGAAAAAGTTCACACATTTACAAATGGTCTAGAACAGTCATACAAACGTTTTGGAGGAAACGGAAAAAGCAACATCTAGAGTTCAGATAGAAATGAGCATCCAAGTTGCATTTAGAGTTAGTTAGCACTTAGTGAAATGCGCTTTATCAAATACAGAAATATTTTATGATATCAGATGTACAACTCACATTCAGAATGTTTTTTTAAAGAATTAATTTATATGTACTAATATATTTATTGCATGGGATCTAAGTTAGATATGTACATACTGAAAAGTCAACGTAAATACAGGCACCAATACGTGTGTGTCCACATATACAGTTACCTCCAACCACATAGAAAAGAAGAACATCGGTTCAACAGGATTTTAAATCCGGCAATTTTTTCAAATTTATGTCTTTGTCCAGCTTGTTGAACTGACCGCAGTAACAGCAGCAGTCACATGCTGCCATTCGGCTTCTTTTTTTAAATTTACACCAGCAGATGTGCTACCAGACAAAATGGTTTGGCATTCCTCTACTTTGGACACTATAAAGCCTACACTTCACATTCTGAGATATTCCTTTTTCCCCCTCTTGTTTGTAGTTCCATTGCCTCTGAAATGGCATTGCACACGTAGGAAGAACGCGATTATATATACACTCACCTAAAGGATTATTAGGAACACCATACTAATACGGTGTTTGACCCCCTTTCGCCTTCAGA
>JAAGVU020000040.1:13610329-13622007 GCA_011763525.2 Mormyrus iriodes | reverse complement strand
ATTAAAGTCATGGGTGACTTTGTTGACATCTGAACTAGACAAGAAGTTCACATTACTTACTGCATTAATAAATTGTCGGGAGTTTTTATCATTTAGGTGATGTGTCATAATAATCTTCTCTGCTATAGTCAAAGAGTGTGCATGCATGTAAATTTTTAATGTAGATTTATAACCTGTGCCCAGCGATGGGTTGGAACCCCATCCTGGGTTGTTCCCTGCCTTGCACCCGCAGCCTCCGGGATAGGCTCGTACCCCCCGGGACCCCAAATTGGATAAGCGGTTACAGAAAATGGATGGATGAATGGATTTATAACCTGTCTAATGCGTAGTGAGTTTTATGCAAGGTTTTATAAATTTGACTATTACTCTTCAAACAAACGTTGAGTTTTTGTGCAAGAATTTCCTGTCCCGCGAGAATGCACAAACACTTTTTTATTAACGAGGCCCATTCCCACCCACTAATTTGCTGACATGAAGCCAATGTCTCTCAGAAAACCCTTGGTTGAAAGACTCTCAAAGCCATGACAGCCATCCTCTACTGAATAGGTTTTTGCTCTCCAGCCTTTCTCTTGGCATTCGGCCACTAGTTCGGTATACCACAACATTTTCCTTTCATATGTTTCCTGGATGCCCTCTTCCCACGGAACTGGCAGCTCGACTATTAAGAGAGACTTCTCAGATGTTGACAAGAGGACAATATCAGGCCTCAGTGTGAAGGTGCTATTATCAGTGGGGAACTTTATCTGCTTATCGAGGTCTGACCTCATTGACCAGTCCTTTCCTGTCCTGATCTTGGCAGTTCTGCATCAATTGTACAGCTGTCACAAAGTGGATAAGCTGTTTCTGGTGACATTGTGGCTTCTCATTTCCCAAGACTCTCATGGTTTCAGTGAGTTCTGCAAGCTTCCTGGACACCTGGTCCTGCAGTGATGGTCCTGGGCCAAAGTGGTGTTGCAGCCACAGAAGATGTGGTGGAGATTTACTTGGGCCGCTGTGCACAGGACACAGTTCTCTTTTGAGCCAAACCATGTTGCCAGATTGTCTGGGCTAGAAAAAGTGTCATATGTGGCTCTGATTAAAAAACTCAGTCTCAGATGGATATTCCACAGGTCTCTCCATCCTATTGACCTTGGTAGAATACCCTCCCACTTTGTCCACTGGACTTGCTGGTGTTGGGTAACAGACTTTATCAAGAACTTGTCTACTTCCATTCTTGTAACTTCCAAGACCACTAGCTTTTTCATTCTTTTGCAGATGCTTTTGACTACAGCTTTTGTGGCAAACAGCCCAAACCACATCTTCCTTTTTCAGGTAGCCAGGTAGTGGCAGATCTTAAAATCTGCATATTAGCTTTCAAAGATGTTCTAGACACACACTGGCACATGCAAGAAGTCCAGGACAAAGCCTATTAGTTGATGCGGGACAGACCCATATGCATTCTCCAAGTCCAGTCATACAACATGAAGGTCCGTCTTGTTTCTCTTGGCAGACTGGATTTGATGCCCAATTAGTGTTGCATGTTCCATACAACCTGAGAAACCAGGGACTGCAGCTTTCTGGTAGCCAGTATCAATGAAGTTGTATGTTTTGTAGCAGGAACATAGTCATTCTCTTGGCAATCACAGAGAAGAAAATCTTTCCTCCACATTCAGTAGTGTGATGTGTTGGATTTGTCCAGTGGTAGACAATTCTTGTTCTTTCGGAATTATGATGGCCACAGCTCTATGCCGCTCAATTGGGACATTCTGCTGTGAAGCACACAAGAAACATCTCATGATGGGTAAAACCAAAGAGCTCTCTCAAGACCTGCACAACATTATTGTTGCAAAACATACTGATGGCATTGGTTACAGAATAATTTCTAAACTACTGAAGGTTCCAGTGAGCACTTTTGGAGAGGAGCCTGGTGGTGAGTTGGGTCCGATGGCGGGGAAAGATGCCGGATAGACCTGGCAGACCCAAACGTATACTGAAGGTATGCTGGGAGAGTCTGGCGGAGGTCCCTGTCTGGGAGATCTTCAGCTCACACCTCCGTCAGAGCTTCTTTTCTCTCCCGAGGGAGTCAGGGGCCTTAGAGTCTGAATGGGCCATGTTCCGGGACTCCATTGCTGAGGCGACGGTGTGAAGCTGTGGCTGTAAGGTTGTTGGTGCCAGTCGTGGTAGCAATCCCCAAACCCCGTGGTGGATACCAGCAGTCAAGGGAGCTGTCTGGGGGATATAGCCAGGAGGTGGAAGGAATATTTCGAGGATCTTCTAGATCCCACTGATTCGCCTTCCTTGGAGGAAGTAGAGCTGGAAGACTCAGAGGAGGATTTTCCTATCTCTGGGGCTGAGGTGATTGAAATAGTCAAACAACTACTCAGTGGTAAGGCTCCGGGGGAGGATGAGATTCACCCTGAGTTCTTGAAAGTTCTTTATGTTGTTGGGCTGTCCTGGATGACACGCCTCTTCAATATTGTGTGGACGTCGGGGAGTGTGCCTTTTGGATTGGTAGACTGGGGTGGTGATTTCAATCTTTAAGAAAGGGGACTGGAGGATGTGTTCCAACTTTAGGGGGGCTGCAGCATGCGCTGGTGCAGTTTGCAGCTGAGTGTGAGGCAGGCGGGATGAGGATTAACACCTCCAAATCTGAGGCTATTCTCAACCAGAAAATGGTGGATTGCCTTCTCCTGGTGGGGGATGAGTTACTGCCTCAAGCGGAGGAGTTCAAGTATCTCGGGGTCATAATCACAAGTGATGGAAAAAGGGAACGAGAGATCGACAGATGGATCACTGCAGCGTCGGCAGTAATGTGGACGCCGTATCGTTCTGTTTTGGTGAAGAGGGAGCTGAGCCAGGAGGTGAACCTCTCAATTTACCGGTCGATATATGTTCCTACACAAACTTATGTTCATGAGCTCTGGGTAGTGACCGAAAGAATTAGATTGAGGATACATGTGGCCAAAATGAGCTTCCTCTGCAGGGTAGCTGGGCTCAGCCTTAGAGATAGGGTGAGGAGCTCAGACATTCGGGAGGGGCTCATAGTAGAGCCACTGCTCCTCTGCATCGAAAGGAGCCAGTTGAGGTGGATCAGGAATCAATCTAGGATTCCTCCTGGACGGCTCCCTGGGGAGGTGTTTCGAGCATGTCCAACCTGGAGGAGGCCCCGGGACAGACCCAGGACACACTGGAAACATTATGTCTCTTGGCTGGCCTGAGTACGCCTTGGTATTCCCCCAGTGGAGCTGGCGGAGGTGGCTGGTGAGAGGGAGGTCTGGGCTTCCCTGCTTAGACTGCTGCCCCCACAGCCTGACCCCAAATAAGTGGCAGAAAATGGATGGATGGATGGCGTTTCACCAAGCAACTGCAAACGCAACTCAGACGCTCATTTGTATTTGAACTGTAGACATTGCTTTTTTCTGTTTCCTCCAAACATTTGTACGAGTGCTCTAGACCACTCATAAATTTTTTAGAGAAACTTTTTTTAGGGTATGTTTTATTAATGCTTTTCCTTTGTAAATCCACAAATCTATGTATCAATTGCATACAAATGCTTTGCAGCTATTTTGTCTGCACAAAGCCTTTATAAATGAGCCCCCTACTTCTTACGTGTCTTGCTTTCCCTGTGTTCTCTATATATGCTCCTCATTGACTCACACTTCATAGTTAGTGTTGTGATTTTCTTGTTGCTTTGTTTTGACCTCTCGGGGTCCTGTTGTTTCCTGGTTTTCCCTTTGTGTTTGGTTTGTCAAATTAAATATTCCTTTTTCCTGAAACTCACACTTTTTTCCTTTCCGCCATGCCCCAGTGCTGTAACAACCCATGTGCAAAGTGGATGGGACCATCTACAGCAACAGCAGAACTTAACCGAATCTCCCTGATCTTTATAAATAATAATAATTACAGTAGTCTGCTACACCCCCGTATCCGTATCCATATCTACTCTCTAAGGCCTTCCACAGATATCTGAATCCATGAATAACAGTGATCCATCAATGGACTCCATATATTAGATTCTCCTGGTCATGCATATTATAGCGCCGGTAAGATGGCTCCGCATAGCAGAGTCTGTTAGCATATCCTGGCATTCCCATGAGCCATGTACATAGCTCTGTTTGTATTTGGCATTGTAAATACAAGTGGTGCTTCCCATTGTTCTGTGTGTCCTTACCTGTGTCCTGTATGAATCCTGACGATCCTTGCATGTCACTAGCTATTGTTTAAAATACCCACTGTGTGTGTACCTTACTGTCCAGCGTCTGACCTCCCCGCTTTTCCCTTTTATGTGTAATTCTGGTTCTTGTTTGGTGCCTGCATTTTAAGGGCACCATAAAGGAACATTATTTTCCCTTTAAGAACAGTCTTCTTGTCTTTTGCCACCTTTGCTATACTACTGTTACACATTTTGCAATAAAGATGATTGTATCATGTACCTGTACTTTACCCGTAATGTAAAATGTAATTTTTTAAATTCGTAGATTCTCACCAGCTTACAGCCTGCATTCACTTAGCAGATGGTTGGAAGCTTATAAATGGTCTCTGGAAATCATGAACTTTTTTTGTCGCACTGTGGTAAACCACTGGTATGGCAATACCATTGTAATTGACCACTTTGATTCGTCATTACTGCAATCATATAATTCTGATGAATATTATGATTAACCATTATGACATATTTCTTAAAATATGTTGATGCATATATTAATGAAATTTCAACATTGTAATGTTTTTATTTTTGATTGTTTGCATGTTTATGTGCTTCTACATGTCTATGTGTATGACAAGCAGTGTACGTGTGCTGTGCATGCGTCTATATATGCACGTTACTACCTTGATGACATGCGCTTTAAATGACAGTCAAATGTTGCGCCATTGAGTTCAGGCCAGGTTATTATTGGTCAAAAGCACAATCGCTTTCTGCTGCCTCAGGGTAGCAGTGCACCAATAACGCATCTAACTCCACCTGACTTTAAGACCGATGGCTATGTGCGCTGAAATGGGTGAAAGTACATATGCAATTTAAACAAAGTGGGCTCTGGATAGGAAAATGACAATGGCATCGGGTTCACGCTCCTGTCACGCCTGGCGCCACTTTGTGCCAAGTATAAAAAAGGAAATGTTTTTTAAAAATGACATATGACTCTTATGTTGTATATGTGTTTTACCAAAGTCATATAAGATCTTTATGTAACACTCAAAATAAATATACAATGCATATTAACTTAATGTGTCACTAGACATGTCTTTTATTCATGTAAAAAACACAGAAAATTAATGTACTGCCAAAAATATATGTACAACATTAATGTACAATCCATATTAAATGAATGTGTCATTAGTCATATATGTTCATTGTCATGACCGCCAGGACAAAGGACTTTGGAGGCAGGCATGGAGGATAAAAACAAAAGGAGGTTTATTAAACATAATGAACAAAGATTAGAAATAAACAGGATCACAGGGATCAAAAACGGGAAGACTGAACACAGGCAACGTGCAGTTGTACAATGCCAATTACCAGACTAGCAAGGACGAGACAAACAGGTACTTTAATACATCAGGCCACATGAGGGAGGAGACAGCAGGGTTAGGTAGACATGGCGGGCAGGACATGACATTCTTTATTTATATAAAATGCTTATTATATTAATGTTTTGTCAAACATATAAGTTCACTATTGATATATAATGCATATTACATGAAAGTTTTATCAGTATGAGTTTTTATGCATAATTCTTTTAAAGAGCTCAATTGAATCATGAACAGTGATTCCACACAACTAGAATAAGTATTTTGAAAAAAAAAAATCTTTTTCTGTTGCTGCATTCACTTTGTGTTCAGAGAACATAACATAGCTTAATTAAACCAAGTGAATGTGGAAAAATAATACATGCCTTTCATTAGAATAATATAAAAGCAAAATAAAACTTTATCAAGAATCAACAAGCAATAAGTTTCCTAGTAAAGCCATATGTTGTCATGTATGGTAAAATGCAAAGTTTATGTAAAACTACTATATTTTTCCTATAGGCTTTTCCCTTGAGTGCCATACATGTGAAGTGTGTTTTTTGGTATGAATGTAGCCATAATCATACAGGATAAAACACTGACCTGTAGTGAACGCATAAAAAACATCAAGCATTGTCATATTTAATTGAAATAAGAAAAATTCTTGGTAGTCTTATATGAACCATACTGTTTTTTTTTCATATGGGAAAGCCCATTTAAATTGGGCTACAAGATATTGACAAGATATCCGGGAAAGCAAGAAATCCAGCTTCGTGATACACTCCCCAAAAGTCAAAAACTGAGCAAATAAATAAATAGATAAAACAGGAATTAAATATGTTGAGTGCAATTGTGGGTGATTAATCATTGAATCCATCTGGAGGTAGGAGTGGCCATGAAGAATTACTGTCCTGTGCCAGATAGTTGGCAAACTGGATTCTGGACCAATCAAAGGACTGATAAATCTAAATAACATTCATTAAGGTATTCATCTCTGATGATGTTTCACAAATACCCAAAATATAGCAATGTATTTTTTAATATATTTTTAACTTTACAAAAAAGAAAAGAATTTTCTAATGTACTCAGAAATGTGATTTAAATTGTGCAATCTATTAAAATAATATATCAACCATACCAAATTAAGAAATTCAGCAGAATTCTTGGTCTAGCTTTAAATTTAGAAGTAGGTTTAAATGCTGCTCATTAACAGGTAGATTACTTCATAAAACAGGAAATATTTATGAGAATGCTCTGTTTCAGATGTGATCATTATGTCTAGGATATATTTTTTAGGCTTCGTCATTTTTGTTTTTAGGGGTGCCACAATATTCATTGCATGGCTTACTCTCAGTAACTGTTGGTTGATGAGACATTGCTCAAAGAAAGGGTGCTACTTTTCAGAAATCATGTCTGTAAATATTTTGACAATTCCCAAAAAAAATTTTTTCACCTGGTTCATTACACAAGGTGAGTCAGTTGTGGTTTGATAGAATGAGGTTATGTCAAAGGATGGAAACACATTAAAAGTCAGTTCGGTAGGTTATGAGATCTAGGCAGCAATCATGATAGTGAATCTGTCAAAATTGACATATTCAAGATTTTATGCTGACAGATTCAAAAATAGGCTTACGATACTTAATTGCTTTTTCCGTATGATTCTTAAAATCTATAATTACCAGCGGTGAAAATCAATCATTAAAGCCAAATGAATTGCTAGGGGGACTTCAACCAGAATCAAGTAGAAAAGACTGAGATACAGCAAGTATTTCTCTTTTCTGCATTTTGCACATTCAAGGGCAGGCATTTTCGTAGTTTATGCTAGTATACAAAAATAGTGTTCATGGTAATCAAGCATGCAGATTATTGCCTATCTTTATAACTAAAGTAATGTAAAGGAAAGAAACTAATCTGATTTAAGCCTACCCTGTCTATGTTATGCTGAGCAAGATTCATGGAATTGACAAAAGAGACTGACCAGAAAACCCAAATACTAGTCAAATAAGTCAAATATACTAGACAAGCTAGGCAAGAAACTGTTGTTTATGCACACAACAGGGGCTTTATCCTGAACACAGACCCAAACAAGGGCACCAAGCTCTAATGGGTAGCTATAGTCACTGCTGGAGCTACCTGTTGTAATCAATTTGCATTCCCTCCTGGAACTTTCAACCCTGGAAATGAGTTCCACCTGCTTAGCTGACTGTGGCATAACTGCCCATTATAATCTAACACAAGCACTTGGTCAATAAAGGGATTAATAAAAATTTTGAGACCCAATCACTGTAATCTACTCATACCAGTGGCCAACCATGGTAGCTAGGCTAAGAGATACTTTGTTGCATCAAGACTACATTTAGTTATCATCATTGAAGGAAGCATATCTACTGAAATTATCATCCATAAGACTGTCATATATCTGTGAGTTGAAAGTGAAACATCTTGCAACAAGACAATTATTTAAAACACACAATCAAGTAAAAATCAGAATGGTTGAAAAACAAAAATACAAAGTTTTGGGAGTTGTTCAGTTGAAGTATTTGTGTTGATAAGTGAGTATTTTATGATGCATTTATAGAGTTGACATTGTTTTGCAAGGATGACTGGACCAACATTTCTCTGTAGTGCTCTGTGAGATCAGTTACAACAACTGGAAGGGCTGCAGGGGGGCAATTACTTTCTCAGCATTGTGTATTGAAGCTGTCTTGACTGAATCTTCTTTACTCACCCAGATTCCCTTTTACATTAATCTTTTAGTTGAAATATGGTTACTTTGTACCAAAGAATATGCTAAAGCAACAAATAAAAGGACACAACCTCTTCCATTGTACTGTATAGAAATAACCCAAAATAATGTGATCATAAATTGTGGAATGGTCACTTCTGCGTAAATGTAAAAAAGGAAAAAAGACATTGGGTTATTATACACATTTATATACTTATATAACAAAGTTTGGGCGACTCATAGGACATTGATGGACATTGATACAGTTTCCTTTTGTAACACAAAAGTTACAGTTAACATGAAATTAATCCATATACCAGAATAAATCTGGTAAATAAATAATGAATATTAAAAAGAGCCGTGAGTAAATCTGGTAATAAATCTTGGCAGGTTGTCGCATCACAACTGCCAGTTCTGAATTTCTTAGAATTGTGAGAAATAAAATTGCATAAGTATACAGCAATATTCACTGCTCTGAAAAGTCATATAAATAAGCAGGCTGCTACAGTGTTCTAGCAGGTGCCTTTATAGGTGTATGAAATAGGGTTGTGGTTTGATAAGACTGAATGCAGTATTTGGCTATTGAAATTCCATATGCACTGAGACCACATAAGGCAACTCACTGAAACTCTGATTCTGAAACCAAATGCAAAATGATGGAATCTGTGTGCTTCAGTGCCAGGGTCTATTGTGGCACTAATTGGCCCCCACTGATAAATAAGACATGACAGTTCAAGAGAGACCAACAGAAGTTCCAAGGGCTTGTTGTGCCATATCCAGCTGTCAGATCCACAAAGATCTGATTGAACGGGAGATGGGGGTGGGGGGGGGCGTCAAGGGTTTAGGGGTACAAAGGGAATAGCAGTGAGAATCCCGAATCATTCTGTGGAAGGATGCTGCTCTGGGGTCTTGTTAGGGCTCTTCGCAGGCACTTTGCTTCAGGGCTAGATTTTGCTCTCCAGGCCAGAGCTTTGGTGTGACAGCTATCACTTTGCTGCTGGGATGAATCCAGCATTCAGCGGCATTCTGAGTCCTGTAGAGATAAATGGGGAACAGGGGGCAGATTCTGCAGCTGCATCTTTCTAATACATGATGTGACACAGTCTCCTGATTTTTGATTTCAATCCATTATTAGCATTAGCATCACTTCAGTTTTGCAAATGTCTTTTTGCGGTGCTGATTCTGATGAACCCAGACTGGGATACCTTGCACTTATTTCTGTTATCAACATGGCTCTTTTTAAAAATCCACAAAAACAAAGATGAGGACAATAAGGGATGCCTGGAAGGCTTTGGCAGCTTGTGTTGATCTTTAGCACAGTGCCACCCCTGCACCCTACTGAGCTCATTGTAGTATTTTGCCATAAATCAGCAGACGAGAAATCCATCTGAGTGTGCCCTGTTCATAGTGCTTGAAGCTCACAGGTAGGGCTCACCAGCTGTAAAGAAGGACACCCCGGTGAATTTCACTCTCAGATTTGAGTCACACATGTACAGCTGTGGGGCAATGACCCCACTACAGGCAAGATGTCCCCCTGGTCTCTCTCCCAACGCCGATGCTTCATGTTGTCTTTCCCCCACTGTGGGTCCCCACCTCAGTCATTTGACTTCTTGCTGAGTTTTGGGCATATGAAGGTGACCAACACATTGCTCATGTAAAGTGCACATAGAGTTGTAGGTAAATCAGTTTCTAGAGAACTCTGAGTGGGAGTTCAGCCAAAAGAATTCCCTGAACAAGCCTAAATTCAGCGTGTACTATATTTAAAACAAACATGGAGGACCACAGCATGAGCAATGTCTGAGTCCAAATAAAATGAAACAATGCCTGGTTTCCAGATCTTGTTATCAGTCAGTAACCATAAAAATATAGATGCATCAAGAGCAAAAGAAAAAAAACTCAGGCAGCTCATACTCGGGGAATAAAATTTCTTTTGGAACACCTGATTATTTATAGCCTACACTTTTGATGCTGTTACAACACTTGTATTCTGTCTTTGATGACATACAAATATACTTTTTGTACATTACTTTACTAGTAACCCCCACAGGGAGGGTATAACTTAATTCAATCTAGAATTTGGGCCTGCAGACTGTGTAGGTATTTGCACTCAGAGAAAGACCCTTTGCATGAATTTTGGTTAATCCCAGGCATAAAAATATAAACTATTGGTGGGATGCCAGACCTCAGGAACTTATCAGACTCACTTTATTTACTCAGTCAGAGAGCCTCTGAGATCAATTGGGAACAGACACTGCGGGAAGAAGGTAACCAATGGAAATTAGAGCTACTGAACCACTGGTGGCTCCAAAGAAAGATGTACAAGGGAGGAATCAAGTGCAGAGGATTGGTGAGACAGGAAATGGGAACCAGGATTCCAAACAAGAGACTGGGGCTGGGAACTTTGAAACAAGAATACATACAGGAAACAGGAATCAGCTAGTTGTTATGCTAGCTGTTCAACATTCATCTTTCTGGCATAGTTTAGATACATGGAACACCTCAGAGGGTAATTTAAATGCCAGCTAGGCAATTATGGTGGATTAGGTAGGAGGAAACACTGAGATATAAAAAACAGACAACTGAAATCATGAAAACATGTCAAATAAAGGTGGGATATACATGGCAGCCAAGCCCATCAAAATTGAAGAATTTTGAAGAAGACTAAGACTGAACCCCAAGCAAAGATCACTGCTCTCATTATATAGCTCCTGAACATAGTAATTCCATCATGGAGTGAAGTCATGATTAGCATCCTTATCATCTCTGGAGTGGGTGAGATGTTAACAACTGCTGTGATTTAGTTGCAAAAACCTGCCAGCTGCTATGCAGATATGACACTGCTGCAGTGTGTAACAAGGTAACTTTATGTGCAACATTCTGACATTGTTTACATTGACATTGCACGTTAATGGTGTCATACCTTGATTTTTAAATTTATTGCAATTGTGTGTTGTCCTGTATATCTCTGCTCTTTCTGGATATGTGTGGCATCATGGTCCTGGAAAACGTTACTTTGTGTCATCATATGCTGTTACTATATATGGTTGGCGTGACAATAAAGCCCCACTTGACTGCCCCTGAATTTGTGTTTCGTAAGGACATAATATTTTAAGATGTGAGAGAATTTTTAAATAAATGCAATAAAGCAACCAGATAGTTCTTAAAAGGCTACTGTTTTGGCCACAGCCCACATCTTATGTAAAATGATAATCATAATTAACAAAGAAAATTCCACTTAAAACATCTACGACCTTCCCCCAAAGATCTTTTATGTTTCCTATACGTGTAACCGCCTAGATCTACAATCCTGGACTGCACCTACATCCCAGTAATAGGGGTTCATGGCACAAAGATTATGTCTGGTTTAACTATCCATCCATCCATCCATTTTCCAGAACTGCTTATTCCATTTCGGGTCGCGGGGGGTCCGGAGCCTATCCCGGAAACTGCGGGCGCAAGGCAGGGA
>JAAGVU020000040.1:13593514-13609202 GCA_011763525.2 Mormyrus iriodes | reverse complement strand
CCGGGCGGAGACGTGAACCCCGATCCCAGAGGTGTGAGGCAACAGTGCTAACCACTGCACCACCGTGCCGCCCCCCTGGTTTAACTAATATTATATATATATATATATATATATAAATAAAGCAATACAACATATGTATACACACACACAGCAAAATTTAGAGGTTCTCCATTTATGGGTATGCACCTGTGTAAAATATACATTTCTTTGCAAAGTCCAGCCTTACTCTTCTCTGCTTCTCATTGACGAAGGGATGAGGACACAGACTAGGAAAAGAATGGATGGGGAGGCACTTAAATACAAAACAAAGGAGGGAGCAAATAGGAGGCAGCTGGGAGTGATTTACATGAGGGCAGGATCAAGAGGCAAGACTAAACGAGCACCAGGTGTGGCTTTAACCAGCCACACAAGGGAAGAAACAGGATGATCAGGCAGACATGGAGGGTTGGATATGACACAGTGTAGTCTTCTGCCAGCAGAACGAGAATTAAACCAGGATTTTACAAGGCATATATTTTTTTAAAATATAGAGTGGTCCCTTAATTTTTTCCAGAGCCGTATACACACACATAAAGCTGAACATTCCTTTTTAGTTAATTTAATTTTTCAGGGTCAAAGGAGGACCAACTATATTATACATAAAACAAACTTTGAAGATGGTATGACCCTCATCACAAGAAGAGGTCTGGAGGTGGATGGATGGATGGATGGATGATGGAAAATTTGAAGATGACAAAAATATCAAGATATGTCAAATGAAAGTCAGAAGCTCTACTTTAAAAATCAATCCTTCCATCCATCTATTTCACATATCGCTTATCCAAGGCTGTGGTGATGCTGGAGCATATCCAAGGCATGGTTCAGGGCACATCCTGGACAGGATGTCAGTCCATCACAAATACAACACTCATTATTCTAGATTTAGTGCCTCATAATATATTTTTTATAAAACCAGTTTTTATAAATAAATTAAATGTGAATAAAAATTATGTGTCTGGTTGCATCCGTTTAAGTCACCTACACAGCTGAAATAATCATAGCGACTCTGGAGGTGACGTCTTCTCCTCATGCATAACAATTGTAGGTTTGAGACTCCTCTAGCCAAAAGCAGGTGGAGTTTTCAGGATGTTTAAGTGATGTATTGTGTGAGTGCATACACACATGCGCCACAGGGTTCACTAACATAACAAAGTATTTTATTCTCCTCCTATTTACCTTTTATGGTGAGGAAAAAATGCAATTTACACTCAATATGCCGCAAGTCAGTAAGCAAGCGAATAAATTCTGCTTGGCAGCAAATGCCTTCACAATCTTCAGCATCTTCAGAAGCCAGCAAGGCTGCTGGAGCCCCCGGGATTATAACTATTCTCAAGATTATTTATGTCATTTGATAATGATCTCATGCTTTTCTTGCAAACCGGTACTTGTGTAATGCAACCTTCATCACATAAGAAAGTAAGCTTCTACATTTGGTTCTAGCTTTTAGCCAGGTCGTGATAGATGTTGCCAATTTCAGCAGACCAACATGGTTTAATATATGAACTCCTCCTGTTGTTGTGTGGTCTGCTGGTTTAATTGAATTCCCCCTGTGTGAATGTAATGGCTGCTGAGACCATAAAATTATGTGATGATTATCGTTGTTCTGGGACTGGACTGCTACAGATAACCCCAGCTCCTTTTCAACATTCTGTTTTCCAGGGCAGCATGACAGTAAACAGAGAAAGATATAGATAAGACGTCTTGGACAAAATATGGGAGCGAAATTCTGTAAGACTGTTAATAAGTCTGATGTAATTACAAGAATATTATGTCTTGTAACTGCTTTTATGATATTCTAAACATTCTGTTTTGATGATATTATAATGTAGCCATTCAGTTTAGGGGACTGAGAAGGCCAAATGCATACCTCTGGTCTTTACACAGTATATGCCCCTTTCCTTTCTCATAATAAACTGTCTTAAAAATGAGATACCCAGTCTTCCATCCATCTTATGTCTGCGTATTCTGGTCATGGGGGGCATAGAGCTCAGACAGTGTAAGACATAAGACTGGGGTACGTCCTGGGCGGGATGGCAGTCAATCAGAAGGTATATACTATACATACACACAATCAAACACAATAATGATCTATAGGCAAATCAGAGATGCCAGTTAGTGTAACTGTAAGAGTCTGGGCTGTGGGAGCAGGCCAGACTATCTTGACAACTCCCAAACAAGATGGGAAGAAACCCCACAAACAAGGCCTGCAGGAGTTAAACCCCCAAGCCTGCTACCCTTCCCAGCCCCATGTTTCATTATGGAATAGTGGCTCTGGTGGGTTTGTAATAGCAGTTTCAGACGAAGGCATAATCAGCTGACGGTCAGAGTAGATACAAGTATATTCTCCTCAATCCTGATATCCATGCACAGGTTCAAGATGTAAGGCAAAAAACACAAAGACTCTGCAAGTACGCAGGTTAATGAAGTGCAGTCCATCATGAACTTCCCAGGGAGGGATACTATGGTCAAATTGCCTTAATTGAAGCCCTATTACTCTTTAAAAATGCATTTAAAGTGGTACAAAGAACACTGACAGTGTTCTGCTGAACAGTGGAAAAAGTCGTCTGGTCATCCTTTACCTTGGTTTCAACATGCAGATGCTTGAAGAAGCCTACAGACTGGAGTGCTTGCACCTCACGATGAGGGGTTATGCTAGCTGTTCAACATTCATCTTTCTGGCATAGATAAATACATGGAACACCTCAGAGGGCAATTTAAATGGCAGTAAATACACTGTTATTGTGATTCATTCTGTGCTACATTGTGTCCATGCTTAGGAGTGGGATCTTCCAGGAGGATGCAAGTGATCAATAAATGGTCAAATGGTAACAAAGACAAGAACAATAGGATCCATGTAAGCCAACAGATCTTAATCAAGTTTAAAGACTCATGGGGTGCTGCTCAATGTATAGACAAAATGCATTTAAGTACACAAAGAAGAATTTCTTTTATATTAAAATCAAAACGTGTTTCCCTCAGTATCGCTGTCAAAGACATCTGCAGTGTTATATGACATGTTCTGCAAGTTTAGCACAGAATGGACTGAAACTAATACACTCTGCATTTAAGCTTTTGATTAAACGTTATAACAAAAAATTAGGCTTGACGAGTAAAAATGTAGTAAAAATTTATAAAGATATCTTACTGTAAAGCCCTGCAAAATATGAGTAAACTACATGAACTTCCAAATTCATAACTCTTATGAGTCTTTTCTGAATAGCTTTCAATAATTTGACACCAAGATGTACATTTATCCAGTATACGTTCACAGTATATCTATCCCTGGGGGCAGAAGAAGCAAAGCGTGGGAACCATCACAGAGAATTTACACACGAAATGATGCATTCGGGGCAATATTGAATCATCTAATTACATATTTTTGAATTGTGGGAGGAAACTGGTGAGAACATGCAAAAAACCACACGAGCAAGAAGTGATTCCACAAGTGTCAAAGTGTGTCATGGATGTTTTTGTTTCTTTGGCTAATGCCTTAAAGATAAGAAGTAGAGATCAGATGGGAATGGTGCTAGGTGCTAATAGACAAGACTCATTTGATAAAACAGCAGGCCCGGATCCCTGGGGTTGAAAGGAAATGTTTTGATATAGAAGGCACTCTCCCACTGTCTGCTGAAGAATTAGCCCAGCTAAAATGCGGTTACTAGAGGAAATGCGGTTCATTTATTTCCAGGTGCAGATGGATCACTGCGTACAGGGTACTTTTGTCACTACCATGGGACGAAGAAGCAATTGACTTATATACAGCATGCAGAGTGAGCGCATAAGACAGTGACAATAGGACTAGCAGCGCTCACGTGGTGGAAAGTCTTATGTGTTTTGTGCCCCTCCCCCTCACCAAGGGTTGCAAAAGGAAAGCCAGCTGAGCTTGCATGTTCTGTCCTTTCTATTTTCTTTTTTATTTCTTATCCTTGGTGTAAGAATGCCTCCCTTTAGTTGCTGAGAGTGTGCCCCAGGAGTGATTTTATAGTGAATGAGGGACAGGACTAGACAGAACTGCGCTGCTCTATTTATCTGTAGAGTGAACTATATTCATTTCTTATTGTGTTCCCTATCAGAGTTACACTGAATAGACACATTAGTGTGTTAAATAAATAAATGTAACAAAAGTATTGTTACACCATTAGCTGCCTATCTTATAGTGCACTAATGGAATTGCTGAGTTTAAAAAGGTCACGTTTAAAAAGATTATGTTTATGTTTGCAAGCATGCATGTGTGTGTATTTGTGTGTGTGTGTGTGTGTGTGCGTGTGTGTGTGTGTGTGTGTGTGCGTGTGTGTGTGTGTGTGAGTGTGTGTGTGTGTGTGTGAGTGTGTGTGAGTGTGTGTGTGTGTGCGTGTGTGTGTGTGCGAGCTTGGTTCATTCTTTTGTCCCAATACAGCATTCTATTAAAACGAGATGGTTCGGCTTTTTTGCCTTGCATACCAAATTGTGGTTGTGGATTAGATTTCAGCATGTAGCAGTAAATAGTACAAATGCTTCACTTTATTGGGCACATTAAATAAACAACATGATCTGGTTATCAGCAAAGACATCCTCTTAGATCAGTGAATTGAGTTAATGAGTAATATGGGTGTAGATTGTTAATTTAATGCACATAAAACACTAAAATGTTGATTTTAAGAAAACGATTTTACTATTTATCTATAGATTATCCATCTTTACCTCTTTAGGTGTTTCTTATAAAACATCACACAAGAAAGTTAATACAAATAAATAAATAAAAAAATAAATAAAATAATAATAATAATCGTCATCCTCAAATGTTTCTCTTGTTCTGTTTAATAATGAGGGACAGTTTTGAGAACAACACCTTTAAACATCACCTAAGTCATGTCCATAAAAATATAATGTAAATATATAATGTAAAGACATGCTAATTGTTGTGCCTAATTTGTCCATATAGTGTGCGTGTGCATGCATGGTGTCCTATTCAGAATGTAGCCCTGCCTTGTGCCCTGTGCTGCCTGGGTCCCACATGATCCTGACCAGCAGAAGTGGTTAGAAAATACATGGATAATCATTACCATAATTTTCTTTAAATATAAAATCATATTTCATGACAAAATTTTTATAGTAAGCTCTTCTCTTCGGAGTGGTACGGTGGTGCAGTGGTTAGCACTGTTGCCTCCCACATCTGGCACAGGGGTTCTCTGCCCTGGCTCCATGTCCATATGTTGTTGTGATGTTTCCTCCAGGTAGTCCAGTTTCCCCCAACAGTCCAAAAACATGCTGAGGTTAATTGGAGTTAATAAATTGTCCATAGGTGTGAATGTCCGTGAGCCCTGCAATAGGTTGGTGCCCCATCCTGGGTTACTCCCTACCCTCAGAGCCACATGCTGTTTGGTTTTAACCTAGCCTTCCAGAATGGACCCCAGCTTACCACAACATTAAGATGAAACTTTCACAAAACTATAAAATATATATTTATATATGAAGTCTTCCATTTTACTTAAATCTTAAATCATAAATAACTGAATTTTGACAACTCATATTTGGCACTACAATACAAATAAAGGAACCCAAAGCATGCTCTAACTTGAACAAACATAATGCTGCAAAACAATGAAGTATGTTTTTACCTGGCAATACTGCTTTTATTCTAAACCTTAAGATCTACAACAGACTTGACTTTGCATAACATCAAGACTACTGCCATGACATTATTATTTATTGTAAATGGAATGTTTAATCTGTAAAACTTCATCACCCGTTGACTTCACCTCTACTATACTTTGCGTCATCTATAAGTTTTCTGAGAGTGCTTTAAAACTGTCAACATTATGGGCTGTACTGAAATTGCTTGATTGCTTGGAGCCAAGGAAAATAGCTGGGCTTGTAGCCAATTTATGGTTTTTATGTGATACGACTGAGGCAGAAAGTAGTCAACACTCACACCAGTCAGTATGCTGAGGAGGGAGGCAGATATCACCATTCTATAAACTTTAATGGCTTTTTGGGCTGGGAGATGATTAGTACTATCAAATGTGCAATAGAATATGCTGCTTTGAAATAAGAAAATACGTTATACAACTGAATATGCTTTTAGATATACTTTTTTGGTTTGTATACTTAAGCCAATGATTAGACATTGCTCCTTCAATTATGTTGTCATTTAGCTCCATCAAACTTGCATTTACATTAAACAATGCAACACTGGTTCTTGTTGGCTGGCACTTTCCAGGCAACACCTTGTACTCAGGGAACTGAATGAAAGTGTTAGCAGTTACTGACTGACTAGTGTATTTACTAGTAAAGTAGAAGTAGTGCATAAGACACCCTGAGATCTTGCTATGAGATCGAGGTTTAGAGTAAAGCATTTCCCTGTGTCATGCGAGACGGTTCACAGACCTAATTACTTACAAATCTCCAGGGGAATCCTTTACTGTTTATACACCACATCATGCTGATGTTTGATCAGCGATCAATGTTAATGATAATGATAATGTTGATTGATACAATGTCAAACATGACACAGTTGCACCTTATTGTGCTGTTTTGTGTGTCAAGACTAAAATGAGTAATAAGGAAATTTGTATTAAAAATATCCATATTTACTTATTGAAACCAAGATATGATTAAATAGCCAGTTACACAAAATTTATTGCAATAAGCTTGTTTTTCAGAAAAGTGCATACTTAAGGTTTTTGTGTAGTTGGTAACATGTTTCCAGTATGGTGTGATGGTGTTGACACCAGTTTGTGTACCGCCTCTCTGCGTGGTGTAATATTTAGTTGTGATTTAGTGATAAGGGGGCCATAAGGTCAGGAATGATTTGTCTGGTGCTGTTTAAAATGTGGTCATGAAGAAATGGTGCAGCAGCCCAGTGGAAGAAGACAGAATAGCATTCTGTCCATATCATAACAAAGAGTGATTTTGATCCCTGGGGAACAAAACTCAAGATACGTTCACCTTTCACTAGGTTAACTTCTAAAATATATAAAAACCTAATACTACATCTGGAAGATATACCAATTAAGAAAATTAATATGAAACATGTTTTCCCAATATGCATTGATAAAGGTCATAAGATTTTTATTTTTAAATAGGTAACCTACCTCCCATGACTCTAACCAGAAAAACCAGGTTTGAGGAATGGATAGATAGATATAACTTACCCCTCTTCATTTTTCCAGCTTTGTAATTTCATATTATCTACAATAACATTTATATAATGTAGGATATAAACCTAAAGCTGACCTATTTAAGAAAATGGTTCATAAATTAGTTTGGGGGACAAAAAGTGCTAAAACTGCCATAACTAAGCTATCCATGTAAACTAAAACTTTCCTAGAATTTAATCAGAAAATCTTAAAATGAAGGAAGAGGCTCCCGAACCATATGCTCACGGCACGGCAAACATTTTTTTTATTCCACTAGCCCGGTATTCCTGACAAATTTCGCGCTGCCTCAGTGGAGCACGCGCCTCAGTGGAAGTACGCGCCGTGCATATTGCGTGTGAGAAAATGTGTGCGCATGTATTACATATAAAGACCGTAATCACTGGGACGCTCAAGATAATGAGACGGTCAGTTCATGGTCAAACTATGACGACACAGGGTGATAATCAAACAGTATGTATCTGGGATAATATTTTCAATAGGTCACTTACACAGCCATTGCCTGCATCTGTCTTTGCCTTCCTTCTGTAACTCTATACCGAAACTACCGTTATTTTTTCATACATTCAATTAATACACCTGTTATACAAATACGCACGTCTATGGAGTCTAATAATACACGAATTTCAGTTGTTAAACGCTAACACATGATTGTTAAAACATTTTAAAACGCAGATGGTTTCGCTGAAATCGTTTTTTCTTCCAAGACGACTCTCCTACCTTTTAATAATTAATAAAATTGCTAACTAAAATGATACTTGTTAATATAGCGGTATACTTGGATAATGTTATTTTGCCACGGATTTTATTATTATTATTATTAGTAGTAGTATTTAAGCTTCTGCTCCGATGTGCAGTGCACTTGTACTGTGTGTACTTCTTGTTTAGACGGGCTGCTTTCGTTCTTCCAAGCCTGTGCTTCCCGTAGCAATCCGTTGGTGAGCGCTCTGGTTGGATGATACATGAACGGTCATTAGGTGCGTTAAACCGAGCGCTTCCCTTCAGAGCCGTGTAAGCATGGGCATTGGCTCTGTCACCGCACTGCAACGGAAAAGGGGATCGGCAAAGTTGATCTTAGTACTGCCTGCGAAAGTAAACCACGGCACTTCTGGCCGTTTTCGCTCCTGACGTGACGGACATAGTTGAAAAAGGCTAAGGCATTTAAAGGCTGATCAAAAATCTACTTTAAACCAAGGGGGATGGAAGGAGGATCCCTGATATACATTTTGTTATAACTATCCGCGAACAATTGGACATGGAACTTCAATTTAACAAGTAGCCTACATGATGTGCCGAGAAAGTGACACATAAGAGAATACGATTCTTACGTTTTGCCATTTGCTGTTGCCGAACCCGCCGATGATATGTGGTTGCGCCTGGAAGAATGGCACCGAGTTTATTTCATAATTTGTCAGCTTTCCATTTGGAATATTCTTAGATCTCCTAAAGAAAACGGCATCTCAATGCTACATCTTCGCAATAATATAACTGGCTCATTTCTTGCAGAAATAATCTATAGCTAATGTGCGCTACATTACGCCGATCCTTCCCATCTAACTTAAAGACGAGGTGTAGGAGTAACGGGGAAAGGAAGTCACATGCCGTATTCATCTCCAGCAGTATCCACCTGCTATCCGTCCGTCTATCCCATCTTGCAAAGTTGGTGACTATCAAGATCACTGCCGAGGGTCGTCAGTATAAAGGACATAGTTTGATGCCCAGAGAAAACTAGGCATACAGTGTAAAACTAGTTTACTTGTGAACGCTGTCTTTGTTTTTTTTCTCTCTTTTTTTGTCATTTGGAAACATGCGCTAGTACCTGCGTTTGAAGGATGTTACTGGTCATAGTCTGCTTTGAGTAACTGAGATTGAGAAATCTGGGATTGAAGACTTTCATTCGGCACCACTGAGAAGTTTTTTTTTTTCCTCCAAAATCGTGGATTATTTATAGGTAGTGCATACACCCTAACAACAACCGAAGATATGCGTGGATATTTTGATTTTAAAACCAGTGGAATCATACCAGTGGCTAACGACCTGTAAGGAAATTATAATACATTTGTAAGAAGGAACAAATATTTAAAAGGGGGTTTCATTATATTACATTTCCCTGACTTGGAGTTTTGTTGGATTTATCATGATGTTCATGAGTATTTTAGGCTACTTGTTTCTATTTGGTGAGTAAATTTGCTTTCCTGTTGTTATTCCAACATTTATGTAATAATCATTATAATATTAAGAATGGGGTAAATAAATCAGTAGGCTAAACATTTGACAAGAAAAATCGGCGAGTATGTTGCAATATGACACGTATTTAGGTATATGTTTTTACGTTTTCATCATATACACATTATAGAAAAGCAATTTAACATAGTCTGCTAAATGTCCTTCTAGAAAGCTACGTTCATCATTCTAATGACTGTCTATTTTAGTATACACGTTGTATTACATTGTGTTTTAACTACAGTGTTTAAGAATAAAAAAGAATTTATTAGCATATATATTTCTTAAAGGACATTCATCAAAGATTTATAGAAATTACATTTTCTTTGAAGGAGCTAATATCTGGACTAACGAACCATATGAAATACCTGTAAAGGTAGATGCAGCAACTAAACTGATGGCTGTAAAATATTCCTCCTTAAAGACGAGTACTGCAATAGAAGAGGCTGAGCAGGATCAAGGTCACGTAAATTTCAGAAAAGTGAACATGCATTTATACTTAAATATGTGAAGAGTATGTAGAGCAACATGCTGTGGAATGAAATCCTTTAGAAACAAGCTGAAATTATAGGTTTACTTCACTATTTTGTTACTTTATCGGAACGGTTGGTGAAGGTAAGCCGGTGAGCTTATCCCGATGAATACTGCATACTCTCCTTGCACTTATTCACGACAAGACTAATACCCATGGCCATCCAGTTAAGCTCTCGGCTTCAAACACAATTTATAGAATCATTTGTACTGGGTGTATGTATCAATTAGCCACTTATTTAAAATGGAATGTCGTGATACGATAAGTCGTATAGAATTACCAAGTCCACGGCCAAAGACGATATGAAACAGGATTTACTTGTAGTTTCTCCCGTTTGGAGAAGGTAAAGTCTTATATTCACTTTAGTACTTGTCTGATTTTTCACCTCCAGTGGATGGTTAGAAACCTCTAGGGGTCGCTCATGTCCAGCAATTTCACTGTTGAAGACATGAATAGGATGCGTTTGCCCTGTAACACTGTAATACAAACGACATTTTCTGTTATCATCATTAATACCTTAATTAAGTTTATTTAGTAGTACGAAACGTGATTTTTCCATATGGTACAGGTTGTTACCTTGAATGAATATTACTGCACTATAATATAAATCATAATCTGACATATTCAATTTTCTTATTTTTAACCTGAAAGTACGCAATATTATAAAATATTCCTAGTAAGAGCTATATTCTTTAAGAATATCTTTCACACAAATGCATGCATATTGTATCTCTATTTCCCTGAGATACATATGAATCTCACAACAAACATAAGGCATAAAGAATTTGCCAATGAATTTATCTATGTACTCCCACATGCGAAAGTCAAACTAGGACACATAAATTTCCTTGCTTTCCAGTTACGTGATACAGTATTAATTACAACAGGTGAGAATTTATCAGCAACCACGAGAAAAGATGTACATTTGAGCAGCATTTTCAATATCTTTGTCAATGTTGAGCAGCTCATGCATTGGTATGTGTAGCTTCCCTGCTTCTCCTATTGGACACCCTTCAAGCCCGCTCTCCTTTCCATGAACTTCACCAGCAAATGTTTGTGGCAGATATCTTACTTTAATGCTGTTTCCATGAGAAATGTGACTTTGAGGTCAGGCTCATTGCCTAAGAAAAACACAAAGCTCAGAACGGTCTTGCTTAAAAGTATGATTTCTATGGTAAAATGATTTTGAATCGCTGAGAAAAATTGCAAAATGTCCTAGATGCTTACATTTGTTTGTTGTTTTGGAAGCATAGAAAAAAAATAATAAAATAGCTAAAGCCTCGCAGCAAACGTTTCTTTCTATCTGTATGAAGTGGTGTTTGCAAATTTTTCCTTCGTTTCTACAGGGATGGCAAATATGGTAATTGGGTGGAATAACTAGGGAGGAAATGGGACTATAAGGATGTAACACAATAAAGAACTAAATGATCATTTTTAAGCTTAGTGCTAGCAGAAGCTGTGTTACACTGACTCGGTGACCCACTTGCTTCATGACTGTAGCATTGCCTACTGACTTCATTTACATCTTCCATTATAATATTTATATTTTCTCGGAAAATATTTTTGTCATCACTTAAAATCTTTGTTCCCTAACATGCTATTTATTAGGTTGTCTTATAATCACATGCGTTATTTTGTGTTTGGCTACCTTTGTATTGAGGAATCTGTGCCCTCTACACTTGTTGTCTCATTCAGACACAGACACACACAAACACACACAGACAGACATGAACAGACACAGACAAACACGAATACACACACCAACAAACACACACAGACACACACGAACACACGCGCATACATTTTTACAGACGTCACTTCAGAATTCAGTGTATAATGTTTAGGATGTGGGCTAACTGACCTACCTTCCTTTCCCCAGATAAAACAATTAGTTCCTCGGCCAGCTCTTCAGCCTTGTCCGTGTCAGGAACCCATGGCTGGAGGACCCCGGTGGACTGTGTGAAGGCCAGTGACATGTGCAACCAGAGCCCTCAGTGCAGCTCGCGTTACCGCATTATGCGCCAGTGCTTGGTGGGCAGGGACCGGAACACCATGCTGGCCAGCAAGGAGTGCCAAGTGGCCCTTGAAGTGCTGCAGGAGAGCCCTCTGTATGACTGCCGCTGCAAGCGTGGCATGAAGAAAGAGCTGCAGTGCCTGCAGAACTACTGGAGCATTCACATGGGCCTGACTGAAGGTAAGACAGGGAAGAGGACCCTACAGATTAGCCTTGTCTGGGCTCAGTGGTGAGGGGGTTAAGCTAAGCTAGGTGTGAGATGACACCTTAACATGGACTTGAATCAAGGTTTGACTCTGACAGGGGTTACAGTATGTGATGGAACAGTATCCGTTTCTATGGGCACATAGATTCAGGATTGGAAAGATTATTGCTGTAGTTTGAGTATGGAAGGCACTATAAATAACTGAAATGAACCACCACACACATACACGCACACACAGATATATCTATAATAGTAATTGACTTCCTATTAAGTCAGACATTTTAAAAACCTCTTGATATATGGACATGTCGGCTATATCAGTTGTCCATCACATAGAGCTAATGCTTCTGAGAGAGCTGTAATCATTTCTCTTCGGTAGTGTTAGGCACAGATTATGAATGTCAGACAACATCACAATGTGGTTTGATTTATAACAACGAGATCCCAAAGTCACTTGAAGGAATGACAAAAGGCCCTATTGATAGAGCAGCAAGCAGGAAGCTTTTAAGGCTCCAGTTTAGCCTGTCCTTTCAGTCAGATGTAGAGGTGAGCTGTAGTCCAACCTAAATTCACAGCACTGGTTTTTAATTCATTCCCCAGGCATCACAGTAAAAATTCTTCTCTGTACTCCTGTTACAGTATGTGCTGCTTTGAGATAGTAGACCTATGTACTTCTGCCCTGCACTGATGCTGCTGATGCAGCTGTAATTCCTTTGTTCATAGGACTCAATTACTTGTCCTACTTTGCACTCTGTGCAGTAGTGCCCTTATTAAAATATTTTCCATGTGACCCTTTTTTTGGGTTCTGTATTTTTTTAATATCCTGCCATCATTTCTTGCACAAACATTTTGAATTACGCCTACAGTGAGATTTGCAAATTGCAATGATTATTAGAATTTTTTTCCAGAGAATAATTGAGGTTATTAAAGTTTGACCATTTATAGGATTTATAGTTAGACCAAGGGCGTAGACTTATCCGCTCCAAAAAAAAAAAAAAAACGCTCTTTCAACGTCTCATTAACCTAGACGTGCAGAAAGGGTTAAATCCCGTTCTGTACTCGAGTCCTCCAGCCCCAAACACATATGGGCCAGTGTGATTGGCTGTGCCTTTCCCTCCTGTCACGTGGCACGTGTTTTGTTGTTAATAGCACCAAAACTGCAAGGGAATGAACTTTCCAGTTCTGTGCAAGACTCAGGTGCAACGTGGGTGAAAAGCATGTATTTGGCTCCTTCACATAGAAGCAATGGACATTGAGCTGTTGTGTGGTACCTAAGAGTAGTTCATGTTTAGATGTAAACACAGCTTACGGGGGGGTTTAGGTGGGTGTTAGATTTATACGTCCCCACCAATGTCAAGACCAGATCTACGCCATTGAGTTGCACTGTACATGAAATGCTCAGCATTAAATCTATTTCAGGATAAACTAGCCAGTGCATGTAAATGGAAGGTGATAAAATATGTGCCAGGAGTTTTGGTTGAGAAAGCATGACATGTTGTAATTGCTTTCTACAGTTATTAGCACAGCACACTGGAACAGAACAGCAAAACCAGTTCACAAGAGTGATACAATATTTCAAAGCCATCTCTTTCTGAAGGAATCACATACTGTCTACCTGAAATAGCAGATCTGAAACAGCACTCTTCATTGTTCTATGATAAGCTCTCCTAAAACTCCTACACCCTAATAGACCGTATAGCCAAAAAAACAGTATACATCTGTTTCTGTGGTACTTAACATACTGAAGTAAAAAAGCTTATTTATTATTGACTGAAGAAATTAAACAACTGTCTTGCGCCCGCAGTTTCCGGGATAGGCTCCGGAGCCCCCGCGACCCATATGGAATAAGCGGTTGTAGAAAATGGATGGAATGGAAATTAAACAATATTTGCAAGATGCTAAAGCTTCATCCATGCAAGCATAATTTGGGCCAGGTCAGAGTGCAGTGAACATTTCCTGGGGCCGTTCACATTTGCAACTGTCTCCTTGCATCATTCTCTTGTAAAGTAATGTCACAGAAGGTGTTCCCCACAGAACCTCTTAAAATCACTTAAAAAGTCACTCTGCAGATGAATGGAAGCCATGGAAGTGGTGAGGAGAGAGCACCAGTTCTGAAACGTGAGTGCAGTGAGTAGCAGGGCAAAGTAAACAATGGAGCTTTGGGCTAATTGCCTGTTATGGCTTGAATGCCAGATGGAGGCCCATCAAATAGGCATCCCCAGCAAGGCTTTTGTGTTTTGGTGTGTTTTTGAAAGCACTTGCTTTGCTGCGCACACAAAAACGTTTCACATATATTCTGAGGGCCAAAATGCTGATGTTTGATTACGAATTGAAATCCTCTGTGCCAGATTAACATCGATGGGAAGGGATGTCCATCATACATATCCATGTAAACTCATGTCTCTGAGAGAAAATGTGGGTTTCTTCTATGTTAATTTGAAAGAAACAAAGAAACAAACGCAGTGTTCAGTTTGACAATAGGGTTGATTTAATTAGCTTACCCCACTAGAATCTCAGAGGTACAAAGAAGGTAAAAAGCAATAGGCACCAAACATCTTTGTCCATCCAAGCTCCAGTTCCTCATCATGGAGTAATTAAAACCTCACCAAAAAACATAGGTGGGGGAGGCAGATGGATGACTTCTGTTCTTTTTTGCGGAATCCCTGCCCTCAAAAGGAATTGACTGTAAGGCTGCTGGAGCTGTAGCATTGTGGAGTAGCTAAGGCCTTTCACCCAGGATGCTATGATGCCGCCATTAGGACCATGAGCAATGGCAGTAGTCAGAGACCATTACCCCAACCATCCACACTCATAAAGAGTGCCTCCAGACCGAGAGGCAATGAGAGGCCACTGCTGTGTGCTTAACTTCTCCTCTGGTTTTCATTCTTCTGCAGTCGCCGGGCTCTAAATCATCCAGTGACGAGTGGGATGCAGTATTTCTGTGGGAGATCACTAGAGGGATGGCACCAGAATATTATATAGAATTGGCCAGGCAATTCCCATGATGGCAGTGGCACTGCGTTAGTCAGTAAATCTCCCCTAAGATGCTTCTTTTTCCCGTAACTTGACGACATATCCATGGATTGCATATTCACGATGCAAATGAGTGCAGCAAAAAATTTGAGTGAATCAATATGATTCACTGAGAACATTATGATGAGATGTTGCCTTTAATGTGTCTGAAATCACCACCCAGTTCTATCCAGCAGCATACGACAGGGTGTGACAGTATGTGTGACTTTGATGCTGGGAGTCCTGGGACAAAGAACCGCAGTTCAGGTGGAAAATACTTGGAGATGCGATTTGAGAGCTGTACTAGTGACAGAAGGTTCCCATAAACAAGTGCCAGTACTTTAACCAAAGGATGTGGACCCTGACCACAATATTATTTGTCCAAAAAATACATTTGCACTTTGGGTGGGGTTGTCTTATGCCTCTAGGGCAGGGGTAGGGAACCTTATCCATGTAGAGCCGGTGTGGGTGCAAGTTTTTGGGATGACCTTTCAATCAGCAAATAATAAAGCAGTGGTTCTCATCTC
>JAAGVU020000040.1:13573747-13584292 GCA_011763525.2 Mormyrus iriodes | reverse complement strand
TGATTTCTTTCATCCCTGACACATCCAGGCTCAGTTCATTTTTCTTGGTGTGCCCAAGGAGCATATTTATTTTTCATGTACGTAGTTTGTGTTCCCTCAATTTTATCCGTGTCCACCCCCAGGTTAAGTGTTTTTCCATGTCTCTGCACGGTATGGTGCATGGTTTAGGACTATGTGAAAGCAAAGGGTTGCTGAAGAAAGAACAGATCCTCCTTTTAGGTGTATGCCAAATAAAAGTAGCTTATAGGCATAAGAGCTAGGCAGGACTGCTCCCCCCAACTCTATTATCAGGCTAATGAATCCCCAGGTGCTTAGGTCCTAGAGCACTTAATAGACTCCCACATATTAGTAAAGTGAAGCGAGAGCTATTGCGTTACTCTTAGGTCCTCAGTGGGCGCCAGGGCCTGTGGTTGTGCAGCTCTCTTGTGAGCCATTGCAGTTCTGACATGTACAGTTTACAGCAAATGTACTGAGATAGGCTGGGGCCCGGATTTCGGCGGCAGCTTCGACCCACTGCGGGACAGGGCTGCTGTTGGACAGAGAGGGCAGACACACTGAGCATGAGGATGACTGATGCGCCAGACATTTCAAGTGAGAGTAGCATCCCAGGAAGGGAGTCTTGCTGTAGTTGCAATTAATAATAATTAATATAATAAGAAAAAGAACAATAATAATGATACATTTTATTTAATGGTGCCTTTAAAGGTAGTCAAGGTCACCCAACAGAAAATGAATAACACAGTAAAGCAGATAAAAACAGCACAGGTTTCGACAGAAGTGGTAGTGAAAGTCAAAGGAATGAAAAAGCTTGCTTAAACAGATGAGTTCTGAGATGTGATTTAAATATTGCAACTCAGCCCAGTTGACAAATATGGAGAGCTCTCTTAGGAAACATGCAGTAAATGTTTAGTGAATTATACCCATAAAATTGAGAACTAAAATGTCTTGGATAACGGCATCCGTGAAAAAAATAATGACCCTGAATGTATCATTCAGTCAGGATCATACAATCCACATGTCTGTTCCAGTACATGTGCATCTGCAGTTAATCAGATATTATTACATTTGCAACATCTTGAACAGATAATATTTCTCTTATAGGTTATATCTAGAACTTCTGCTTTTCTTTTCAGAACTTGTTAAGAGGAATGATTGTCTGCTAATAATCACTGTAGGAAAGTGCAGCAATAATACATCATTATTTTTCAATGGTATTGATGAATTTATATTCTTCAAATTCACAAGCATCATATTAATAGTTTGTGTAACAAATAAAAATCAAAAAGAGCCCAGAGTGAAACAGACAAGAGGTTATTATTATTATAGTTTGCACCATTAGTCCATTACTTCTGGCCCATCCTGTCCACCTGACCCTCCCTTCTCCTCCATAACATGGCCTCGATGAGCCATGCCTGTTGCTTGTTACTCCTCGTTAGCCTTTGTATTTAAGTACATACCTGTTTGTCTCATCAACCCCAATCCGATCATTAACGTCTCTCTTCCTGGCTGTCCATGGCCTTCTCCATATTCGCCATCTTGACCCCTTGTGGTCTTGTTTGTTTCCCTTTTGTTCATCAAACACCTACCTTCGAGCCCTTTGTCTCACATCTTGTGATAGAACAGGACCGGACTCCCAAACAACCCCAGCAGTCTGCCCCTCCCTACATCCGGCAGACCAGATACTGCAAGTGCCTCGGATCCAAGAAATAAAGGGGTTACCAGCACTGTAAGAGCCCCCCCACCACCTTCTCCCTTCTGGATACCCATCAGGAGTAATCCTGTGGTCTGGAGGATCTCTGAGGCCGAGGCTCTATTCTGGGATGCGGCAAAGGTGCTAGCAAGAATCATCCCAGAAGCAGATCCCCAGGAGGCGGAGAAGGTTTGGTGCTCACTGTCTGACATGCGGAGGATAGTTGAACGTGAAGCCACTCAGCCTGTTGTCGCTGCGCTGCATGAAGCCTCTCAGCCCACTGCCTCTCCTCAACTTGCTGTGGCTCAGCCCACCACCTCTCCACAGCTCAGACTGCCACCTCGTCGCAGCTTCCAGCTCTGGCCGTAAGAGGATAAAGCGAAAGAAGCTGGCTGTGCCTACGTCTCCCCTTTTGCCTAACCACGTGCAGCCAGAGCTCATCTCACCTGACCTGGTGCTGTCAGAGCCCTGCCCAGGGGAAGCCACCACCCCACCCGAGTCTCCAGAGCCTGGCCCAGTAGAGGCTGCCGCTTGTTGCTTGCCTCCAGAACCAAGCCCAGGAGGGGCCATTGCTCATTTTGACCCTCCTGAGCCACTGCTAGTCCCAAGCCTACTAAGCCTACCCCTGGAGGGCCCACCAATCGTCCAGAGCCTGGCCTGAGAGGGACTGCCGATCATCCCAGACCTCCCAAGCCTAGCACGGGAGAGGCCATTGCTCGTCGCAAGTTTCCAGAGTCCAACCCACAGGGGCCTGCTCTGCCCAATGCTTTAGAGTCCAGCCCACAGGAGTTTGCTCATCCTGACCTCCCCTCCGCTGTGCCCCCAGAGCCCATCCACACCTCTACTGTGCCCAGCTAAGAGTGGGCTGTTCTGCCCACGTACCAGTTGCCTGACCCAGAGAGGGCTGCTCCACCTGTGCTTCAGGCTCCAAAGAAGGCTACTCTACCCAGCTCCCACACAAGAGGGGCTACATCACCTTTGCCTGGTCTTGCAGCAGCTATGCCATCCTGTAGATAACCCCAGTGGTCTCGCTAGGTATTCCAAGTTCACGCTGCTCGCCTCCAGGTGTTTCCTGACTTCGCCCTGCTCGCCTCCAGTTATTTCCTGGCTTCGCCTTACTCGCCTCCAGGTGTTTCCCGGCTTTGCCCTGCTCGCCGCCAGCCTTTTCGCAGCTTTGCAGCGCTCACCTCCGGATGTTTCCTGGCTTTGCCCTGCTTGCCTTATCCCAGCTGCATCCTGCTCACCTCCAGATGTTCTGGCTGTGCCCACCTCATCCCCCGCCATCCAGTCGGCTCCCACCTCGTCTCCTGCAGAGTCTCCATCTCCCAGAGGGGGAGACAGTCACACTATTCTTGCCAGTCACCCGGACTCTAATTTGCCCAATGTTGCTTGCCTAGGCAACTCCCCTGCTGAGGGCTGGGGGAGAACCCCTAGGCGCCCTCCGCCTTCGGCCCTGCTGACCCCTGGTGCTGTGGTCTGGATGGACCCTGCCGTGCCGGTGAATGGACGTAGGAGGATGCGTGTCCCAGAATCATCCCCCAATTCCCCAGGGTCCAGGAGACTTCCCAGACATTCCCCATTCCCTCTGGTCACTGGTCACACCTTGGTCCCTGTCCCAGTTCCCTGTGCTGACCTGTGTCCCGTGTATCCTGTGTTTTGGTCCCTGTCACTGCGATTCTGTCTCGTTAGGTGGTCCTTTCTGCTATCCCTGGTTTTTCCTTAGTCTGTTCTGTGCCCCTAGTTGTGTCATGTGTCTTGTCCCATGTCCTGGGTTTTGTCTATCAGATGTTCCCAGGTTTGGTGTGTTCAGTTTGTCTCGATCTGTCTCTGCTGCTCCCTGGTCCCTGTTGATGTCTGACGTTTGTCCCTTAGATCCCTGGTCTGTTGTTCCTGGTGTCAGGTTCTGTCCCATGTTTGGTCTGTTTAGTCTGTGCTGTTCTGCTCAGTGTTGTGATTTCCTGATGTCCTTTTGGTCCCTGGTCTGGCTCCTACCTGATTCGTGCCCATTGTTGTGCTCTGTGTCTTGACCTGTCCTGTACGATAATTCTGCCCATCTGGCCTTGTGTGATGTCTGTCCCATGTACCCTGTGGTCTGGCTGTGCCTTGTCCTGCCCGGTGTCCCCGGCCCTGTGTGTCCACCCTTGCGTCCGGTCCCCTTGATTTTTCTCCCCTGTTCGTCCTGTGCTTTGGGGGGGGTGAGGTACTGCTGCAGCCTACTCATCATGTCTACCTGACCCTCCTGTCTCCTCCCTAATGTGGCCCCAATGAGCCACGCCTGTTGCTGCTTATCCCTCGTTAGCCTTTGTATTTAAATACCTGTTTGTCTCATCAGCCCCAATCCGGTTATTGATGTTGATCCTCCTGTCTGCCCGTGTCCTTCCCCCTACTCACCTTCTTGTTTTGACCCCTCATAGTCTCGTTTGTTTCCCTGCTCCCATTTAGTTCAATAAACCTCTTTTGTTTGCCAAACATCTCATATCTTGTGACACAGTCCAGACTTTTCCTAGTGTGCCACATACATTTCACGTCTCAAGATCTTTCTTACACTTATACTTGTTTTTCTTTTATCGGAGATCATAAGTTTCCAAAGAATGTGCCATTCAGGTATTTTTTTTACTCCTGACTACATCAGTAAGGCCACAGTGTAGTTCAGTGGTTAGCTTGACACATTCAGAGTCATGTATTTGATTCCCACCCAAGACTCGGTGTGTGCTCTGTGTATGCATGTGAGGGGGAGGGGGGGGGGGGCATTTTTTCAGTCCCCACAAGGGAAAACGCAGTTTACAAAAAAAACGTGTTATGTCCATAGAAATGAATGAAGAATCCACACAAAAATATAGTTATGTAATATTTGTTTGTGTGTGTGTGTGTGTGAGTAAGGGTGTGTGTGTATTTTGCCTGTGCAAAGGTTTTCTCCAGATACTCTGGTTTCTGCTCATAGTTAAAAAAAAACATATGGTTCATTGAATTATCTTCTTTAAATTGTTCATAATGTTTCTCTGTGCTCTATGATGCACTGGTATCTCATCCATGGTGTCCCCTGTTGGACTCCCTATGTTTCCCAGGATAGGCTTCAGAGTCCCTGACTTTCTAGACTGTATAAGCTGTGAGGAGGTTTAATGGACCACATCAACAGCTGAATTATTGGCTATAAAAAATAATAAAAAATATAAAGACAAGTTTGTGTGTATTCCACAATGTACTGATAATTAAATGTGTTTATATATAATTCCAATCAGTAGGCTTAGGTGTGTCAGACTTGTGTTTCATTATTCTTTTCATGAAATATAATCAATTGTAATTTAAACAGAAAGAGTGCAAATCGTGCTGTTTCACTTTTCAATTAAAATTTATAAATTCATGACGAATAATTCAGTAGCATATGCTAAATGTCCAAGGCCCCACCACTGGCAGACAAACAGCACCTTGTCTCAGAACGTCTACCAGCAAGGCAAGGAGGCGAGAGGTGCAGGCAGACAAAGGTGTGGACGTGAGACGAGCGAGCGGGGCTGCAATCTCTGGGTCGGGCTTCCCGCGGCTCTTGAAAATAGCCTATCTCCGAGCGATGCCATCGGCGGCAGCAGCCCGCGGCGATGGCAGCCGGCACAGTGGCAAAAAAAAGAAAATGGGCTGAGAGCTGAAAATAAGGTCTCAAAGATAAGAAGTTAATAAGAAATGGTTATTATATTTCCGATAAAAACAGTAGCGCCACAATGATAGCGAGCAAATGCGGACTTAGGGCATTAAATGTTCCTGCTCATAAATGTTACCCGGGTGCCCGCGATAGCTGCCGTGTTTTGAAACCGCTCATCACGCTTTACTCGTAAAGCAAATTAACGCATATCTCATGCCAGCTGCTGCACCTCAGTCTCAGTAGATCGCGAACGTTTTAATACCCTAATGCTAGGACACAGATAATTAAATGCAATGTCCAAGTTACAGAAAGAGACCTAGGCATTCTTGGGTATGAAAGGAGAAACTGGTGATGAGGGCTAAGCGTGCGCTTACGGCTGACGAATGGCCATCATCTGCTAGAGTCACTGAGGTGACTGGATCCTGATTCATTATAATGTGGTGGGAGATCGATGTGCAATCAAAAACGTCAGCCCCCCATCAAACCCTAGGTGCTTCACTGGTCCTAGCAAGAAGACTAACAGGTCTTCTGTATGTGTAAATAAAACGGCATGCCAAAATAATACTGTCATGTACCTCTTTCATGAAATGATATTGGACTGGTTTCGAAACCAAGCTATATTTCTCAAGGCTGATGCAGCAGCTCATGAGTAGAAAACTCGGAAACAGGTTATGCTGAATCAGTATTCCTACAGTTATGTTATGGGCTAATTTGGTTTGGTCTGTATTTTCTTTTTCTGTTTTGCTTTATTTGCTGAGTTGATATATGGAATCTAAAGTGACTGAGTTTTTACCCATTAAGTATTTGATTGTAAGGGCTCCTCCTCCCCTTGTACCTGTGCATTACAAATCCAGAGTAAGTATCTGCTGTCTTTATATACCGTAGTTACGGTAATAGAGTAAAGCAATTGTTAATTGCAGATGAATTTAATCTTAATTTATGGTTAAGATGAATGAGATTGGCATCTTTGATCTTGATTGTGAGACAGCTGAAAACCACAGAACAAATTATGAATACAGGTTGAATTACCACAGCTAATTCAGCCTGTTATGTGCATATTTTCCTGCTGAGGAAAAGGTTTTGGCAGGTTCCTTAAGTCATTTATAAAATCATTTATTCTTATTAGTAACTAACCAGTGACAAACCTTTGAAGACATCTGTCTGAAAAGACATCCATCTTTAGTGACTGCTTGCCCTATTCAGGGTTGCAGGGAGTCCAGAGCCTATGGCACCTATGGGTGTAAGGCAAGGAATAATCCAGAATGGGGGGGAAGTCAGAGTACCCAGAAGAAACCCCACAATGACACGGGGAGAACATGTAAACTCCTAGACTTTTTTAAGATTTAAAAAAATCACTACATAACAGCCAGACAAAGTCAGTTTTTTTTAAATAGAATCACCATTTATGGTTTGCCTGTTGACAGAGTAAAGTAGTGGGTTAAAAAATGACAAATGTGTAAGCAAAAGGATTCATTCTAGGAAAGAAAAAGAAGCAAATCATTTACACATGGTACATCTGCACAGGTTGTGAAAAGTCATTGAAGTTTGATGTTAATCAGCTGTTCTTATGCAACTGAAGAGAATATAATTTATATAATAAAGGAAGAAGTAAAAAACTTACACAGTGCGCCGTTTTAGGAAGGATATGTAATTAGTTACTAACCAGCAAATAGCAAAACTAGACATTAACTGCTGCTGTCTGCAGGTGAAGCTAGTAGGGAAGTCATGCACATGAACACCAGTGGCGACTGCTCTAAGACTACAAGGGAAGCTCTGCCTCCTCTAAAATGTCACGAAAAATTTTGTCAAATATGTACTGTTGTATTTATATTGCTATTACAATGAGCATGCTAGAACGTGTTCAACTTCATGGCTAGTTCGTTGAGAATCAGCAATAATTTTTCGCAGGTTGTCTAACGTCATGTTTTTTTCTCATACATTACATTCCCGTGGCAGCAGGATTCAATAAAACTCACTGAAGTGCGGCTTCACTGGACTTCAATGGCTCTTTTGTTTTTAGTGCAGCAAAGATAGATATTTATTGGACAAACGCTTGAAAATGCCATTTTCAGGGAAGCTGAGCATCTCTGGGAGTAAATGGGGCAGTGGGCGGGCCTGGATGCTGGGCTGCTGCATGATGATTGGAGGAACTGTCAAAGTGGCGGCACCTCATTTTGATTGACAGCATTTTGAAATTATACTTCGGCATCAGAGCATTTCAAGTTCAATGCCGTGTGGATTTTCAGCAAGTGAACTCTTTAAATTTTTTCAGTTTTCATTTGTACATATCCTACTATAACTAAAAACATAAAGCTTCCCCTGTTTGAAAAACCACTAGCTGCCCTGATGAACACATACAAATATCAATCTTGCACATAACAGTTAAAAATAAGCTTTAACCCAGGAGTAAGTTTGGATATGATTGCAAGTATTATTCTCTTTTCATACATCTACTATCACCAGCAATAGCATTTGACGCTTGATAATAGCTCACCTACTTGATTCTTCAAAGTGTCAACTACAGATAATTCTACACCACAAACTTCATGCCAGGCACTTCATCAGATAATCATATTCTCATATGAAGTATATTTTATGAGTGCATCCCCATGAATCGCAGAGAAGGGGAAAAAATTATATATATATAATGTGTCATTCATAGGAATATATTCAACTAACCCCCTGCTTGCTGAAACAGTCAGATTTAAATACCAATTCAATGAATGTCCAAAACACATCATTTCAGGCATACACAGACTTCAAGAGGCAGCTTGGTGGGGGGGGGGGGGGCTACAAACATCAAAAGTAGCCACTTTCAGTCGTTCAGGTGCAAGGGGTAGGTGCTCAGGCACCCACAACCTAACCCTTATTTATTTTTTATTGTCCAAATGATTATAACATTCACCAATTAAGAATGATTTCTGGGCACATGTACCTGGTACAGACTGATTAAGTACTCTTATCTGTCTTTCCTTCAATACTTATCCAGCTTGGTTGTTAGGGGCCCAATCAATGTATGATTGAATCTGGAAACAGGAGCAACATACAGTAACTACTTCTGCGGACTGCACTTTACTGTTCATTTCTCTTGATTTCATCCATTGGATATAAAATTCTTTGCAGTTCCATTGTTTTGGGAGGCTTTAGTCCAGAATTTCTTCTCCTCTGTGGGCCAGAATAAGCGATTAGAAAATGGCTGGTCATATATATATATATATATATATATATATTTTTTAGCTAATTGAGTAGCAATCAAAGCATGGTAAAAGGTCTTATGCACTGGTAAATACTTGATGATATATGTTTTTTTTCCCCAATGCAGGAGAGGAATTTTATGAAACCTCCCCATATGAGCCAATGACAGTCCACCATTCTGATGTGTTTCGACTGGCATCTATTATCTCAGGTAAGAAGTGTTGTTTTGGCTAGGCCACCTTATGTAATGGTTGACCCTCTTGATAATTCGGTTGCCAGTGTTGGCTAAACTCTCAGCATTATCAAGATTTTCACCTTCAGAAGGTTGCTTATAATTTCATATTGATCCAAAGCCATGCTTTATTCTGTTTACTCTGATTACTGCTGTAGTCGATCAAAAATGTAAATGAGATATACAGGCCCTGTAGATATAAATATGATAATAATAGCTACTTTGACCAATACTGAAATTTATGACATGAAAAATGAAATTGTGCCATTTCAGTTTCCTTTGTGATAATAACAATTAATGTGTGAAGAGCAAAACAGATTTTATCTGGTCCATTAATATTTGAAGCAGCAGATATTAAGTATTACTTTTAGGTTTGTAATTTATGCACATTAAGCGAGATCTGGAAATACTTTAATGCCAGGATAAAGGCTTTACATCCTTAAAAAATTATTTTGATGGATACTTTTAATTTTATGAAAAATCATACCTTCTGTAGAGTCTGTGGAGTCTTCTTTTAGTTCTTTCTGTATAAAGCTTTTTTTTCTGTGGCAAACGAGTTTAGCCATTGTGAGAATATTTCCCAGATATTAGAAAAAAACATTTTGATAATGGATTTGTTTCATTCATATATTGAGGTACACTGATGTTCAAAAATCAATAAAACGATTGCAATGATATGAAAAAAAATACTAAATGATAAGTGATACTAAATGCTAGTAGGATGAACAGTGGTCATTTAAAATTTCTGTCATTAATTTTGAATCATTACTGTCCACCTTCTAAAAACAGACCATTATGTTTCCTGGCTTAGAACTGAGCAGTAACCTTTGTTTTCCCAATGGTTGCATCAGTATTTATATTATTATTTCGGAGTAGTACAGCTCCTGTGTGTTCTCATTAAAATTTATCACAAGTCCAGTTGCTTTAGTCAACAACAATCAATAGCCACTAGGAATCTCAATGTGCCAGGTTAATACAACCCGTGGAAGAATATGATCCTCCTTTGGGGATCCTCTGTGTTGTTCTGTAAAAGCCGGTGCTCTGCTGGGAATCCCAGCTGAGAAAAGAAAATGTCTATTAAAGGAATTTTCATTTCCTTACCACCTAGAAGGAGCTAATTCACTGGTTTGTAGGAAAAGTCTTAGCCTAAAAGGGGGAGGAAACTAAAGAGTAAGCAGATGTGGGGACTGCAGGACATTTGACCCCACAGCCTCTCTTTACATGATGAGTACAGCCAGCACAAAGCAGAAGAGCTTGGGAAGCATGAGGTGAAGATGACAGAGGCTTGAAAGAGGTGGACCGTGGTGATTGGGGAGGGGGGATTGCTGAGAGAGGGGCAATTCTGCATGGGCCCAGCTCAGCAGGTGCTGCTTGAAATGATGCTGGCAGCACATACTGTCAACCCTGTGGGCAGGTCCAGCCAAATCTCAAACAGTGCAGCATTGTGGCTGACTATGGCATGGGCTGTTGGAGATGTCAACTAACGTTGCTTGGGCTCTTAAAGTCTGGCTCAGGCTTCCTCTCAGTAGGTAACATTTGAAATAGACACACAGTTGCTTTCATGCCTCACATCTGGTTGCTCAACAGAAAAACATTTTTGCAACATACCATTTGTGAGAAAAATATATAATTAAGTACTAAATACAAGACCTGCATTATTATTATTATTATTATTATTATTTATCATTGGCATGAATAATAATAATAATAATATCATTCTTCTTCTTCTTCTTATTATTATTATTATAAATTTTTTTTGGGGGGATTTCCTCTTAAAACAGATAAGATTTGAAC
>JAAGVU020000040.1:13550693-13566012 GCA_011763525.2 Mormyrus iriodes | reverse complement strand
TAGTGTGTATTGGTACCTTCCTGTTCCATGCAAGGAGTTAAAAAATAATTCCTGTGTGTGTGTGTGTGTGTGTGTGTGTGTGTGTGTGTGTGTTTAGCTGCATCAGATGTGTTGGCTAGAAGACTGAACTGAAAGCCAAGTCAAAAATATTTTTAATCTTGCTTTGTGTGTAGCCTACGCCTACTTCTCCCAGTAAGGCAATAATCACCGATTAGTCAACGTCAGATATTGACACCAGGTCATTTGTCTGATATCTTTAATTACCGATAATATCATCATATCGACTATACAACCATGAGACTTATGACACACTGTACACTTTGCCAGTAGTCATCATTGATTATTGACACTGGGTCATTTGTCAGTTATCGTTGATTACCAATAATATCGTCATATCGGCCATATCGCTATGAGGCTTATGACGCACCATACACTTGGATTCCAAGAAGATGAACATATGTCATGTTTTTAAAAATGTTCTTTTTCCCCACAGAGATATTTTAATCCATGCACACACTGGCACCTGTATTCAGTTGACAGTGTATTACTAAACATGTTTTAATGACATTACAGTTTAGTGTGCTGGCTTATTCAGTCGTGAGTCTTTCAGCTGTTGAAAAGTAGTCTTTCTAAATGAAGCTCAGTTTACTTCCAAATGCCAATTTATGCACATGATTTCTTCCCGGCAGCCCCCAGAAACCGTGGCATCAGAGTAAAGAATCAAGTCTGTCCTATGCCTTTGAAATACAGGAAAAACAGAAAAGATATGAAAGAAGAGGAGTATGCCTTTTAAATGTCTATTACGGATAACTTTACTGACCCTTAGCTGCATTGTGATCACGTAGTACAAGAAACTCTAATTGCCAAAAGGAGAAATTTCAAAAATACTGAACCAATGTCATGCAAGCACACAAAACCTTGCAAAGACGCAGTATAGTGCTTATTCCATTCCATTTTCTGCAGTGCTGTTGACAGCATAATCCTTCCACTTTGGGGCATGACGTGGAATCGCATTGTTTTCCCCCTCTCTATAAAACTGAAATGGCAGGGCAGGAGTAGAACAGAGCTGCCTCTGTGACACGGCCAGACACATCCCCTGCTGTGGTATGGTGCTGAAATCATTTGAACTTTGACAGCGCTCGCTTTCTACCAGCAATCATGCTACTTGACTGCACCATACATAAATGGTGTGAGGAAGCCGCCCCCTCGTCTGCTGGCAAGAGAGAAGTTTAGAAGTAAACCTTAAAAACTACATGCAAGTAGGAAAGTACAGAGAACAGACCTCAATGCTCTGTATGTAGTGACACATTACTCTCATAATCGTCATCAAAATTATCTGCCATTTATGCCACAATATCCCTTCTGTTGGTTTGTACTAGACGTGATATCCTTCATTCACATCCGAGTCGACGAGTAATGGCCACCAGCACCCTGTCAGCAGTTCATGGGTTTTGCCTTCTCAGACCACTCTCAGCAGGTACTCAAAATGGCTAACTGTGAGCACCCTGCAAATCATGTCATTTGAGAGATGCTCTGACCCAGTCATTGGGCTATAATGATTTGGCCCTTGTCACTCAGATCATTACCTATGCCATTTCTTTTGCATTCAACATGTCAACTTACACGTACTGAATGTTAGCTTACCATCTAATATATACCAGACCTTCACATGCTCTGTTTTTACAAGATGGCCAACATTATTCACTTCACATAGGGGTGGTCAGGGGCATCAGAGGGACATGGATATCCTGACAGGTTCAGGAGACCCAGCACTTTACAGGGGCCTTGAATACGTAAAATTATAAAATTATGTAATGTAGGGGAGGACGGGGTGGTGGGCAAGGTGACTTTTTGTCAGGTGACCCAGAATATCTAGCTACTCCGCTGGTGGTGGAGGTGATAAGGTTTTGGCTTATCTGTGTATATATTGTAACTGATTTTAAAGCATCACCACAATTTATAAAACACTGTGGGATAAACTTCAGTTGACTGAATATTATACCCATCCATCTATTTGTCTTCCAACCACTTATCATGCACAGGGCCATAAGTTACAAGTTGAATATAAACTCATTAATTAAATCCTGCTTATAAATAAATGCATTATTGCCAGTCTGATTCAAGATTCCTCACACAAAGGTAATATGGATAGAATAGGTTACAAAGACAGAGAATAGTGTTGTTCTGAGCAATAATGAACCATCAATTTAAAAGTAACCTTTCTTAAAGTTTGGCAGTGTTGTCCTGTATATCTTCATAGAGTGCTCAGAGAAAGTCTCGACATGCTTGCTTAGTTCAGTAAAATTGTTGCAAATTTTTTGGTTTCATACCGAAAGTCCATTTACCAGCAGTGTTTAACGTATTGGTACATACCATCTACACAGACTTTTTATTTTTATTAAGTGTCATAGTTTTTTTTGACCTGACTTATTTTCTGTTCTTGCAGTTTCACTATTAATTGCAATTCTAGTCATTGGCCCCCAAGGGGATATTAAGCACAAATATTTGATGTTTTATGTTACTGCAAAGGTGATAGTAATTAAAAAGCACATAATGATGCTTGTCAATGAACTTTTTAACACAGAACAACTCTTTTTGAACTCTATTTCGGGTTTCAATTTATTATTACTTTAAATGAATGTTTTTCTTTAAAAACCCAGTTAATTCTGATGTGATGTTTTTGGAAACAAATTAATAAAGTAATGATTTTGAAATATAAAACCAATACATTTGCAATATTTTTATTGAAAGCAAGCATCCCAAGAATTTCTGTGAGCACTGTATGTAGGTATACATTCATACATTAATTTGGCTCCTATTTTCTTCTAAAGTCTAACTCATCCCACACATATGCAGAGCACACACACATACACTATCAAAGTTACTTTGACCTTCATATGACAGGTTCTGTTTTATGGACATAGTTAACAAGCAATTTCACACCCCATTTACGACCCCTGCTACTCTTGTGCTGGACAAGGCGTTGAGAAGTCTGCCTACAAAAACTGTGCTAAAATTGACTGGTCAGTCTGTCCACACACAATAAACTCCATGATGTCAGTTAACTATGCATATATCCACAATTTTATTTCACTTTAAACTGTCAATATTTAAAGATTCTTCAAGTGTAAGTACAGTACTTGTGTAAAGTGGCCGATTTTTTTTTTTTTAAATTGTCATACAAAAAAAATCCATTAAAATTACCAGTCAACTTTAATGACCAACATGATAACAACTGTAATTAATAAACTTACATTACTGATAAACACTGCAGAGCACCATTTACCATATGCTGTAAATAATTGTGGTTATAGCCATAGAAGGAAAATCAATAGTCCAAGGCTGTTTCTCATGCTTATACAGCATTACCCTGAAGCGAGATCTATATATTCCATGGCGACACTATAATTCCCTTTGTGTCTTATTGACTTTTCAGTACAAACCTTAGTACCATAAATACACATGCAGTACCGGCAGAATTCAAATGAAGGGATCAATACAGTGGGATATGCCACCACAATGCTAAAATAATCATTGCATCTAATAGAATGTCACCTTCAATGAAATGAACATAGATAGATATAACATGCATAGATAGATAGATAGATAGATCAATTTTAATGGGAAAAGGCGCCTACAAAACAGGAAAGCATAAAGAGACAAATAATTCTCCATATATTTTAAAAACAAATTGCAGAGATCCAAATTAAAGGCATGGCTTGAGAATTACCTTCCGTGGTTTGAAACATATTAAACTGGCACAGGAAAAACAATGTGTGTATGCTTCACTTTCACCTTAGCAATAATCTGTCATCGTTAGAATTTTAATACTTTACATTCACTTTGATTTTTTTTATTTCTTAATTGTACTTCTGAACTATGATAATCAGAGAAGAAAACATTAAGCATAAGGTAACTGTAATTTATCAGTTAAGCTTCAACCAGTTTCCTATTGGTTACCAATTGGTTCTGCCTGCTTTAAAGCAGGTAATGACATTTGGTAATCTTATCCACAGTGAGCTTCAAAAGCCCTCATTGCTGTTTTTAGAACTAACTCTGAAAACTGGTTTTCCTTTGACTATTGTTTGACCCTTATTTCCCTGAAGGCCATTATTGGTTTAAAGGTTCTGTTTTGGGTTTATTGTCTAAAGTAACTCTTGAATTCTTGGACTGTCTTCTTGTTGTAATTCTGTCCCACAGATCTTAATTTCCATCTGGCTCTGAATTACAGCTACTCATACACATGGCTCAGATGAGATGTAGCATAGCCTGGAATGCTGCACTTAAGTATCTGGTGCCCAGCAGTGGCAGAAAGGGCTTAAGCGCCACTCTGTAGCTCACGGCCAATAGCCGCCTGTAATTTCACAATGTGGAAAGCACTACTAGATTTCCATGGAACATTCAATCTCTACAACCTAAGCCAATTATACTTTCATTGAAGAATATTTCTGGCGAAACAAAAAGAGTAATTAAGAGTCATTAAATTGTTATTAAAGCAGCAATGTAGCCATGGCAGGATTTATTCCAACAATAATTTTTCTTTTTTACATATATTGATTCGATAACCACACCTCTTGAAAAACTTCAGGCATATTTTGTAACAGGACCATCATGCGTCTGCACAACAATGCGTTTCAACAATGAGACTAGCAGGTCCCCTTCATTCACACAGCCTTAATGATAAAAGGTTTTACAGCCCAGCATTATATGTTTACTATGAGTATCACTGTGTGTGATGCACTGTGTATTATGCTGTTACAAAAATCAGTCATTACAAGTTCACATTTCTATGTAAGTAATTACAGAAGTTTGATTTATGTCCCTCACAATTTCCACAGTAGAATTTTCTTAACGTAGCATTAAATTATAATTATTAATGCTCCTGCAGAAGGAGCTAAACAAACCAGCAGAAATCAAGCTGCCTTTCCTTTTGGGGCTTCTCTTGTTTTATCCTTTTAAACACATCACTCTTCAAATGTAAAATAATCCTCAACCAGGCTTTTTTATCAATAGTCTTGTAAGACACATATTGCTCGAAAACAAGAAGCACCAGCCAAGGTCAGAAATACAATATATTAAGGTTATACTGATCTTTGGAAAACCCCAAAATATTCCTAGCCTTATCAGTCATTAGCTTAGCCATTCTTTTGTGCGGCAAAAAATATGGATGTTGTATCTAACCTTTAAACAAAGCAACTTATGTACTATATTTTAAGAGATGATATTCTTACTCAATACTCAGTTGTTTATATCCACTGAGTCTAATAAACCCATAGACAGATGCACACTAAACATGGGAGTTGCATCTATGAATGTGGCACCAACATCCCTGGAAGATCATTTACCTATTTAAGAACATATAAGACTGCTATCATGGAGTCATTCTCTTACAAATCTGGCCATTTGGAATCTTTTCTGATTTGAAATCATTCCTGCTGAGCAAAGCATTGTATCCTGCTGAAAATATATAATTATTACAGCATTGCCCCTGGATCTATAAAGTGGCATATGGCAGGAATGCATTGAGGAATCCATATATTTGTAGGTGTTCTATAAATGAAATGCTCATTTCAGATTCTGGGTAAAAAAGAGGTGAAAAATTTGGCCTGCATCTTCCTACTCATCTCATTTTTATACATAATCAAAACTAAGCTGTGCTATGATGACACTGATGCTCTACGGATATCTAGGTGTGCGGACAATAATTGCTACTGTATCCAATGTACATGACGTAGAGATTAATCATCTGCATAACTTTGTTTGTGTTTGTTGAATTTTCCTTTACCCACTTGTGCAGTTCAGGGTCACGGGGGGTCCAGAGCCTATCACGGCTCCATATGGAGGGTACAGGCGCAAGGAAAAGCCTGCTTAATATTTTATAGAAAAGTAAAATAGAATAGTGACTGAGCTTTGGGTGTGGGGTTTGGAAAAGCTGCTACACCTCAGGCTATTTAGTGATATCTTTCAAAAACAGTAACATAAAATAAATGTTCCATAAAAATTAAAGTGAAATGTCTGTTTCCAGTAGGATAAATTTAATTTTGCAGTCATTATACTTTGTGAATTACATGAACACTTTATCAGTTTTGTTTTAGCACAACAAACATAGAATTATATAACATTATATATAACACATGTATTATATACATATTAAATAAATACACACATATGAATATATAAAATATATGCATTACGGGTATTAGTACTACTTCTATATTTCTACATGATTTTTTTTCTTCTGCAGACTGAAAATATTTGTGATTTGCCGCACATTTCATTAGCAAATTTTTATACTTTGCACTGAAGGTTAGATGCATTATTCCTCACTGTTCTTCTTGGATCATTGTTAATACAGCTACCAACTTTTTTACTATAAAGCGTATCTGAAAACAAAGCCACAGAGAATTCATGATTTAGTGAGAAGTCTTGTTCAAATAAATATTTCCTCTACCTACATAACCCTTGTTAAGCTATGTGGTACTCGAATGGCATCTCTTTAACATATGCAGTATTTTCAAATCAGCTTGCTCTACAAAAAAAGGAATGGAAAAAAAGCTTTCCACTCAAAATAGAAGAAAGAGTTAATAAAAATTAATGAGAGCCTTCAAGATATAATACTTAAACCTCATTTTATGATTTACCTTTTGTAAGCTGGCTCTTGCTATACCCCTTTCTCAGGAATTGATTCCACCACGGCCAAAGGGAACCAGTGCCCCGACCAGAGCAAGCCCTGCAACTCCTGCCTGGATGCAGCTAAGGCCTGCAACCTGAATGACACCTGCAAGAAGCAGCGTTCCTATTACATCTCTACCTGCACCAAGGAGACATCTGGCCAATCGGTGGCACCGTCAGCTACGCGGGCAGAGCCGTGTAACCGCAAGCGCTGTCACAAAGCCCTGCGTCAGTTCTTTGATCGCGTGCAGACGGAGTACAGCTACCGAATGCTCTTCTGCCCCTGCCAAGACACAGCGTGTGCTGAGAGGAGAAGGCAGACGATCGTGCCATCCTGTGCCTTCGAGGAGAAGGTCAAGCCCAACTGCTTGGAGCTGAGAAAAACCTGCCGGTCTGACCCTCTGTGCAGGTAACTAAAACTTGGTCATGTGATATAAGGCAAAGACATGTTGCAGATCTATGCTAGCTAACCATTTCTGCCGCAGTGACCTGTAAGGTAATGTAGTGATCATAAATTGTATTACTTAAATGCATTATGGAAGCAGAACCTTTTCCAGAGTGCCCCCATTTAAAACCATTATTGTCCATTATGCTTGCAGTACTATTGTACCTATATGTGAAAACAAGGAGCGATTGACATATAATTTGTGGGGCAGGTTGCTGGGCATGAAGTTTGCCCAAAAGAGCTTTCACAGACAACAGGATTGCTAGCTAGGATTTATTTCTTGGCATAGCCATTGAAATTCTAACTAAAATGATGAGAAGAAAACGAAAGCACAACAAACCTCTAAGATTCATAACTACATAGTCATAACAGCAGATGTTCTGTGGTAATGCAACAATAATAATAATAAAAATCTAACTAATCTTGTTCAATTTTTCTGCCTCCTGCTGGCTCACATTTCTACCTAAATGTTTAAAGCATGCTGCCAAATGATGTGGTTAGCATTTTCTTAGTCTAACTGGATTGGAATAATAATCATCATCATGATTATTATTGATGATTGATAATAATAATAATAATAATAATAATAATAATAATAATAATAATAATAATAATAATAATATGTTTTCTGTAACCACTTTTTGTATTCATGGCCGCGGGGAGAATGATAATAATAGTAATAATAATAATAATAATAAGAAGAAGAAGAAGAAGAAGAAGAATGTGGAATTTAAAAATGAACAAATATCATTACAAAAGTTTCATTCCATGACCACTAAAATCTGAAACAAATATGTTTCTGCAGTAAAAAAATGGAGAAGCAGATTAAAATGCCTGTACATCAAGCTGAATTTCATTATGCAGGTCTATAACTGTCTGGAAAATAATCGTAGATGCTAAGAGAAACATTGCAATTAAAAAGAAAGAATGAAGGCCTGCCCGCTTAATTGAGTGGACAGTGTTTAATTAGGTTGAACAGCATATTAGTAGATCATTTTTACTGTGTTTCAATTCAATTTTATGGGACACTGTTCAGTTAAAACCTACTCTTCTATGACTTGCCCTCTGCCACTTGTAGAAAACAGTGTCACTGGTGCATTTATATAAAATGTTGGAATTGCATTTGTGTTACAGCATTCAGCCAGTAATAGTATATATATCAATAAAGTTTCAAATCACCCAAACGCTTAAAGCAAAGTGTCATTCGAAGGAAATTAACTGGGAGCAGTGTTAATATTAATATCTTTGGGAAGAGAAATCTTCTATGATCTTTAGATACAAGTATACTTCAAAAGCATATCTCTCATCAAACTTCAGAGTGCAATGGGTCCTTATAAATTTTGCATCAACAGTTAGTTTAACAAATTAAGTAAACATATAGAATACTGTCACTGCAGCCTTGTAATGGATAAACAATTGGAATAAGGATGAATGGGTGGGAAGAATGCTGTGAAATAAGACAGGCATACATGTATATATTATAACAATTCCTCAAAAGAAGAACACAAATAGAAAGCAGCTCTGCCTGTCCTGTCTATCTATGTATACACTGATCAGCCATAACGTTAAAATCACTGACAGGTGAAGTGAATAACATTAATTATCTTGTTAAAATGGCACCTGTCAAGAGTGCCATTATATATTAGGCAAGTGAAAAGTCAGTTCTTGAAGGAACAATGGGTAAGCATAATGATCTGAGTGGCTCGGACAATGGCCTAAACGTGATGGCTAGACAAGTGGGTCAGAACATCTCAAATTGGCAGGTTTTGTGGGGTGTACCCACTATGCAGAGGTCAGTATCTACCAAAAGTGGTCCAAGGAAGACGAACCAGTGAACCGGTGATGGGGTCATGGACGCCTAAGGTTTATTGATGCATATGGGGAGCAAAGGCTGGCCCTTCGGATTTGATCCCACCGGAGACTTACTGTAGCACAAATTGCTGGAAAAGTTAATGATGGCTATGACAGAAATGTGTCAGAACGCAGTGCATCGCAGCTTGCTGTGTATGGGGCTATGTAGCCACAGACTAATGCCTATGCTGACCACTGCCAAAAGCACCTACATTGGGTACATGTTCGTCAAAACTGGACTGTGCAGCAATGGAAAAATGTGGCCTGGTCTGTTGAGTCAAGTTTTCTGTTACATCATGTGGACATTGTTTGCCTGGGGAAGCGGTGGCACCAGGATGCACTAAGAGAAGAAGGGAAGCTGGCAGAGGCAGGGTGATGTCTTGAGCAATGTTATACAGGGACACCTTGGCTCCTGGCATTCATGTGGATTTTTGGCCTACATGTTGTCTGTGAGTTTCTATCTTTCAGCAAGCTCCAGAAATATTGTTGTTTAATTTTCTATGGGTAACTTACGAATAACCAAAACTTCAAATGTGTGAATGTGAAGGGGTTACTATATATATAAATTTCCAAAGTTAAAACTACTTTAAATTAATATACAATATAATATACAATCCACTAGTGAAAAACTTACATTTGGATAACAACCGACTAATTGCACATAATTCCTACGATACGTCTGAACCACTCATAAATTTTGATTATACCTAAGAGCACTTTAAAAAATATGAGAATATTTGTGAATGTGGCAAGTTCTCCTAAAGCACTTGTAGGAACAACTTGCGAACGAATCTGTTTTTGCATATCTGCCGAAATTGAGGTGAACGGTTCCCCTTTTTTCCGACACCCCTGGAATGCACACACTCAACACTTTGCTTCATGAGGTTGATAAAAGTCGACACTGCAGGTTCATTTACATATAAGTTGCCTATTTAATCCCTATATTATACCCCTAAAAAGCACATATTGAATACTAAGGAATAGTCCTTAGTAGTCAACAATGAAGCACACAGGACATTCTCCTATGGTAAGACAGTAACGCCACTTTTCTTTCAGCTATTGTGCCTTTGCTTGTCCCAATAGCAATGACGTGCACATATTGGTGCATGCAGGAGTTTTATGGAACAAATAAAAATAAAATGGTGATACTACAAACTGGGGAGGCGGGTTCATGCACCCAATCAGCGAAAATTGTGTTTATGGTTAGAAGATTGTTTGTTAATTTCGTATTTTATTTTTAGGTTTTCCCCAGTTCTGATTAATTCAATATTTTAAAGTATTCCTGCAGTGTTATATATACAAAGAACACCATTTTCTTTCATGCCACAGTCAAACAGTTGCTGCATGGAGGGAATAATCAATTTTTGAGCCATCGATGTCAACCAATCAGGTGTTCCGGCACCTAGTAATGTCGCACATAAGAAGCTCCCCGTTAAGCAACTGCTTAAGAGACTGTTGTGGAAACACACGTAGAAAAGTAAACAAATTTCGTAAAGTATACCTTAAAACTCATTCAAGTCTTCATAAGATGCTAAGAGTCATTGTTATCAGGAAACGTAGCCCTAACCTTTAGCTCCAGTTATTGAGGATCAAGAAGTAGTTGCATATGTTCGGTGTTCGGAGCATGGATTGGAAGAAGCGGAATATGTTTTGTTCTTTTGATAAATCTATTACATACTGTTTACTATGTACATTGTCGTGATGTTTTTATGTTATTTTATTATATGTATTCATATATACTTCATTAGCCTCTGATATATGAAATGCCCCAGAATACTTAGTTATTTGCAATATTCTTCACTACTATACGCCATAGGGCTTTATAGCTGTATCCCTTTCTGAAACAGTTATATAAAGATATATAGGATTCACACTTCTGAAAAGCCTTACTTTGGGAACTTGGGTTATTGGTCACTATGCTTGTGGTCACTGTCCTGTGTGTGTGGGAAACAACTGCCTCCCAGCAAATGTTACAGTGATGTCAGAAGCAGATGAAACCCTTACTATATAGCCAGGTCTGGAAGGCCAATTAAAATATACAAGCGTACATAAATCCAAGAATCCTCACAATGGGTCATGCCCTGTTCTGATGTAGCTATGGGTTTTCCCTTCTGTGTAGGGTCTAAATCTTGCTACATTTGCCTCTGGTGCTACAATTTCAATAGTATACTACATAACAACTTTCTAATGCAGCATTTGGAAAAATTTAAGTCCTTTACACACTAAAGCCATTATGTTCAATATAACTCCTAAGGTCAAACTCTGCTCTTTTCAATGGAAAACTGCAAAAGAGTCATTGCCAAGTTGACCTTCGAGGCAGCATCACTAGTACTACCATAATTTGCATGATTTCTTGAACCATCTGTTTTGCAGTGGATTGCAGAGGCTGTATGGAAAGAGTAATGGAAGCAAATGACGACTGGTAGATAAATGGCAAAACAATGGCCAAAGGGAGGTGGCTTTTATACTGTGCCGGTTTCACTGCCATTATATGATCTCCACTCATCAGTAAGCAATAATTTGTGTTTTTCAAAGGTGTGTATGTGTGTGGGAGGGGAGTCAGCCTCCACTGAGACACGTCACCGACTCTACGCGCATGATATCAGGGTCAGCTGAATGCTGCTAATTTGCTGCAGTGCTGTTGAATTTCTCCTTATGTTAGTCTATTGTTTACAATATTACTGAAGACCAGCCCCCAAACAATTTTTGCAAGGTCCATGTAGGTCCTTGTAAACTAACGGAGGATACAAAGATGGCCTTGGCCCACACATCAGCCAACCTTAGGTAATCAGGTATTGATCGTGCCAGAATGGAGAACAAGGGTCACTATTTTTTTCACAGTAGTATAGATCAGCAGGTCGCCTGTCGGAATTCATCCAGAGCATGATTAGATATCTGGGCCAATTAGGAGAATGAATGCAAGCTCCTTTTAGCCTAATCTGGGGAGGCCCTTGAGAGCTAATTTGCAAGATTGCAGTGACAGGTACTTGCCTGTCCATTTCCTTTTTCCAGTTCCTTTTTTTTATTTTTTCCCTATAAGGTAGGTAGTGTATTCATCATCTCCTGCCATTGTCTTTCAGGGAGTAAGGCAGACTTTACATTCCTAGTGGAATACAGGCATGTGTCTTGGAAAAGCACTGGATATGAAAGGGTTAGGGGTAGACACTAGGCTTAGCTTTGTAAGTCTCACATTATCGATTGGACACAACTTTGGTACAATGAATCGCTATCTTTTATTTATCTTTCTGTCATTCGCCCTATTTACTGTCTGAGGGATTTGGCTTGAGTACATTGCTTATCCAGGTACTTCAATGAAAGAAAATTAATCTTTTTTGCTGGGAACCTGACCCAGTTCTCATCTCATAAGAGAATTGCACACATTCAAGCATTCGACAGGTCAGCCTTGAAGAATAGGCTGCCATGTGTGAAACCCTTTGTGATTTTTTTTTCAAGAAGCTCTTGTTTCAAGTGGGGCTCTCAATTGTTAGAGATTTATCTCTTTTTTTGCTTTTGATAAATCATTTGGGGGCACACAAACATGTGCTAGGATTAAATTTTGGTTACGATATCTCTGTGGGCCTCAGGCAAGACTTTACTCCTTCACGAGGAAAAAGCGAAAATCCCGGTCAAATGACTGGATTTGCCACAGTAGTGTGCTGTAGTTTGATTTCTGTCACTCACTTATGCTTCAGATAAAAAATTTCCCTAATGGGTCATACACGGTTCATCAGACCTCAGCAGAATATACTTATACTTAAAGAGCAGTAGGTGGTGTTTGGGACATGTTGTTAAAGTATAATCCCTGCAAGGCCTTTGTTAGCACTGCTGAACAAAATTACGCCTGTAAGTACTGGCAGTCCCCAGGATATGACAAGATTCGTCCCCTAAATCTGTTTATTATTATTATTATTATTATTATTATTATTATTATTATTATTATTAGTAGTAGTAGTAGTAGTAATAATAATAATACATTTTAAAAGTAACTGCATACTGTACTGTACTTCAAGCTGATGAACCACTGACACCGCTACTGGAAAACACGTGTCCTTGGTAAGCTTTGTAAGAAGCTACACAAGCTAGAAGTAACTAGATAACTAGATAAGAAATAACTAGATAACATAACTAAATTGGAAGAGCAACGTACACACCGTTTGAACTAGTCCTTACATTAGGGTGTGGGTGCAGCAATAAGCAAAAATGCAGTAACTGCACATAGTGTAACAAGTTCCAGCAACAAAATAATTTTTATATTCTTAATGTACTAACAGTCGATAATTTTCTAAATTCACCAATAAATTGTGAAATGAAATTTTGGAATAGAAATGGATTTGAATAAAAACTTATTTTATTATAATAAAAAGTTATTATATTGTCTGCTTATTACATTATTGGCTCCTATACATGGGGGAAAAGGCATATATGTATGTTTAAATGGTTTTGCCCATTGACTTCAGTAGTATCTAAATGACATTAAGATGACAAGACAGAGCAGGACTAGTATTGAGTATATAATAGTCTCATAATTTTTATGTCTCTTTTTGTACTGAGATTGAACTAATGGTAATTATTATTTGAAAGGGAACCAAGCAGCCACATCTGGAGTACGTTTTCTATATTTTTATACAGTTTATTTAAAAAGCTTTGAATTCATTTACACTTCACGTCCAGTCAAGTGTATATTGTATATAATGTGTATATTATTATAAATGTATATGAACACTGAATAAAATACACAACACTGAGAAGCAGACAGATATGTCCGTCCAAGAACAAATGTGTCCATCTTTGACCCTGACTGCTGAATATTTTACATGCACACTATTAGTTAGCCATCATCCTAAACCCGAAAAATCCAACAAGCAAAATCATTCAGTATGCTGGTAGATAAGCAGCACACCGAGGCTACAAGACCCTGTTTAGTCAACCAGAGCAAGGCTGCCTCTTACTGAATTGGGAGGTCTTTACAAAAGAGTGTAATCAGTAAATGCAATGCAGGTGTAAAATATGCATGGATGCTTCATCTTCAGCTGACTGCCTGGCTTCTTTGTGGTTGCCAGACTGTGGTGGCAGTCAGGCTTTTTATTACGGCCTTCCCTTTAAGGCAGAACAAAACTGTCTTGCCAGTGCTCGGGTGCCAAAAATATATATACATATACAAATGGAATAAAGTCTGGCCAAATGTACTGCTTTAAATATTGGGACTTGATGTTGTGTTATCACATACGTACAACCCACAGCCCTATGGTAGGATTCAGGCAGATTTTATGAAAATGCCCTCTGTTACTCAAAATGCGAATGTGTCAGTTATGTGCCCCCAAGTATGGAAGTAGACAGTTCTCTTTGATGTTATGTGTAACGATTAGCAATTTTCATGTAGCTGTCATGCAATATCTTCCTGGCTTGAAGCAGAGAGGTAGCTATTTGGATATACACTAGCCCCTACAAATATAAAAAAAATCAAGAAACTAAATTAATAAAATGAAAATAATAACATGTTCCTAATTATTCCTTGTACTCCTACTAAAAGAAAACTTTTAAATTTCAGATTAATTAAATTCCTAATACAATCAGATATGATGAACTTATCACTTCTGTTTCTAGTTTCATTTATATTTTGTGTAAAACATTTATTTCTATACCATATACTTATGACTTTTTTGGAGAAGTGACATGGTTTTGGAACATGGACCCAGTTCATCACACATGTACACAAAATATTTGTGTGTGTGTGTATGTGTGCGTGCGTGTGGTCATGTATATATTACACTGTGGTGACTAAAAATCCAAAAAATCAAAATTGTTGGGATTAGGGTTTTGTGCCCATAGAACTGAATTGACAGTCACCACAAGGATATGAATTCAAACGTGAGTATGTGTGTGTTCATCAAACGTGTGTGTGTCCATATAGCAGCTGCAGGGGCTCGCGTCATTGATTGACAAAATGTATCATCATCCAGTTTAGCTGTTGTCTATTTGATGATGATTGTACTTTATTGAGCTTCATAGGGAAATTCTCTTTTCACCTACTCCATCTCTCCATCTCTAGGTGAGAGCAAGCTTGTACACTCGTAGCAGCGCCCAGGGAACATATAGTAGTGTGCTAGAGTTTTACGCAGTCAAAGGAAATATTTAAAGCTATTTATCTGTGCACTAAGTATATATTTGCTCAGAACAAAAAACACAATGTAACATTAAAACGTATGCAAATGAAGAGAAACAATAAAAATGAACAGAAATTTCTTCCGTTGACCAAAAAGTTAGTAATATCTAGTAGGGGTGGGCCGGTACGCCTTACATCCCGGTTCGGTACGTACCTTGACTTGATGTCACGGTTCGGTACGTTTTCGG
>JAAGVU020000040.1:13522150-13549630 GCA_011763525.2 Mormyrus iriodes | reverse complement strand
CGAAAGTGCGTACCGAACCGACAGGGTCGTACCGAAACATTCGAATACACCGGGGCGTACCGGTCCACCCCTAATATCTAGTTGGATGGCTAGACGAATAAATCTTTGGTTCCCAAACCTCTCTTCAGGGGCTCCTAAACCATTCCATGTATTTGTTAAATTTCATCACCAGCCCTCTTAATTAATCAATTTAATTAGCTTAAAAAGTCAATAAGGTATTGATTAGCCAAACAAGGTGTAAACTAAGTCAAAAAATATGTGGGTGTGTTGGACAGTTGCTACAAATACTGGGTTGAATTTAAGAGAGATTTTGAAATGGCTAAGCTGACTCACTTTGACAGACAAAATATCACAGTTTTACACCAACATGTAAACATCTATTTCTTTCACTGCCTAAGACTTGTGCTCTGTACTGTATAGTGCTTAAGTACTCAGGTGGAATGAAGAAATATTTGCACACTGGCCTGTCCAGTCTGGGAATCAGAGATTCAGATTTGTTTGGACAAAAGTTAACAGCTTGTGTAAGCTAACAACTTGTCTAAAACAAGAAAACAACACATCTCCGCTTCATTAGACTGCCAATGGAGTGATAACCAGAATCATTATCCAGTAAACTATACTTCACTGTGCCCTTTATCTGCTTTCTAAATACTTCTCCCCTGTGCTGTTTTGTTTTCTCATTTTGAACCAAGGCACATATCATTATTCTGTGTTACAGAATAAGATTCTGTCTTTAAATGTAATAGACATCTAATTGCCCTAGTATTGAATTTGTGAGTTGATGCTTAATGCTGCTACCTTACTTTTCTCTAATTTACTTGTTTTTGCCTCAAGCTCAGAATAAAAGCTATTTGGTCCAAAAAGCTTTATACATCTAAACAGACTTTGAACCAATGGATGAATATGTATGTCATTTACACAACATGAAGTTTACTCAAGGCTTTACTAATTAACCAGATTAGGTCATTTGAATGTGGCCAAGCCCTTAGGTGTAACGTCTGTATGGTAAAATAGGGTAGAGTCTGGAATAGTGGACTCTGGACCATGAACTTGAATAACAAATTTTAAATATTTCAAGCGGAAAATTGTAATGACAGCCAAGTAGTCTCTCCCATTCCCTGGGAGCGATAGGTGGGATTAATGAAAATATCTGAAACAGAAATACCTGCCCCAGTATGAATGTGAGGGGGTTGTATTTACATAGCATGCACCTTGCCTCTGTGTCATACGGTGAACAAAGATATAATTAGCCATGCAAATCATGTATGAGGTATGATAATTAAATGAAGAATATGCATACTGGTAATCAGAACAAACAGACAATGTTCCCTACTGAAATGTCCCACTCTGTAGACCGAAAGGAATGTTAAACACCCCAAAACCCGGGGTTACCCTGGCTGCATAAAAAATAATGTTCCCACCCTTGTAAATACTACAATTTTTTTTTTCAAAATCTTTTAATCTCAGTACCATGTTACTGAAAATCAAGCAATCTTATTTTTTATTGATGACGTTGATGCTATTATGCTTGTAAACACTAATGTGAGTGTGCAAGTATTTCTGAAAGAAACATTAAAAATGTTTTGTTCACTGATACTGATTTGTGCCTCCAAACACATATACATACGCACAGATAAGGTATCTATATCTTTGTAGGGACTCTCCATTAATTTCTATGGGTAAAACCCTAATCCAGCAATGACTACCTTAACCTCTACTTAGCTGGAAGCTAAGCTTTATTCATGTTTTACCTCAGGTTTTTTTTCTGCAATTATACTCCAGGAATGTGTTACGATATACTGAATACAAAAGCAGTGCTCAATGAAAAACAGAAAGATTATCAAAATTGGCGCCTTGTTAATAGCTTCACAAACACATTAAATTAAGCAGTTTCAGCAGGAAATCGCCTGTCACGTCATCCCAGCAATCCTGCAGTGATTCCCAGATATCTAGGGGGCCTTTGGAGTGCATTGCAATGACTCTTCTGTCCAGTTCATTTTTTACAAGTTCTATGGGAGGTCTTGAGACTGGGTCAGCCAGATCATTAATTTCAATTATAGCAATTTCCTGCTTTTCCAGATAGTTCTTGCACAATTTTGAGATGTGTTTTGTGTTGCTGTCTTGTTGTAGAATGAAGGATTGCCCCATTAACTGTGATTCATAATCGCAAGGCAGCTGGCCGCACAGGACTCTGTGACCCTGCAGTGGTATCAAAAAGATTGGTGTAATGTAGATAAGAAAAAAACATCCAACAGTTGTTGATCAGGTTATCAGAAAGGCACTATTTACTGAAAAGGAAAAATCGAAAGGTGGTTTAGGTGCTAATTTTGCATTTAGTGCTTCTGACAAAAAATTTTAAATTTTAAAAACCTCTATCAGTCCCACTCTGTCACTCTTTAAATACTCTCTACATTTTGATATTAATGAAGCCCAGCTGAAACCTGACTGAGCTGAGGTCCTTGTTACGGGATATCTGAGGCATTAGGAAGCATGATGGACGCATCTCTACCTTTGGATTTGGCGTTAGGCTGTATTTCTTCCCAGTTGCAAACTTTTGTGAATTATGCATAACAGAATGGTGTCTCAGGCAGGATGTGACCCTCCCAACAGAGCATCAATTCATCTCCAGATGAAGATGTATAACTGAAAATGAATCAATGTTCTTTTGTTTGACTTCCCATTCCGTTTTGTGTTCATGTGGTCCTGTCCTACTCAGTAAGGACTAAATTGGTTGTCTGCTTTGCAGTTCAAGATTAAATCTCTGTCCTTAAAAAATATTTAAAATCCGATTAGTAATAAGAAGAATCCTACAGTACATTGACAGTTATTTATACAACTTTCTTCACAACAAAACACAAATACCAATTGGAGGGAAAACATCCCTACAGCCCTGACTAGGATAAGTGGTTAGAATATGGGTTGATGAAAATATTAAATGAATAAATAATACATAATTTCAAAGGAAAAGAATGTAATTGTCTGTCCACATTGTTACGTCTGGGTCTAGGGTCGAATCGTAAGCAGGAAGGGTAAAAGGGAATGGGAAGATGGAGGGGGAAGAGGGCATGGATGTATGAATGAATGGATGACAACGACAGGTAACACAGAAGAAAAATCAAATGTATTTTAATTAATGATTCGTGGTGGCACAAGCCACACAAAAGGAAAATACCAGGGTGAGCTTCAGGAGTGGTAAAGGCCACTTCCCTAAACCAAAAGGAAAGAAAGCAAAAGACTATCTATCCCTTACTCCCTTACTAACCTCAAAACAGAGTCAAAATAACACACACAAAGAAAATCGGCAACCACTCCCTACAGCCCTGACACAGAACAAATAGATATACACATACATACACGTGAATTAACACAGCAAACAAATCCAAGACTAGGATTTGTTAACATAGTCCCTTAACATACCATAAGTCAGAATACCGGGTAATCTAAACAAAGGCCGAATCACCAAAACGAAATAAAAATCCAAAAATGTGAGAATCAAGGGGCAGAAACGAGGTTGTAACACAGGTTATCAGGAATAAGGAACACAAGTAAATCACAGGGAAAATAGAGTGAGCAAGCCAGCTCCCGAATGGAGATACGGGCGTCTTTTATATCCCCAGCAATGAGAGGCGCGAAGACCGGAACAAGGCGCAGGAATCCGGTTCGTCCACATTTGGCAATGTTGGAGAGATGGAAACACGGGAACTGGAATCAGATGAACGACGGAATGGGAACTGGATCTGAAACACAAAGACACCTACATATACAGACGTAACAACATGATATTGAAGTGCTGAGTCCCCATGTGAGAGGGCACTCCATTCTGTGAAATTACAGGATCCGTACCAAAATGTGTGTTCCCAAGTAAGGTGACATTTTTCAAGCAAAAGTGCAATCCTCGTAACCAGGGCGTGCAGTATCACTGTTGCTCGTGCTTTGGCCTCCAGCAATTCCTTTGAAAACACGAGACCCAGGGAGGCTGAGGCCAGGCAAGATGGAAAAAAAAGTCATGTTTAGGAAGAGCCCTGCTGAATCACTTCATGTTAGTGAGTAGTAGTGATCTGGAAATACAGGGTACGTTCAGCCAGCCATAACTAGATTAACATGTGTAGGTCTCCAGACCGAAATAGAAACTGAAGTGCAGTACAGTGCTTTTGGATAAAGAATCTTAGATCGTTACTCTGTGACCTGAAAATAGCAGCAAAAACAGTGAACTGTTGATTTAGTTCTCATTGTATGTGACTAGGTCAAGACTGGCTGACTTCCACATGAACTGCCAGACGACGCCGCACTCGATTACCAACTGCCCAAATGAGAACTACCAGGCCTGCCTGGCCTCTTATATAGGTCTTATAGGTGAGTGATGTGCTTTTTTGTGCTTTTCAAATTAACCACCTCTGTTATGTTTTAGGAATGTACACAATCTAATTGGAAAAAAAGATTCTGCGTTTTATTCAGTAAAAAAAAAAAAAAACGATGACTTCCACATACATCTCTTATGTTTTACTTCAAGCAAGCCCAGGTGCCTATTTACTGCTAAATGAATGAAGGAGAATGCATTAGGCAGAACTAGCTGGACTAAAATGGAACTTTGTTGTTGCCACCGCTCAAGGATCTGACATGACGCCCAACTATGTGGATGCCAGTTATACCAACATCACCATCTCCCCATGGTGCACGTGCCGGGGAAGTGGGAACCAAGAGGAAGAGTGTGAAAAATTCCTGCGGGACTTCAGAGAGAACACCTGTTTACGTGAGTCTAGTTCTATCCAATGGAACAAGGGCGTAACAGAACTTTCTGCGTAAAGTTTATATTTGCATGTAGTCAGAGTTAAGAATGATTTATTATCCCTCATGAGTACCGTAGTTATATACCATACCAGCAAGTAATGACATGTAAAATGCATTGTGATAGCAGGTTCGGCAGTATCAAAAGAGTAAATCTGCACAAGGGCACTAACACAATGTAATTCCATAGATTAATCTTCAACTAGTGGTCTGCAGGTCAGTTCCAAGGGGTCTACAGAAACTTTACAAAATGCATGTTCCCATGTGTTCTACGTAATGCGTGTTATTAGACATCAAATACTCAGCATATTACTCTCCTCTGCTCTAACTGTACAGTACTTTTAATTGTCTTTGCCTTTTTATTGCACGGGCCTTCTGCTGTTGAAGAACGCTTAAGACTTTAAGAGTTTATTATCGTTTAATGAATCACAATTACAGAATTAACACTAGTGGTCCTGTTGATGTTAGCTTGTAGTAATGCACATGGATCAAAACTGTTCTTTTATACTTTGGAGGCATCAGTCAGCAGACTAAAAATCAGTGAGTTGAAAGGAGAGCACTTTAAATGTAACTACAAGAGGTTCTAGACAAACAAATGTAGTACTGTATAATTATATAACATCCTGAAATCAAAACCTCTTTCATATCTTCTTAATGTTAGATGACACCTATTCTGTCAGATGGCAACTGTTCTATATAAGTTTGCACCTGTGAGGTTCTGGTGCTCACCTTCTACACATGTACATCATAAGAGGGCTCTGCATTAGTATTGGATTGGCACTTCCAGGATTGTACTCATGTAAAAAAAAATTACTTGCCAACAGAGTTTTTTAGACTGATAGTGTTCTTAGCCAGGTTCTGTTGAACCAGTAACAGAATGTATTCACTGATGAGACTTATAAGCACTTATGTAAGTCACTCTGGCTAAGGGTGTCTGCCAAATGCTGTAAATGTAAATGTACAAATATTGCACATAGTCACATGTTCTCTGTTCTGATACACCTGTCTTGTATCCACCCATCTTGATCTCTGTTATTTGTTTAACTGATTCCGCTGTTTTTCATACAATGCAGTAAGTTCTTTGTTATGCAAATAACATATGCTAAATGTGCTAATAACTGTGTAAAGCATAACATGAAACCCTCTCTGGAAACAGTTACACGTATAAATTCTGGTTATTGTTCTTTCTTCAATAAGTGACTATTTAACAAACCTGAAAGTACTGTTTCTGCAGTGCTGAGTACTAAGGAGTACTAAGTTTTTCTTCAGTTTGATATGTTACATTCATGGATGATAGGCTGTTTGTATTTTTTGGCTATGGATTACTGTTGATTCATGTCAAGTCCCATGATTTTCATCTCAGCATATTTGTTCCCTAATGAATCATTTAACAAAACCTTTGGCAGAGGGCTACAAACTGATGACAGACTATAGGAAATATAACGGAGTTTAACACCAGTATCTCTAGAGAGGTCCAGCGGAACAAAGTTGATGATACATAGCCTCTCTCCACAGGGAATTCTATTCAAGCCTTTGGCTATGGACCAGAAACAGACTCCTTTCCTAAGCCAGTTCCAGTCACACCTTCATTGAGTCCCGATGTGGAGCTGGTGAGCCTGTCAGAACCCTCTGTCAACCACAACGACATCAAGCCCGGAGATGACGCTTGTGTCTTCTCTACCTGCGCCAATCTGGTAGATCGTTGTTTTGTATCTACCATCTAAAAAGGCTTTCCATACAGTATCTGTGATAACTATAAAACGATCAAGAACTCAGTAATGCAGTAATGCTTTTTGTAAATACAGATAAGTACAAATATTAGCCAAGAAGATATTGCACACACATATGCACTTTCTAATTAATGCATGCTCCTTATTGCATTACTTTAACCAAACATTTAGCCAATAATTTATGCCTCTTACATGTGTTGTGCCCTGTTACCTCTGTAATATCGCATACTATAATCCATACTCAACACCCTTACTTAGTACCTATGAAGCTCTTATGAAGCCTGAAGCACTGCTATATAGTCCCTAGCTTGTATACTTTTGGAATTTCACAGAATAGCTCATTATCCCTTCTGAATTTACCTGAGCAAATATGACGAAAATGAGTATGCATCTATTATTATTTGTATGACAGCCTATAACAATAAATGAAAATAAAATGCACTTTTAGGCTTTGGCCTTTAACATTTTAGCCGTCAGTGTTGGGCATTTCAGGATCAGAAACCACAAATTCAGACCTAGATTTTGTTACTACAAACCAGTTGAGTATTCTGTCACTGTGACTCTTCTTGCTCATCGGATTGGTAGAAACAAAATCGTGGTCTGGATTTGTAGCTACTTGACTTCAAATGCCCAGCACTGTTAGCCATTATATGATTTTTAGCCTTTTGCAGATGGGGAATATGCCTTTCAAAACGTTTTGAATAAAAAATTTACTTCAGAATGCATTCTTTAAAGGAACTGGTTATATAGTTTTTTTAGGATTATTATTGTCCAGGCTTCAATTTCTTGAGTTTGTCTTGTGTTTATTGTTGAAAATCTATCCATCTTATTAGTCATTTTGGGATTTATTTCAGTCTAATATTGTGCCATTTTCAGTAGTCTGAAGAGTTTTCCAGAGCCAATAAATATAATTTATTTCCCTGTCCAAGCAAACAAATCTCAAGATATAGTTAAAGAACTGAGATGATAAACATTCTCCAAGGTAATTAATCAGGGGATCCTTAAGTTATTCCCTTTTGCAATAGCTGCTTTCTAGAAATAAGTCACATAAACATATAAGCATAAAGCTTACTGTCTAACTTCTTGGACCAAACTATTTGAGATTATGTGTCAATCTAAAATATTATTAAAAAAAAAAACATTATGTGTCATGTTTGGATTATATTTATACTTAATTTCTATAAAAAGATGAACCATTAAGTGAAATCATAAGTAAAAAAGAAAAAACCTATTTTGTTGAGCATATATTATAGCAATTATAGCAATGAAGGACTTTTTATTTCTTTTCATAATGTAATCTGCAGTGCAATCACTCAGCTGTTGAGAACACCTTACATCTATAAAATACACCATCGCATGTTCACCACAAAACTGATTAAATGATCACACTGCTGCTTCTTAACTCTGCAGAAGCTATTCAGTAATCATGAAAAGGAACCATGATAAATGATGCATCTTTCACTTTGAACTGATTATAAGATACATTGGTACTAAATATAGTCCAAAACACTATTTTATTGTACTTCTACAAAAATAGTTCTGCGGTTGACACACAATGATCAGAGCTGCAACATGAAGAAATATAAAACAAAATATCGTCCAACAGAAAGTATTTTGACTTCTACACAAATCAGGGAATCAGAGTGGATACTACATTTAAGAAACTCTCCAGATTCATGAACATGTAGAATTTTATTAGAACTCCACACATTCAAAGACATTAATACCTTGACAGAAAGGTATTTTTCTAATTTGACTAGTACTAATTCAAAAGCATAGATTGCCATTTTATATAATAAAGCTATTTTTTGCTTCTTTATTCCCATTGGACCATGCAAACTAGTCCTTATTACATTATGTTTTCTTCCATTCATTCTAGTTGTGCAATAATCATTCACTGTCTGAACATTACAGTTTTCAGTTTTTGGAACTGAAAGGAAGCATTATGAATCATTCACCCTCAATAAACAGCTGCAACACAGTATTTTTTTTTCTTGGTTATTTCAAAGATGAATGATCCCAGGCTTTTAAAAAACTGCTGAATCCGAAATTATGTCAAATAAAAAAGATTAGTGTGAGAGTGAGAGTATCAAATCTTCAGCAATAAAACTATATTCAATACAGAGCTTGTTCCAATTCCCTCCCACAGTCATTCCCACTTCATTTAAAGTGGCTTCAGTCGGGAAGGGTTATTCACACCAGAGATAGAGCCTCTTCAGTTGATGAAACAACAAGAATGAGAGTGAAGAGAGGCTTAAAATACACTAACACTTCTGTCGTTGTTACTCCATGTAGAGTAGAAGATTTCAGCCTAGAGAGCAAGTAAACAGTTTTTACCTAAACAGCGGTCTTTTAGCTTTTAAAGCTTTTGCAAAGCTTATTATACTTTAATCAGGGGAAGCAAAACCTTTTGGGATAGCAAGTAACTATGATTTTCTAAAATATTCGTCAGTCATGATTTGTAGACAGTGCAAAGCAATTTAAATAATGAAGATAGGGTCCGAACTCTGACGGCTTATACTGTAGACCTCCACCATACGTGAGTCAACAGAGTTCCGACCCGATCTTCTTTTTTTTTCATTCTGTAAAGGCTAAAATTATTTATTGTCTTCTAATAAGTGCTTTGTAAAATATTCACTACATGAATCTATTACTAAAAGATAATAAAAAATGCATGTCACACATGGCATAAATTTGGTCCCATACTTGATGTACAGCATTTCTTTTTGCTTTTCTCCACTGCCTGTTGAAATTTTTTAAATATATGAGTAAAGATCTGAAAGATGGTGGGGTTGCATGGACCCAATGCACTGTTGTAGCCAACACCTGATCCAAGCTCCATACATAGAGTACCTTACAAGAAGCAAGAGCTACGCGTATAAAGTGAATTCACACTGGTGCCTGCAACCACATCCTTCCCTCCCAGCATCTTACAATACTTATCATTGTCTCATGCTTTGAAGGAATGGTGGAGTTGTAACTGATGTTTACTACTGGGGCTTGCATCACCACCCCAAATTTCAAGCCCTTAAATCATGCATATATGCCATTAAAGGTACTAAGAAATTAAACTGGTAAAATACAACTTATATGGAAGAGCAGGTCCCACATGGGCGCAGGGCAGCCCTTTACTGTCCTGCCACTTCCTTTTTTGCTTACTTTGATGCCCTATGTAAGGGACGAGCACTGTCAGCCCAACAATGAAAACAGAAAACCCTCCAAGGATTTTACATAAAAGCATTAATGTGCCACACAACATACATAGTTTAATAACTTGTTTAATCAATTGTGGAACAGATTATACCCTCAATACAGAACTCATCAAAGCAAACACAGAGGATAAAATACCCCACAAACCATTTTGGCCTTGCTTTGATGATATCCCCTAGGATCAACCTTGCTACCCCTGCTACATTTTCTTTTTGTGCTCTCTTTCATGTGTTGCAGCACTCCATACAGGCTGCTGCGGCCCTCAGCTCTGTCCCTTATCGCTCATTTATGCATTGCTTTTTAGTTGTTTTCTGACTGGTGTTGCTGCTTCATCTTCACGTTTTTATTGCCCATTATGTGCCTTTTCCCCACTGTTGTCTTGTTAGCATAGCCACGATTTTCCTTTGTATTTTTCTGTGCTTATATATGCATTGTTTGACTTGTATCACTTTTTTCTGTATCTAGGCATTGTTTCTGTTGGCCAGCTTCAACAGTTGCTGCAGCTACTTTGTATTTCTTTTGCATTGTTATCATTGCTGTTGTCTGCTGTGCATTGTCAATATGCTTCCAGTTACCCTTATTGCCATTCCACCATGTTGCGATTTGTTTACCTTATTTGGATATAAGATTTTTATTGCTCCTATGCTTTTTGCCACTACTCTGCCACCACACACAGTATCCATTCCTTTGTGTTCCAGGAATTTTACGTATCCTTCTGAATTAAGCCCTTGGCTCTTCCATCTAAGTTGTATTTTACCAGTTTGATTTCTTAGTACCTTCAATGGCATATCAAAACATACGACTGTTGTTAAAGATGTGTAGCAGTCAATAACGTAATAACTGCCAATAGCATAATTTTTTTGAATACATTAATGGTACTAATTACATTGTTGGCTGCAGCACCAGCCAATAATGTAATAACTTATTAAATTATGCTCAAAAAGTTATTATGTTTTTCATTCTGAAATCATATTACATTATTGGTAAGTTATTACATTACTTACTTTTATTACATTAAGAATGGAAAATTATTACACTATTGGCAGTTGCATTATTGGATGAAACTAGGTGTTATTCTTCTTATTGTTGCATATTACCACGACCGTACTAGACTATGTGGCTCTCGCAGCAGGACAGCTTCACTCCTCGATATCAGGTTCCCCGCAGCTTTGTCTCCCGGCAACACCCATCCCACGGCAGTCTCCTTTCTGTCGTGCCCGTCAGCACTGCCTACACCACTTCTGCTTCCAGCATCCCATGGACAGCAGCTGTCATCACCCACAGCTCTGTTGTCTTTCCATACACCTCCAAATTCGGAAGTGTCTTTATCCTAGAAGGTACAGCGTAAGCCCCAGTTGTATGCCCAAAATTCACTCTGGAACACATGCAGTCACTATCACGGCCAGAATACCTTTGAATTGTCCAACTTTCCTGTTCATACTATGGCATGTTCCCTGATGTAGGAATTTCCCCCTTCTTTAGATATCCTGCTGGTCTGAGTGTGTCTCCAAGCTCTGCCGTTTTGGTATTGTTGTGCAAAGCACAGTGCAGACTTCACATTATCCCTCCCCCCTCCACCTGCTCAGCATCACACACATCCTCTCTTCTCTCAGCTTCCTCTCCTGCCTTTGCTACTGCTGCATCTACTCGCTTCCTCCATTGCCTCCATTGTAGCTATTCCCACCTGCTGTGTTTCTGCTTCCTCTGTTGCTGTTTCTACTTCTTCCATCACTGCCACTGTTGCCTTCTCCTTCAATACCTCCTGAATTGGACCTGGCTGACTGTTCTCTTGCTGCCCTCGGTTGAAACTTCTGACTCTTGTACTGTTGTGTGTGGTTTCTCTTTCTTCCCCTTTGGTTTATGTCATCATCCTGTTGTCATCGTTTTGGATGTTTTGGAATTACTTGCCACTGTTTGTTGCCACTATGAGCAAATCCCCTCACCTCTCTTTGGGTTCTTTACATTTACTTAATTTTGTTTATGTTGCCCTGTTTTTTTTTCGTAGGTAGAAGTTTGCTTAATAACGGATATCTTAGTGGTGTAGTTTTCGGAGTACTCTATTTACTCAGATCATTATTGATCATTTATCCACATGCACGCTTACTCATTAAATTGCCTGGACAAATACATACCACACCATTCTTACTTTCATACCACTTTAGGATAGCCTGGTAGCTTTATGAATTTTTGTTCACTCTGCAATTAGCCCAAACCTACAGTATGCCATATTCATCATTAGCTATTCCAAGCTGTACTCTACATTATCCTGTGAAATAGTAGAACTCCTAAGTTTTGCCAGCCCAACATGTTACTTTTACTTATGTTTGTTTGTTTAATCCATTAATTGGCTTATTTATGTATTTATCCGTTTATCTATTCATTTATTCATTTATTGTGAGCATCAACGTAGTTGTGATTTCACTGCCTTGATGAACATAATGATTAGCAAAGAGTATAATGGTGTTAGCAGAGTTCACCTAATTCTGTGCAGTGATTCAAAAAAGGTTCTCTAACAAAATTGGGTTCACTCAACAAGGAAAGTCTATCAATTCCTGCAAAGGTAGCGAAAATGTGAGCATGCATCTAAAATACTGCATGCTGAGCTAAGTCAGTATTTGTCATTTTATTTTATTTGTGTGTGTGTGTGTGTCTGTTTGTCTGTCTGTCTGTGTGTTTATCCAGTATTGGATAACTAGTTTGAAGATGGATTCAAATTTTAATTTAAATCTATAAATGATTGCATAATTTAGCAAGTTCCATAACTTTGGGGGAAATTAGATTTGTTTTTACTTATTTTTATGCAGGGAAACTCATGAATGTTTGAAGTTGCCAAACTTACAAATTAAAATAACACCAAGATGCTGACAGATGTATCACTGAACACTGAGCCAAAACTGGAAGTTGAGGGTCATACAGATTGCTTTCCCTTGCCTGCTTTCCCAAATTTCGAAAAATTTATGTCAAGAGAGTGAAAAAATAAAGGGTGCTGCAGCAGCATGCAGACAACTGATAAGCATGTGACAGCATCATGGGACTGAATCACATAACATAGACACTTGCCAGTGATTTAAAGGTTCATTAGATTTTTTTTTTTTTTCTTTTCTTTCCCTTCCTTATAGACAGGGAACAGCCAGCAGCCAGGAATGGAGCCAGCAAGACCCATGTCTAAACACAAATATCCATTAACCTGAATTATCATAGAATAAAAATAAATCAAACTTGCAGCTTTCCAGATTAAAAAGGGGAAACCAAACAAGTCTGTGACAGTTCAGGGGACTGGCATCAACACTGGGGTTTAGGCTACTGGAGACATGGCGAGATATATATATATATATACACACACACACACATACACACACACACACTGTTGAGAATGAGACACAAATCAATAAGATAAGTCTCAGTCGCCTGCCTTTGCCTCATTTTGCAGTCACTGCAAACATTTTTCATGTAACTTGCATAGTTTACAAATAAAATTAGGGTGTAATTTAGTTTACTTGTAAAATATTCACATTATAAAAAAAGAAAACTTGTAGTTTAGAATTTGAGTGCTCCTTTCTTCAGTATAGGAATCATATTTTCCCCCAAGAAAGCTTGAAGTTTATGATTTTTTAACCATGTAAAAAACAGGCCTCAATCCACATGAGTACTGTCCCTAATTCTGACTAATATTTCCATGGACCGTGTCTTTTAAATTTTTTTTAAATTGTGTGAAACTGAGTAAGTTATGCTCACCTTTATTCATTTGTTTCAGCCCAGATATCTGAATTTCCATGCAGCCAAGTAACTCATATACATTAGAATCTGCAAATTAATATGTGTAGCAACTGCAGTCATGGTTGGGTTTGTCAGTAAACACATTTGAACCTGATATGACTAACAAACCATTAAGTGCTGTGTTTTGCACATATAGAAAAGTGTGTGTGTGTGTGTATATATATAACGCCTAACACCATAATGATTTCTACATTTTGGCATATCGAAATCATCAAGAAAAGGGGATAATACTATCGATAGAAAATTTTGGAAGAAAAAATTAATGACATACATGCTTTTCATTCCATGTGGAATGTACTGTATAACACGAAACCTTCCTTGTTTGACACAAATAATAGGTTCACGTGCATTGTCTTTCTTTGTTATATTCTGCAAAAAATAGAAAAGCAAAGATCTTGTATATTTCCCATAATATTTGTTGTGCCTAAAAAATATTGATTGTAGAGTGAATAGTACAATAATTTGTATTAATCATATGTTAATCATATCTTTATTATTATAAAATAAAAGCATTGTTAATATTGTAATACGAATGGCACATAGTTGTTCAGCACATGTAGTATTATCTGGCATCTGTATAACCATTTTGTCCCATTTCTGCTTATTCTTCTCACAATCACAGAGTAGGTCCAGCTGTAGCTAAGTGACTTGAGGTTTCAAGCAGCCTCGATACGCTGTCTGCCCTGCTGTTGTCCCTTATGTACGTGTATGGGCAGTGCACTGAGCACAGTGACAAGGCTCTGTGATGGATTAGTGTTCTGTTTCTGGGCGAAGGCAGACAAGACAGAGAGATGGACTGTTCTTGCAGGGATCTGGAGCTTTGTCAACAGGCATCTGCCACACATCACTGCTCCTGATAATTAATGGGTTTTTAGTAGCTACCATGTTTGCAGCCTTTCCATTTATTTTTTTATGAAAATGGTTGGGAGGGGTAGGCTCATTCCTGCAAAATAACTCGAGTGCAATAAATTATCAGACCATATCTGCTAAACACAAAATTATTTGCCTGTATTAAATATGATATGCCTGTACTCATTTCAAGGTGCAATTAATAAATTATGAAGGCGTGCATTGTAAACAAGTATATTTCTTGGTGGTTTTATGCAAAACTAATTTAAAAAAACTGATTTGGTGCAAATAAGAAAGTTGTCGGAAAAGTCTTAGGAAAGTCTTAATGAGACTTGATTAGAAATGGCAGGAACTGCTACAGGGATCTTGAGAAAAGTAAACAGTAATTGTCTCTTATGAATTATATATAAGGGCACATTGTTACAATAACATTACACAGAAACAAGACGATCGGTGCTAAATTTAAATATTAAATTTTATCTGAATGTTATTATAATATAATTGACAGTTTTATTCATAATTACTGTAAATTCAGAATAACATATGACAGTATAAAACCACATTAATTACTAAACCTGACATTTAAAATACTAAATGTTTATTAGGCATCTTCTCAGATGTATTTATTTCAGTTATGTTATGGCAAAACTGTATTTTTTTATAAGTCAGTCGTAGTTGATGATAGGACATACCTTTTATTTTATTCTTCTGTGAATTTCCCAACTTAACTATTTTTTCTTCATTGTGAATTGAGGATCTTAATTAATGTGCTGCAGTCCTTAAGTTTGCAAGGCATTTCATTTCACATTCTTACTTACATGGATTAGTTCCAAAGGGACTTTTAATTATTTTTTTTTTTTACCCCTATGTCTTTGAAGAAATAAAATGGACTGCTTGCTGAGTTTTCCCGAAGGATTTAAAAATTTGCCAAGAAAATCTTGATCCAATTAGTTTTTGTTGAATATGATGGAAATGAGTAGAAACTTTTAAATTTCTTTGTTTTTCAGTTGTTCCTTCCCCTCAATAGATCAGACATGGGGTATTGCATTCTCAAATGTTTTTGGAGTAATGAATACAAAAAAAGCATAAAAAACACATGTCAGGTGGCATGGTAACTCAGTGGTTACTTTTCTTCTCCATGTTGTGTGCTTTCCTTATGTTATGCAGGTTTCATTCAAAGACATGCAGTAGGTGAACAGGCATTTCTAATTTGCCCATTGTGTATGATGGTGCATTTGCACACTCTGATGGCATCCCATTTATGGTTTATTTTAGCCTTCTTGCCCAGTGCTGCATAGGATAGGCTCTAAATCCCAGTGTCATTTTGACCATTACACATGGTTGTATGATGGATGGATAGAAAAATGTCATTTGTGAAAATCATTGTAACTGCAGATTAGACTAAGAACTTCCCAGTATGGGATGTTGAACGATTTTTGGAAGAACTGTCAAGGTTGTATGCATTTACCTGGTTTATTATAGCAGGAAGTCTTGAAAGATGAATAAACCTATTTAACTGACAAATCGAATATATATAAATATACTAACAATGACTTACATTTAGAGAAGGTGGAAATTAATTATGTGAAGTCTTCTTGCAAGAAACAGCCTTTAGCTGTCATTGGATGTTTTTCAAAATTATATATGTTTTTGGGAATTGTCTATACTACTAAACTTATGTATCCCTCTATGATTGCAGAAAGGTTAAGTCTAGGGACAAATAATGAGCAAAATCATATTAAGCAAATGCTCCTCCAAATACATCGAGTATTTTTGCAAATTGCTAGCTGTGTTGTGGCAATATTCAAATATATTATGTTTCTGTTTTCGTTAGGGAACATAGAAAGAGCTCACCAAGCTCAGAAAGGAATCTGAATGTCACATTTCTCTACCCTGGGTGATACTAGGAAATACTGCAGTGCAATTTACTCCTAAGCATGAATTTGTAAATGGGTTCACTTAGAACCTGATGATTATTTATGAGATGGTGCATTTCACTTTGCTTGGCCAACATAGTAACACCTAAGGTAGTAGGGCTTATTAAAACTTTCTTATATTACTGCTTTCAAAATAAATGATGAAGTAACACACTTACAAGCAAACCTTGTCCAGCCTCTACAGTCTTCCTATTAGCTGCAAAGGTGAAATGTAATTTTCAGATCATATATAAACAATAATCTTGTTTTGGCCAAATATTTTTGTCGCAATAAAGGTGGTTTTCCTGTAATTACCTTAACAGTATTTAAGCAGTATTCTAACATTTGCATGTGAAAATTTAATTCACATCACAGTGTATACAAACACTTAAAAGTTCTATTAATTTTTTTTTTATCAAACCCATATACAATCCCAAACAATAGATTCCTACGACCATATATTTTAACATTTTTGGTTAAAATTGTGCGTTATTTTGGAATGAAATGGATAGAAAGGTCAGTGTGACACAGTGCCGATCCATTTTGGTTACTTCGTCAGCAGTTCGGGAGTGAATGCAGAATAATACCTTGAATCTTTAATTAGAGTCTTTAATTAATAAATTGCCTAAGTATTGTTCACCAGTTGCTTTGATTTTTTATTGTGTAGGTAGTGTTTGTCCTTTGTTTAATACGTTATTTATTAAATTACCATTCTGTAATTAATTCTTTTGTATGTGGCCCTAATATAAGAGTGTGAAAAAACTTTTCACTGCGCAGTTAAACCAATAATCTATTTTTATCAGTGACAAGTGCATGGTGGCATTACTGTTATACACAGACAATTCAGAAGCTCATTTTCTACCTAGTGCTAGGTAAATGAGAGAACCATATTACTTTTTACAAAAAAAAAGCAAAAAGCAACATTCTGGGCAGAATCATATTAGCAAAGGGAAGTATGAAACCTCATACCAATGTAACTTTTTTCTTTTTCTTTTTTAAAGGAAAATGGACCTAAGTGTAACCTGTCTAATGACTATATGTGCAAGGCTGAGGTAAATAAATGTTCTGACCACTATTTATTAATAATAAGAATGCTTACAACAGCATACTATTCAAATATGCACAGTTTAATTAGTAATCATATTACACAAATCAGTTTGGAATACTGTCCGTGAGGCAAGAAAAGATATACCTGGATTAGATACACTTCCACCATCACTAATGAAAGTATCTCTCAAGTTCTGTTATGCTGCTGAACAGCCCGATATGATTCATTTACAAACATGACATACAAACCAGCTTTTCACTCTGTTACAATATTGATTTGCCTGACAATTATTTTAAATACATAAAAATGAAACATCATCACAGACGTGCTGTTCACAGAATGATATAGAAACACGTGTCCAACATAAGCATCAGAGTGTGATTGACTGGTCTTTTCATCTTTTTTTGCAGCAAACATTAATGGAGAGAACCACAAGGAAAGATCTTCAGGAGGAAGGGAGATCATTTGGTGCCAGCCTCAGTCCCAGGGCAGCAGTGGTCTGCCTTCCCTGCATCCTGGTCAGACTAGCTCTATAAAATATGTTGTTGTCCCCTCACTGAAGCCAAGGAGAAGTGCACATACATACCGCAACAGACTTATGACCTAAGGAATCCATACTCTCTGTTTCTGCAGTATTTCTTTCCTCTGACAATGACAACTGCAACTCAAGGAATGTGTGAAATTCTACTATACCGGCGCCTTGGCATAGCAGCAAGAAAGATGGCTGCAAGTTGTGATTACTCTAGGTTCCAAAGTCACTAAGGAGTAATTACAGGAAAAGTACTGTATCAGGCTGCCTGCCTGACAATGGCTGTTTGCTAGAACAGTTATTAACTCCAGATAGGGAAGTAGCAAGTGAATTTCCCTTAGGTGCAATGGCTACAAGCCTTGGGCAAAGGGAATATACCTATTGCTTTGCAGAAAGTGGCTTCATGTTTCCAAACTGTCCAGGCCCAACCCCCATCTTCTTTCCCTCTTCTTGTTCATAGTGGTGAAGCTAATTTCTTCTTCATCTACACATAGACTTGTTTTTCATCTAGAGATGTTCTTTTTATATATTTTTCTTCCGGACACTGGCTCATACCTTCTTGATTAAAATATCAACCCATTCTGTTAAAACAACACATTGTTTTGTAGGCAAATACCTACAGATCTTTTATGCCATTCTGTATTTTGTTGAAAAATTCTCAAAAAGGAAAAAAATGAAAAGAAAAAATTCTCAAAAGGTGTAAACATAGTTTTCACTGGAAATATGTTCTTGGAAATCGGGGGAGGGCAGCCTCCCACTCTTAATGTGTATAATTTGTCTGTGAGTATAGATAAAAAGTGTTTTTCCTTCAGATGTACTAATGTAATTTCATATGTACTAAAAAAATGAAAAGAGCAATGTGGTGAGCAGGATGGAGGAGGACAAACAGCAGAAAGAGGCACAGCAGCTGGTCAGAGGAAACAGTGTTCAGTGTCATAACTCTAGTCTTAGGCTGTCCTCTGTGTAATTGTTGTTTGCCTATACAGACTCTGGGCATTCTTAAAGGAACAGTGCTGAGAAAACTAAGCTTTATTGGCTTAGACAGTTAATAACTGGTGTATATTATAGTGTGCAATCTATTGCGTGGCCTTATTCTTTTATTTCTTTATATTTTTTCCATTTATTTCCTCTCCAGTGTGTTGTTACTTCATGTGATGTTTCGGAGGGTAAGAGAGCCACAGGAAAACGGTAAAGAATTGATATGTTTTGGAAATGCATTTTTATCCTCTTAAATCCAGTTCTCCAAGTTAAACTGACTTCTAGTAACATTCCAAAACTGAGAAAAAAAATGGAGAGGAGAAACCTGTCATCTGAGAAAGTGGACTTTTTTAGACAGTAATGAGTGCTCGCAGCAACTCCATCACATTATACAGTATGAGACGATTCACAGTGTCAAGTAAATTCAAAGCAGTTGCGTCAGTGGAATGTAAAAAATTGGGGACACAATCTGGGTGTTCATATATCTAACATTTTAAGTCTGGTATATATAATCCTGGTTCATGAATAACACATAACAAAGCTAAAATTAACCTATTAGTAATCTGACATATATGCTAGAATGATTAAAATATATACTGTTTGAACCATGCCCTTTGCTTGTACTAGCTTTCTCATTAGCATGGTAACAGGCCAGAAGTTTTAAAAAGCATATTAATGAGTTTCAATGTCAGAAATAGAAAGGAAACAAAAAACAACAAAACAGTTTCTTGGCTGCTCTGCTCCTTGTCATGTTTGTTATGGTGTACAGAAATTACACCATTGTGTAACATAAAGAAAAGAAATGTGATGTTATCACGACATTAACACAGACATTTAGCACAAGGCTTCAGGCTTTCTTCTTCATCATACTTGTTTTCATGCTGTTTCACAATCCAAAGCAGGGCTTCCTTCTTTCATCTTCTATGAAATTCATGGTATTACAGAAAGGGATGTTGTTCAGAGTACTGCACTAAAGATTCATTTATGTGCAAGGTATTTTTATGTTCCGCTTATGCTTAGTCACTGTTTTATCTGAACCATCTTCATATTATAATCCATTAACAAAGCTGCATCTTTTACTGGTGCAACTTACCTAGCTCAAGGATACAAGAGCAGATGCCTATTGGGATATGATCCGGTAGCTTTCAGGTTACAAGCCTGTGGCCTTATCTAGCAGCCCAACTGTTGTCCGGGGTACATTTTCCAAACGCTCTCGTTAGCAACTTACATAGTTGGAACCATTCGGTTTTATGGTTCCAATTATGTAAGTTGCTAACTTTGTTAGCAACTCTGCTTTTGGGAAACATACTCCCAGTGCATGTCGTGATTTTCTTTTATGACATATAATAGCTTTCATTTTGAATTCTTCTAGAAAATCACATTCATGAATGTTTTGTACCTCCACCCCAAATCAAACATTTTTAGCTTCTTCATATAACTATGAAAATGATAAATATGTCTACTTAAGGAAAAAAAAATTACATTCTGATGTTTTGCTTAATAGAATTTTTTTTTTCTCATTGATATGGAGCTACTTGTTGCTGGATGCTTAGACAAGCATTTTTATGTACTCTGATGGATCCATTTCACTTAAAAAATATGTCATATACAGTCATGGCTTATTTCTACCACTTGGATTTTTATTTTTACTAAAAAAGTATAACACAAAGGATAAAAATGAAAGTGCAGCAGAAAAAGTGCTATCTGAATTTGACAATTAATTAAATTTGGCTTTACTCTGCCTTCAACGGTTTTAATAAAAATGCCACATAAAAGCCATATAATGTCAATTCACTACCGGAAAACATTGTTTTCAATGTTTCTGAATGTCTTTTTTGTACTGTAGAATTAGAGTTAAGAAAGCTTCTCAAGAACATGACAGATTCCAGTCAAAGTGTCATTATATTCAAGCAAATCAATTATGCTGACTCAGCACAATAAGAAACCGATTGGACTGATAGAACAGAATACTGATAAAATCAAATCATGTGATGGTGTACAAATAATTGGTAAATGTTATGGAATGATTTAGCTAATTTTGTGGAATAATTAAAATAGGACATGCAAATATGTTCTATTATGGCCAAATACAAATTTTTACAGTATAAAATGAATAAATATAGACAATTTAGGAAAAAAATATATTTTTTATATGCACTTGAACCGGATAAGGTGAAGGATAATGAGGAAAGGCTTAGGTTTTAAGGATAATGAGTTATTTAAAAAATATCTCCCTCCCTAATGTTTATATTTTATGCTGCAACTAATTGAGCAAACTAGACCTTGCCATATTTGTCAGCAAGGATCTGGATGTAATTTTTGCTTTTTTTGTATTTATAAGGTTAGACGTCAGTGTCTTCATCAAAGACTTTATGGCAACTCCAGAAAGAATTACATCTACGAGATTTTTTTTTCTTTTAATTTATGTATCTAAAATTTCTTTTATCTTTGTTCTCCTTTTTACAATTCCTATTGAATATGAGATCTTAATATTGCTAAACTATAAATGCCTGGCTTGTGTAGCCTCTTCTAGCAACAAACGTAGCAAACCTAACATCCCCACGTACTCAGCCCCCAAAATTGTTTGTAGTCCAAGAACTGCCAGTAAGCAAGTATCCTACAGAAGACATCCTACCTAGATGCTGATTATCTTACTGTAGAGTGCCATGATTTATGAGCTGTCCCTAGCAGCAATGCTTTTATGGATGAAATATCCTTCTCTTCAAGCCACACTGCCCTACTCCAAGTAATATAAGACCAAAACCTATGAAAAATAAAAATACAGGAGGGAATCAAAGTAACCAAGTCCCTCTCTTCAACCTATGACAAAGGAAGCAGACCCTCACTATAGGGAATGATGACAACTGACAAAAAACAATAACATTTGATGTGAATGAGATTCAATGCTGAATTTGTGAAAGAAAGTATAATATGTTCTTTAAAACATTTATTTAATTAGATAATGCAGATGAATAAGTGTAGATCTCCATGGTATGTAATGATTGGGCAGAGTTGTCACATGGCCATAAATTCCATTATTGAGGGATTAGGGTAGTTTTTTACTTGAGCTAAGTGTGTAAAAGCATATATTAAATAAGTTGGCGGCTGTGCTTTGAAATTTTAATTCACAGCTGTCAAATTATACCCAATTATATGGCCTCATATTAAAAAAAAACAAAGAAGCCATTTTATTAAGAAAAAAAAAACCTTTCATAAAACTCCTGTGTGTATGCTGTGTGTAAATTTGGATGTTGACTCTCCTGCATACATTAACCAGGGATTTATTTCCTCATGGCCATGCATTTTACTTGATTGTCTGCTACTGAACAGAGTGTCCACAAACAGTGTTGCCTGCCTCAGTAAGAAAGAGATACTCGTGACTTACATGAAGACAATCGCGTGCAACTTATAAGGCATAGAAAGAACGATGTCCTCTAAAAATATAGTTTTCCTGCAGTATCCCAAACATTGAAATTATTTAATGTAGGAAAACCTAAGACTGTGTTGTGAACAAATAATTTAACATCACTGAGTTAACATTTAAAGCTATGCTATGTGGATAAAAAAAGCTAAAATAATAATAATAAAAAAAATCTCAGCATTGTAATAATGTTAATGTCACCTACCTTTGTACATTGCAGTATGGTCCAAACATGCTACTGTTGTGCCTGTTTCTTTATCAATAAAACTGCTTTTATTTGTAAACTGAATTTTATTTGATATTAAGAACACATTGCCTACAATCACATTTAAATTACAGTGCATAATTCCATCCATCTTCTAACCGCTTCTTCTGGTCAGGGTCACCAGATGCCCTGGTGCCTATCCCAGGCAGCAGAGGACACGAGGCTGGGGTACATTCGCATCAAGGCTGGGGATTCTAGCCCATCGCAATGCAATCCACACAGACACAGAAACACTCTCACATGCACAGTCATACCCTTTGGGTAATTTAGAGACTCAAATTTGGCTAACTGCAGATCTTTGGACAGAGAGGAAAACCGCGTGACATAGGGAGAATATGTAAAATCCACATAGGGCAGAGGTGAGATTCGTAACCCCAACTCTTGAGGTGTGATCCATCAAGTCACCCAGCACATAATTCCTTTTATTCCCAAGGATAAAACCCACTTCAGAACTCAGATTATAAAATAAAAGCACACACTGTATGGGGATTACAAATACTTCTAAGAAATCTATATAAGAAATGGCCCAGGACAATTCTAGAATAAGCCCTATATCAACAATATCTTTGAAGATGTCAATGGAGAGTAACCCCAGCCAACATTGCAGTGAACTGTCCATCCTCTGAAGACTGGGAAACATTTCAGTTAATTGGCAAGAATGTTGTGGCAACACAACGGATCTCAGCAAATGTCGTGAGGTCACAGTGTCTCCAAATATTTGTTGAAGAACAGAAAAGCTAGATTAAAAGGCTAACAACAGAAAAAAGGTAGTCGTCAGATTGACAAAAGTCTGACCATTAGCCTTTTGGAACATATTGCTCTAGGAGAGTGCACAGATATACAGATATACAACAGACATGCCTACTTCTTATCAACAGGCCTGCTGAATGAAAAATTCATCCTAACAAAAGATGACCATTTGAACTGTCATAAAATCTCTAATTGACAAATAAGTTACTCAGAGAACACTAAAGTTCCATCCAATATGTATTTTATATGTCAATTATCAAATTGAACATATAACTAATTTTGTTAAAAATGTAATATCTATCGAACCACCCATGCATCCTCCAATTCTTTATTCTGTACAAGGTCACCAAAACAACTAATGATAGTAAAAAATACATAAATTCAGTAATAAAAATGCTTCCTAACAGAATTGCAATGCAATGCAATGTATTGATTTTCCAATAAATGATAAAAACAGTTTGAAATTAAAAAGTAATTTCACACATTATTTATTGCTAATATCTTTCGTATTGTTTTTCATCAATTTTTATCCACCATGTTGCAAAGAACATTAGTTTTTGTGCATATGCTGGACTACTGCTGCAGTTTTTACTGTTTGTCACTTCTGTCGCCATTGAATTTGGCCACCTGTAATTTTCTGCACTTCTTTCTGGATCTTGACATGTTTTCTGATGTCACCGCCTAAGGTAACATTTTCTGCTGTAACATTGGTGGAGCTCATCTTAAAACTGCACAAAGATTTCTGCTTCTAGGAGCATGTAAAACAGCTCATGCATTTATTTCACCCAATTCCAGTAAGTAATAAAACACGTTTTCTAGCCACCTGTGTTTTACTACCCTCACAGAATTTTTGCATGCCATCTGTTCCCAAATGTCCGCTCCAATTTTTTTGAAATGTAGGACTATGTGGTTTTTCCTAGCAGGTCCACATGATGATATGTATATACCTATTTGTATATTGTGAAAAAAACTTTACATATATGAAACATGACAATTTTCAATGTCCTATCTGGAAATTTCTTTATAATTATTAATATGTAAAAGAGAATTACTATGTATTATGTAAAGTATTATTACTTTTATTTTATATGGTATCCTTCCCTACTGACATTCTGATATCAGTTTAACTTCCATAATAGTTCTAACGTTCAAGATATTAATTTTCAGTTAATCATATTCATTTGCTTTATTATGCTTAAATAAGATCCAACTTCTTCTGAGGAACATTCTATATTATGTTTTAGTGGAACTTTACAGCCAGCAAGAAACATTTCATTATTTAAACTTGAAATCAGGGAGGATATCACATTTTTATGGCCTATAACTAGAGGGTACAAACTAGCTTCTTGCTTCTTGTATCTGAATGCAAAACCATATTCATTTGAAATTCCAATTGTCCCTAAGCAACTAAGTACAAGCATGTTGAGTTTATGTACATTTTAACATTGAAAGCTAAAATATCCTTGTGGGGACACAAAGTGTCAAGTCAAGCAAAGATTTTTATTTTTCACAGAGAGTATATAGAGAAATGCAGCACTATAAGTAGAATATACTGTGCAAATAAAACCTACAAAATCTAAAATGAAATTATGAAAAAAAATAGAGGAGGGCCATGTTGGTAATATGTTAGGTGACTGTTCATGTATTTTATAACCTGCTCTTCCTTAGTCTTTCTATTCTTGATTTGAGACAGTGAAGACATCTTCTGGACCTCAGCCACTCAAACAGACTGTAGAAGGAATGTGAAAAGGATGGTAAAATGGAGAGTGTCTAAAAACATTTTTTCCCAAGACACAAATTACTTCAGAAAGGCTGAGCCATTCCTTTAACATCAAAATGGAGGGCATTTAGAAACCCCTGTGTTAAGGGTGGTTGTAGGTTAGGCCTATACATTCCTCCTGAAAGAACATTCCATTCCCATAGAGAAGGTCTCCACTTCTAAGAGGCAAGCTACTTAGCACCGTGGAATGCCCAGAGCCTGGGACTGCTCCAGTACAATGCCCCCGGCTCTAACCTGTTCTCCTGAGACAAGGAAATCAAAGTTGCTTTATGCCAAGTTGGCTGCTTAGCATAAACGACTAAGCTTGGCTTTGAGGAAACAGCAGGTGAGTGAGAACTTTGTGAAATTTTTGCCTGTATGTGTTCCACATTGTGGTACAAACACCTGAACAGACTCTTTTAAGTTAACAATGAGCGCAGCAACCATCCCATCTGCTGAAAAGGGCCGTTTGCTGGTGTGCATTTCTGCATTTGCCCAGCTTTTTCCCAGTTTCTCTAATTGCCAGTGTATCTGTTCAGCCACTTGCAATATTTTTAGTTTTTTCACTAGGTCTCCTTTTTCAACCAGCAACAAGTTATTCTCAGAGCATAGAAATCCGGTTAAAGTCTTAAGACAAATCAATTAGTTTTAATTTCTATTTTCTCCATCATAGAAATTTCTAGGCTAATTTTGTGTTCCAGATGGCTATAATGATAGAGTTTCTAAACACAAGAGCAGAGCATGCACATTTAATGATACACAGCAAGGACAGACAAACACCAAAACATAATCCAATAATCAGGGTCAAAACACAAGCTAATCTCCAAACAATCCAGAGTAAGACAATACCAAGTCCAAACCACATTAAGAAATCATGTAAGAAGTCAGAACCACATAAATTCAGCAAAAAGCAGACTCGGTGCTCAGGTCTTTCGTTGATGATCTTTATATTACTCTTGGGCTAATTAAGCGATAGACAACAGGTACATATAATATTATCCAGGAGAGGCAGTTTAGTCTAGTCTGGGTTTTAAGTGTCCTTCACCTTGTGGCCCCCTTCTGGCTAAGAAATATATACTGAGATCACCTGTGGGTTTTGGCAACTCAGATGTCCAGTTGCCACCCCCCACCACAGGAGTCCACAGCTGTTTTGTCTTCTTTAAGCTTGGATGATGAACTGCATTCAGTGCAATAAGATCTGTAAGTACTGCAAAATGTACGTCCTAAAAATAATATTAAATAAAAATAAACATCTATCAATATCTAATTCTAAACATTGGACTGAGTAATACTATACACACACACGTATTAGTATAATCCTATTTTTAGAATTAGATATCAGATATTTATTTGTGTGTGTGTGTGTGTGTGTGTGTGTGTATATGTGTGTGTACGAAGAGACTGAACAAGCTGGTCAGGAGCTCTTCGGTCTCCACCGAGGAGGTGTGTGAGAGGAGGATGCTCGCCAAATTTACATCCATTAGGAACGATCCCTCTCGCCCCCTGCACAAGACAGCAAAGGTGTTATGAAGCTCCTTCAACACCAGACTACTTCATCCAACATGTGGGAAGGAACGCTTCCACAGGATCTTCATTCCTTCTGCCATCAGACTTTATAACATCCCAGTCACCTACAGTTCACATATTATATGACTATTCTGTACCTTGTGTAATATCCACTGCTGGGGGTGGGCATCTACTAATGGAAGCAGAGGCAACTGGGTTAACCAGGGCAGAACACACTGGAAGGGCCCAAGACACGCTGAAGGGATTACATCTTCTATGCGGTACCTAGGAATCTACCATAAGAAAGTGGAATCAGCTGACTTCAGACAGATGTGGACTGATACATGCATTGATAGGCTATAAGTGGGATAATGTTATGTTTAATTTGTTGTCCCCCGTGGATAAGTGGAAATCCATCAGAAAGGGGCAGACCTGCACTGGGTTAATGCAGGAAAAGTTGTTTCCTGTCTGGCTAATAATAATAATAATAATAATAATAATAATAATAATAATAATAATAATAATTTGTTTGTTTTTTGTTGTTGGATCACTGTTATTTGTCATTAATCACCATTACCTTATGTTGTTGTATTGCAGTTAGCATTAAACCATAACTCAAAAATTCCTTATGAAGCATACTTTAATTTCCAAATATCAAACGAACAATGTAACAGTGAAACCAAATGGAAGATAAAAAATATTTTATGCAAAGATCTCCACAGTCACTGGAGTTTGCAACACTAGCTATTTCAAAGGTATTTTTGAGGAAATTCATCTAGATGCACTCTTAGTTTTGGGGATGTTTCCCATATTTTTTACAATAGTATTCAAAGTTGTATTACATAAACAGATCTAATTTGAATTTGGTGTTCCATATATTCCAGGTTTCATTGTACAAACTCGTCATATATGTGTGTGTGTGTATATGTATATATACATATATATGTAACTATAGAA
>JAAGVU020000040.1:13450048-13504080 GCA_011763525.2 Mormyrus iriodes | reverse complement strand
TTGAAATTTATGAAATGCTTGTAATTATACTTCAATACACCACAGAAACAACTGACAAAAAGATCTAAAAACACTGAGGCAGCAAACTTTGTGAAAACCAGTATTTGTGCCGTTCTCAAAACTTTTGGCCATGATTGTATAATCAGGACATACAGTAAGTGTCATTTGCCATCACAGCAATCAAATGGTTCTTATAATTGCTAGCAAACATTTTGCATTGCAAAAATGCATTTGTCTCCACTGGGATTTTGGACCACTTCTATATAAGTATGTTCCTTCACATTATGTATCTGATTTGTTAAAAAGAGACAAAATGGATAAAATGAGCATACAAGAATTTTTATTTTTATGCTGTAGGAGTTTTCTGCAAGACTAAACTTTTTAACATGTCCTACAGTGCTTTTCTTCCTATTAAAGCTAATTAAGGAAATCCCAAAAGGAGCTCATTAATTGAAGGTCAAAAGGGTGAGCTTGCTTTCACTTGACTTGTTTCACATGCTATGCATGCTGAGCTGTAGGCATAAAAAATATAGGAACTCTCTGCTATACGACTGACTGTTCCTAATTGTAGATCAGAGACTCAGCTGTAGGCTTCCATTAAAAGGGTGATGTATCCCTTGGAAGGTTATCTATAATTAGGTGCCATAAAGTCAATGTCAGTTCCTTACACCATAGAGATGCCATTCCTCTAATGTCCAGTCTTGTGCCCAGGCCTACATGATTCACAAATTGGTACAATTACGAGATCTTTATCTTTCTTGATTTTGGATTCTTTACAATTTAAATTTTCAGTCCGCCCCACCTTCTGTCACCTACCTTGATAACTTCAGTTCTTTCACTTTGAGCTAACCTTTATCATATTCATTTGAATCTTGCCTATATGAAGTTCAGGATCGATTCCATAATCTGGTCTAGGCCATGTCTTTTCTATTTGAACTGAGTTAGTTTGACAGCACAATTTCTGCGAATTTCTTGAGGTGACAGCCTGATGTATTTAATTGAATTGCAATTGCAGTTTTATTTGTCATTTACACAGGTGTCTTGGAAAGTATTATAAAATGTAACATTCATTAATTCATTCATTTGTTCATTCAAGTATTTTGGGATTCTTGCATGGTTCCCTTCAGTCAAGACTTATAAAGAGACTATGACATAGTAGACAGTAAAACATACATTCAGGTTTTTTCAATAAAGTTAAATAATTAAATAGACCAAAAAGCAGCAACAAGATGCTTATATAATAAATAAATAAGCAGATATGGTGCCTTGAGTGTCAGAGGTAGTTAGGTGTGATTTAAGAGTCCAGTTTAACAATGGCATTCAGAATAGGATGGGAGTGAGGATACTTCTCCCCATCTTTAATGTCTTGAGCAACCAACCTGATTACTGCTGGAAAGCAGATGTTGTGGAAATGTGTCCTGTGCGTTATAATGTGTCCTGGTCTTGGATGTCTGAGGTTATCTTATCCCCAGACTCCTTCCATCCGAACAGTGAGTGTACTGGATGATGGAGGTCTCTGAGGATGGCCCATGCTTTGTTTCTGCAGTGGTAGATAAGTATTTAAATATACTGAGCAGGATAAGAATTTAAATATAATGGTGTTAATTGAAACACAGTGTATTACTGTAGCCTAATGAGAGTATCCCTGGGTGGGCAGGGCAAGAGGAAGGGCTTAGTCTATCATCTGGATTTTATTCAGTGGGTACCCGGACAGAGTGGTTTCTCATTTGAACGCAGGCCTCATCTGTTATTTCTGACATTGTGAGTGAAGAGAAAAACTACTTGGTTGCTGTTGCTCTCTGAAAAACAAACAAAGCTAAGAGTTTACTGGGCTACACTCCTCTAAACGATTCAGAGAAATTCAAAAGCGCAGAGCATGATATACAATACAACATTGTTCACCATACAACAAATAAATAGCAATTCTATTCTTTTAGTTCTTCAAACTTCCCTCCCAGTTTTGAAATTAAACTGAATAACTATGACTTTTTCAGCATATTCTTATGTGTTTTGCAGTTCCTGATATTTTTATACTTCTACAGTGGGAATTTGTAGCCATAAACTCAGAATCATAATTATCATTGTAATGGAAATAAGGCATTTAAAATACTGCATGTTTATTTTAACGGCAACATAAAGCAGGAGAACGCTAAAAATCTTTTTAAAATATACAAAAAATGATGAAGAAAACAGATTTAAAAATGTTTTACACTTCCAAATTTCGGGTGATCAGTAAATATTTTAAACATGTCATTAATGTAAAAGACAGTATATGGTCTTCCATCCACTCATCTATCTTCAAACTGCCTATCCTGGAAAATATTATGGGAGAGCCTATCCTAGAGAGCATATGCCACAAGGCAGGGGCACACCCTGGTCAGCATTTGTCCAATGAAACCTGCTGTTTTTTCTCTGAAAGTATTTCATATTTGCATTTTAGAGCATATGAGGCGCCAAGTGTCAAGCGCTCATTTTCGTGCACAAAATACATGCTGTGTCACAAAAAGCATTATTTAATGCCGAAATCAAGTTATGGCTTGCTGACTTTCTTCCGTTCACAAAATGCAAAGTGCTGATATCAATTCCGTGCACGAATGGAAACATTCCTTTTGATTTCTGTGCATGAAAGAAACTGAAGTCCTTATGTTTTCGTGGACAAAATGCAGCAAGGCATAACTTGATTTCATCATTAAATAATGCTTTTTGTGACACAGGATGTATTTTTTGCATGAATATGAGAGCTTGACACTTGGCACCCCATAAGAGCAAGCCATCTCAGTTTTAGCTGAGCTCAGGAAATGAGATACAACCATTGCACATATATGTGCACATCTAGACCAAATTTCGTATGCCTAACAACATACCCACCGGAGAGAGATCTTTGAAGTAGAGTGTACAAAATGTTGTTAAAAATGTCTGCTTTATTAAGGATAAAAGAAGTTGAGTATAGAAGGCTAAACAAAAGTCATAAGCACAGTTGTGGTCACGCCTAGGATACTGTGATTTTCACTTAGCAACCATTTTGCTTAACAACCTGGTCGACTTTTATCCCACAGTCGACAGGGTGATTTCACCACTGGGCTCTTCAGCAACACTTAAATGCTCATTTGCTCTAAGTACTAGCTGACCATGTTTTCTCAATGATATGTCGCTATGGATAAAAACATCTACTGAAAAAATAAAGGTAATATAAATCATTTTAAATATGCCAGACCGAATACTGATTTTATTGTAGCATCGGTCAGTGTTGAAATACTTATTGTAATGTATGATCATACAAAAACAGTTTCATTCCTGCTTGGTACAGTGAAAAAAGTCATAATATGCAGCTAAAAATACACAAATGTGACAACAGCTGCTCAAAACAGATATAATGACCATATTGTCTATGAAGCTAGTGCTGCAACATGCAATCAACATCTTAAATGGTGGGCGGAATAAATTACTTCCTAATTAAACCTGCAACATCAACATAAGGGATACTTTTTCAGTTCTCTTGTGTGGTTCCCTGATGGTGGAAAGAGTTCCCTGTACACTTTCAAGAAATGCCTCATGACCCATCTGTTTCATGAATTCCTCTACTAGCCTGATGCCTCTATGTATATATAATGTTCTTATGTTGCAGTATTGGGCCTTGAATAATCTTATTAGGAAGTTGTTGTGTAGCTCCTGGTCCAGTTCTGCATACATTTGCACCTGAGCATCCACTGGAAACTCAGCCTAGCTGCACTTACACCAGGTCGACTCCTCAATAGCATGTATGCTTGCAATATGCTATTTTCCTCAGTTAAACATTGCTTTGGACAAAAGCATCTGCTAAATATGTTAAATATAAATGATTTCCATTTGTAGTCAACTGGAGTTTTCAGATAGTTGAGAAATATTCTAAGAATATATATTAAACAGTCTGTTCCAAGTAAATTATCACTGATCTGCTATGAAATATTATTTTCAAATTCAGTCTAAAAGTCATAAGTTGTATGTTGCATGGCCTGTAATGTCAGTGACAAAAAGCAAGGTGAACCCAGAGGAATACCACAACTCCTGAACTGGGGTATGTTTCCCAAAAGCTCCCATTAGCAACTCACATAGTTGGAACCATTCAGTTGCATAGTTCCAAATATGTACGTAACTATGCTTTTGAGAAACGTGCCCCAGTGTGTTAAAGTAAATGTGTAATATTGCAATATATTTTTGAATAAGAGCATGACTATATGATGAAAAAATATTTTGCTAAAGATCTGTCTCTCTGTCTATCAGCAGTATGAATTACACAAGTTTGGATTCTGAACTGGGTCCGCTTGATAAAGAAACGGACCTGATGGTGAAACCTAATAACATGATAGTGTAGGACTCAGTATGGAACTGAGGCAGTACATCTGCTCCCCCCCCCCCCCCTTTCGATGAATATTGATAGATCCAGGTCCTAGACAAGAGTGACTCTTTAGTTCAAGATCCTTTAATTGCTGATGAGTTGCTCAGGGCTGGCCCTGTATGCAACTCCATCTACTTGTGTGACTTGAGAGTTGTGTTTTCAAGAAATGTACAATATTGATTAGGCTACACAATAATAATTGTGCTTGGTGTTATACTATATAGAGTATATGTGTGTGTTAAAGTAATATTTTCATCATCTACAGCAAAAAAAAAAAACAGTTTTTTAAAAACAGCAGCTGAAGCAGACATGTCAAACAGATTCTCCATTATGTTTCTGTTTTTGTTGTTTGCAAGATGTATATACTTTGGTCCAGGAAATATATTTTGTTGACTGTGAAATACACATTTCATTCATTTCCCCCAACACTAGTGTTGTTCTCAATGCGTGAAAACTATTTTAAAGGTATGCTTTTATTATTGTTTTGTTGAATTAGAAATATTCTGTGGTCCACAGTACATGGCATATACACACTGGATATTAAATTGTATCTAGACAAATAAAGAAAATTATATATAATTATAGATATACTACCTTTAGACATTGAAAATAAAAAGCCATAGTCATATATATATACATACATATATATGACATATAAAGGTAGTTACAACTCTTTTCTGTAATTTACTGTATAACGGAGAGAGACTGTTACCTCTATAACCAGATGTCATTTAGGACATAAGAAAACCAGCATTTTTTTCTGTTTTGTGCACAACAGCAGCTACATGAAGTACCAACCAACCAAAGCACAACAGCTTAATGGCTATAGTTTCAAGGTTATTTTAATTCTTTACAGACCTTTTCCAGGGAAACTTACTGGAAAATCTTGAGGGACTTTATTTGATAATAATGTCCACTATGTATATCAGTTTAATATCATTCCAACAAAAGACTGTACTACTTAAATGTTATGAATATTTGCACAAAAGGATCTTTTGATGAACCGTTCAGCGAGAATTTATCTGTGAATGTGTGGATTTGCACATGACAATAAACTTAGCAAATATTTTGAAAAAAGTCACATTTTTTATTTTGCCTTTTCTGAGTTAAGCAAATAGATGTGTACTGGGTAAAGGGGAAAAAAGAATTATACTTGGCTGTAAATTAACATTTGGTAGTTTATCAGTAGTTTTTATTGTGAAGCACTCGATACAGTTTGATGCCAGTTAACTAAAAATGGCTAACACATTAACAAGATCCTGGCACATAAAAAATACAAACAGATTAAAAGCCACCCTCACAGACCCAGGAACTACACTCCATACCAAAAAAAGGTTGAGCCTTACAGTCGGAGACCCATGCTCACTACCCAGTACGATTCTAAGAGAGGAAGGTCACACAGACTCAGTTCCACAATTGAGTGAAGTGCAGGAGTAACAAACTGCTTGAAATAATACAGTAGTGCCCCCTTATGCATGGGTAATATGTTCCAAGATCTACTGTGGATAATAGCAAACCATCTGCGAATGCTATTTGTAATGTGATTTTCATGTAATTACAGATGGTAAAATTTAGTTGACAAATTATGCACTTTAAGAACACATTAAATACAGCAGTAAAGTACATTGGACATTATTACGTTAGTACTGTACAGTACTGTACTGTACTTTTTCCTGAAATGAAAAAGATTCTGACAGTTTAGCCAAATTTTTAAGAACTAAGAATGAAAAAATCTCGTATCAAGGGTTGACAGAGCAATGAAAATCATGATTTTTATACCTCTTAACGGATGAAGGAACACTAAAAAAACAGTTACACATTTTACAATGAAAAATCGCACTGTATTTGGAAGATGCTAGTGTTCTTCTCACCTGAAATATGAAGTTCTTTTAGATCTTGTCATGGATCGCTCCGGGGATGCCCCGTCTTTGTCTCAACAGCCACGGCCCTCAAGGAGATCCTGCCGACAGGATACATCTGTTCGGGGAAAGCCGATCCTTCAAGGTCCATGATTATACCCGTGGCTTCCCTTCAGGGCCATGTCTCTCCCAGCTGTTTCCTTTTTATTTTCCTTCCCACTGTTAGTCGTCTATTTATGGAGGTCTGGCTCGCCGGCCAGATGTGAGATCTTCATAGTTCATCCTGAGTTCGAGCGTTTATTCATGTACATCTCTGTCTTTCCATGTATCAACCTGTGCTTTGCCTCCTAGACTCCAAGTCCTACCTAGCCTGTTTAATCCCATTGCTGGTGGCCCGACCCACGCCTGGATAACCAACACCGAATATCAGCTCAGTCTACAGACAGCTGACGCCGATCGTCCGACCCATGCATGGACAACTGGCACAAATTATCGCCTCAGCCCTCTCACAACTGACTCCAATCGGCCCACCTCATTGACCATCCATCAATCCCCGCTTCAGTCTTGGTTTCCCGCGACAGGCAAAGGACAGCTTTATTGATGTTTCACTGGTCCAGTAGTGTGGGGTTCCCACTACCCCACTTTGTGTTTCCCTAGTGGCTCAGTTCCTCACCAGAATAAAGATGGCTCCAGTGACCCATACCACCATCCTGGTGAGTCTCTGGTTATCCGGCAATCATGTTGATACAATCTCCAGACTCCCCCCGGGCACCTTTGGTACTGTAGCACAGATGGCTCCTCAGGAATAACCCTTATATCGATTGGGAGAAGGGCAGTATCATTGCCTGGGCTCATTATTCACAGTTCCTGCATTCTACCCTGTTGCTGGAGACACCAACCATTCCTGAGGAGATTCCTGATCTTTCCCACTCACCTGCTGAATACTGGGACCTGTAGATGGTATTCAGTAAGTTCCAGGCTTCAACCCTTCCACCTCACCACCCTTTTGACTGTGCTGTCGACTTGCTCCCAGGTACAAGCCCCGCTAGTGGGTACCTTTACTCCCTCTCTGCATCGATGAGGACCGCCATGGAGGAGAACATAGAGCGAGCACTGCCCATGGGGATTATTCAGCCTTCTTCTTCTCCTCCGGAGCAGGGTTTTTTTTTGTTGAGAAGAAGGATGGCTCGCTTCCCCCTTGTATTGATTACAGGGGCTTAAATGAGATCACAGTCAAGAATCATTACCCCCTGCCATTGTTGTCAGTCTGGACTAGTTACAAGGTGATCGGTTCTCCACCAGGCTGGACCAGAGAAATGCTTATCACCTGATCAGGATCCGGGAGGGCGGTTAGTGGAAGGTGGCGTTTAACATACCCACTGGTCATTACAAGTATCTCGTGATGCTGTTTGGCCTTACTAATGCACTGCAGTGTTCTAAAACTTGGTCAGTTCCTTTCTCTGTAATATGTTTAAGAGGTTTGTTTTTGTGTATCTCAATGATATCTTGTTTTTTTCTCACAACAAATTGGGCCATCTGCAGCATGCATGTGAAGTACTCCAGAGACTTCTCGTGAACATTTTATTCTTCAAGGTTGAGAAATGTTCCAACAGCACACTCTTTTTGGTCTTCGTCCTTGCTGAAGGCACGGTCCAAATGGACCCTGCCAAAGTAAAGGTGATTGCCAAATGACTACAGTCCCATACTTGAAAGTACTTGCAACAGTTTTTAGGATTCACCAAATTCTACCAGTGCTTTATTCAAGGGTAAAGTATGGTCGCCACTCCGGTAACAGCTCTCAACTCCTCTAAGGTACCTTTTTGCTGGAACCTTGATGCCCAAGCAGCTTTTTACAAACTACTGGATCTGTTCACCACTCCTCCCATCATACAATTCCCTGACTCTTCAAGAGAGTTCATTGTTGAGGTAGATGCCTCCAAGATGGGGGTTTGTCTCAGCATTTTTCAGGAGATGACAGGATCCATTCATGTGCTTACCTCTCCCACAAGCTAACCTTGGCAGAGAGGAACTACGACATTGGGAACTATGAGCTGCTTGCTGTTAAACTGGCATTGGAGGAGTGGGGGCATTGGCTGCAAGGTACGGCAGAGCTGTTTTTAGTTCTCACAGACTATAAGAACCTCAAATATTTGTGTTCCGCTAAGCGCCTTAATGCCGATCTAGCCTGGTGGTCACTATTTTTCACTCGCTTTAATTTTCTGTTCTCCTTCATACCTGATGTCAAGAACCACAAATCCAATGCTTGTCTTGTCAGTTCAGGGAGGATGAATGTAAGGGTGACCCCTGCCCCATTCTGCCACCTAGCTGCTTTGTTGGTGCACTGTCCTGGGGTATCAAGAAGGCGATCCAGGTGGTACAGTGTTTCATTTGCCCTCCTGTAGGAGGTCTTCCTAATCGGCTTATTGTCTCAGAGTTCCTGCAGACAATACAATGGTGACATTCCTCCTAGCTTGCCACCCTGGAGTCCTGAGGAGTAGAGTCCTTCTAGAACAATGGTTCTAGTGGCTGTCGATGCTCCAGAATTTCCGAGACTATATTGCTGCCTGCCCGGTCTGTGCATGGAACAAGACTCCGTCTTGAGCCCCAGCTGGCTTGTTGCCCTCCCTGCCTGTTCCCCTGGTCTCATATCACTTTAGAATTTGTAATAGCTTTCCCATTGTCCAGGGGGTTCTCTGGGGTCCTTACGGTAGTGGACCATTTTTCCATGTCCATCCATTTTATTCCCATACCTAAGCTTCCCTCGGCCAAGAAAACTGCCCAGTTGTTAGTAGACCATGTTTTTGAACTTCATGGTCTTCCGGTCAACATAGTCTCCAACAAGGGCCGTCAGTTTGTGTCCCGGTTTTGGCAGGTGCCACCAGTGTGCCACTGTGAGTTTGTCCTGAGGATTTCACCCTCAGTCCAATGGACAGACAGAATGTGCTAACCAGGATCTGGAAAGTATGTTACATTGCCTGGCCTCCCATTCCCCCAGTACTTAGTGTACTTGCCGGCTTTGGGGTGAATATGCTCATAACTCTTTATCTGTGTCCACGATGGGTTTGTTAGTCTTCCAGGATGTCCATTGTAGGAGGCAGGGGCTCCATTGCCTAGTAGATAAGGAGGGGACCATTCCTGGATGCTGTCCCGTTTTTCCTTGATCCTTCTCTTACTGCAGATTTCTGTCATGATCACCCTGGGCTCCTGCTTTGTCCACCTGGAGTTGGATGTCGGGGGGTGGGGGTTGGGAGTACTGTCATGGACCACTCCGCTCTGGATCCCCCGTCTACGTCTCAACAGCTATGCCCCTCCGGGAGATCCTGCCGACAGGACATGCCTGTTCGGGGAAAACCGATCGTTCAACCTCCATGATTACACCAATGGCTCTATTTTGGGACCATCCAAACCATGGGACCATCTTCCAGCTGTCTCCTTTCTTGTAGGTTCCCACTGTTAGTTTTCTCTTTCTGGAGGTCTAGCTCACTGGCCATATGCGAGATCTTCATAGTTCATTCTGAGTTTGAGCATTTATTCCTGTGCATCTCTCTGACTTTCCGTGAACTCTGCCAAGCTCACTTATTCCCATTGCCAATTCTGCGACCCATGTCTGGACATCTGACACTGAATATCACTTCAGCCCACGGACAGCCGACGTGGATCGACCAACCCACTCCTGGACAGCCAACACTCTGCCTATCGCCTTAGCCCTCCAATGCTGATTGCCCAATATCATCAACTGTTCTTCGATCCCAGCTTCTGCCTTCGATCTTGGGTTCCTGTTACAGCCCCATGCTTGCATGGATTATTCTTGGCAGTTCTGGTCATCTGACAATAAAACCCAGTTACCTGCATCTGATCTGCACCAGTGTCTGTCTTTTGAATCTCAAAATTTTGTCTAATAAAGAAAGAACACATCATTCCGTAAAGTATGTTTCAGGGGATTTGGGAAAGCATAAAGAGAAAAAAAGCTTTTGCCTGGTTATCCAACTATATTTGATGTTTAATGAAGAAAACATTTAATATCACTAGAAAATACTGTATCACACATGTTGATTCAGTAATACACATAATGTATTGTGATTGATGCCGTTCTTGGGAAATCTTAGGATAAAATTCTTTCCACTTTTGATCTAGGCTAAGTTAGTTACATTTATCAATGTAAGTAGTTTCAGGTTCCTTATTTCCCTCGCACAGAGTCAAATATTCATATACTGCTATAAAAATTTTCCAAAGAAATTCAAACCTCACATCTTCATTTTGCTTGGGTTTTCAAAGCACTGACTAAAAAAACATTAAAAGGGCAATAACATGACGATTGCCTGCAGTTAATTTTTTTTTTTTTTTATCTAAATAAACCTACCTCACAGTTTTCAAAATGCTACAGAAGTAGAGCTAAGGACCATACTGAATTGAAGAAGCAAGATTATATGCTTTGAAGATGTTTAAAGGGAGCTTTAAAAAAGCCCAAAGTAATCAAAGAGGTTTCTTCAAAGAGGTCTACCATATCTTCAAAGAGGTCTAACATGGCTATTTTCCCTTTAAAATCAGAAATTTAGTTCTGAGCAGAAATTATTCTTTTGACATGAAGTACTTAATTCTTGACGTGGCAGATGACTTTTTTTGATAACACCTAAAAGGTCAAAGTCAAGCAACCAAATAAAGGTCAATAGAAATAAAAATGTCAAAACCTCTACATAAAATGTTGGAAGTCATTTAACAGCTTTTTGCATTTCTATAATATTATGCGCATGACTGCTGCATTTAATATTTTCTGTTCAAATAGATGCAGTTACAAGTCCTTTAAATTGTGTAAGTAAATTTTACATATTTAGTAGATGCTTTCTCCAAAATGACATACATTTTCAGAAAGCAGGTTCAGTCAATCGCAGGGGCAATTTGGGGTTAAGGCGCTTGCTGAATGGTCCACTGGAGAAACCACTCTGCCAGCCGTGGGATCTGAACCAGTTACCTTCTGATTACAGGCATAGTGTTCCAAGCTGCCTAGCCTATGCCTATGGTGCCTAGCGATGCCTATGGTTAAGCAGTTTAATGTTTTAAAAGGCCTTTTTAAGTATTTAAAAACTGAGATTAGCAATTTTATTTTTGGCTTATTAGGTTCAGATGATGTCAGAAAAGAATAAATTTCTAGTGCTCTGTGTATCACAGTATTGCAATGCCTGTAACCACCCTGCATGAATTCATATAGGAACACTGTAGTTTCTAAATATTTTGGTAGAATGATCCATAAAGTTATCACTTGCTTTTCTTAATTTTCAAATGAATTATCAATGAGGATTTATTTTGATAAAAATACCATAAATCTAATCGCAAAAACTAAAAAGGCAGAGAAAGAAATTTGGAAATAATTGGGCATAATTGTGGAAAATTGGGTACAATTTTGGAAAGCCAATAAATGTTCATTAAACGCAAGTTCAAACAAAAGGTGGACTACAATTTGTTTAAACAAAATCAAGGTATTCCACTGGCTAAACTGGTTTGGTCCATTTCTGTAGAATATTATATATGATATGGAGAATTTAAAATTATTGTATATAGTACAGAGGGTTGATGACATTTAAGGACTTTAAAATTAGGTGGTATGACTTTTTAAATAAAAAATTATTAGGAGTACAATGTCATTGATGATACAACCACATCAATGGTTCACATTTTGTCTGAAAGAATTCCTTTTGTCTCTGTCTAATGTTCTCACTTATTCATGTCTCATTTACGTATCATTCACATAGAAAATTTACTTAAGAAAATATCTAGCAATACAGAAAGAGATTTAGAGAATTCACCAATTATCTCTGAAATTCAGGTCAGATTGGGGAGCACACACTGGTACAATGCGTTGCTGCACCCACCACACGACAAAATATCTTGGGATCCCAGTTGGCGACCCCCCCAGGCCGACCCGCAGTCCAGTTCCACCCTCCGGAAATGGCAATCTATCTGCCACAGCCAGGTATTACGTGAGACGTCCCCTTGGCCTGGTCCAGTTGCTCGGGTTCTCAGTGAGCCGGATCACCCTCAGGGAATCACGCCACATGGCGTAGTGTCGTAACTAACGTTCCCTCACAATGCAGGCAATATGCCTCATTCAGGACTCCCTGAGCAACTGCTTGTTTAACACAAACCAGCGGTACCCAAAGATTCTCCAAAGAGACACTGTACCAAAAGAGTCCAATCTTTGTTTCACGTTACTGGATAGCGTTCATGTATTACAACCATACAGCAAAACAGGGAGCAACAGGACTCTAAATACTTGGACTTTCGTCCTCTTACAGAAATATCGGGAGCGGCACACACCCTTTTCCAGCGACCTCATGACCCCCATGCTCTCCCTATCCATATACTGACTTCATAGAGTCACCGGAAACATGATTGTCCCTACTGAGGTAAGTAAACCTCTTGACGTGGTCGACATTCTCTCGCAGACAGACACTTCTGATGGCTGTGCCCAGAGGTCATTAAAGGCCTGGATCTTTTTTCAGGTCACTCACAAGCCCAGACACTCAGAATCCTTGCTCAATCTTTTGAGAGCCCTGATCAGAGCCCCCACTGACTCAGCGAAGATCACAGCATCATCCGCAAAGTCAAGATCAGTAAATCTTTCTTCACCAACAGATGCTCCACAGCTGCTGGACCCCATGACCCTGTCCAACGCCCAGTCCATGTAAGCATTGAACAGAGTAGGAGCAAGAGCACATCCATGACAAACCCCAGAATCAACTGGGAAGAATGCAAAGGTTCTGCTTCCACTCTGCACAGCACTCACAGTACTAGTGTATAGGCCTGTCATGTCACCCAGCAACTTCGGGGGATCCTGTGAAGTCTCAAGATGTCCCACAGGGTAGCTTGATCAGCTGAGTTGAATGCTTTAATAAAATCGACAAATCGACAAGAAACTCTGCCAATATTCACGTTTGTGCTCGATGAGAACCCTCAGTGCCAAGATGTGGTTTATGGTAGACTTCTAAGGTGTAAAACCAGACTGCCCCATTGGCTAGTAGGCGAGCAAGTGATCACGGATCCTATTGAGGATGACCCTAGCAAGGACATTACCTGGCACTAAGAGCAGTGTACCCCTGTAGTTGCCGCAATCCAGGTTTTCACCCTTCCCTTTCCAGTCAGTTGGGATTACGCCTGTCTCCAACATAGAAACAAAGAGTGTTTGCAATGCCAACAGGACAGTCTTACAACAGTCAGGCCAAGTTTACCCCAGATATCACAGATCCCTGCAGCCTTCCCTACCCTCAGATGGTACACCATCTGTGCAATCTCAGTGACATTGGGTGGTTCATAGCAAATTGGAAGATAAGCCTCAAGAACTGTGGACCCAGAGATGTTCAACATCCTAGCTGGAGGATCAGCTTTAAACAACTGCAGTGTCATCCGTAAGGGCCATTCCATTACCCACCCTGACTGTGACTCTCCAATTCAGATGTGCATAATGCTTCAGTTCCATTGTAAGCAGGATGTGAGCTGACCATAGATGGTGTGTCACTTGCTCACAGATTCCTCTAACAAGCACCTCCTTATCTGCCCTCAGAGCCCTCATAGCCATAGACCGGAGTGGCCTTATAGCCATGCGCTGTGACTCCTCTTGATAAAATCCAGGGCGCCCTGTGAGATGAAATACCTCCTTCTGGAAACACCGGCAACACCAACACACCCCTCAGCAAGCCTCAGAGTCTTGTCATGGAAGGTCTCACACATCACATTACAAGTGGCAGTTGCACCCAAGTCTGCTCTTGGAGTCTGGGCAAGTCTAGCCTCATTCTCCTAGTAGATGGTAGCCTACTGGACCTAAGCTGAATCTTTAAAGTAGTAATAACAAGTCTGTGGTCAGAATTCACAAACTGGGCACTCCCACAAGAATGTGATCGATCTCCTTCACCACACCACCAGTACTGGAGCACAAAGTTGTGGCTCAGAGTCCTGGAACCAGACTCCAGCAACCCACAGCTCCACACCTTTTGCAAAGTCAAGGAACATGGAGCCACTTTCACCATGGTTGACAGACCCGTGTGGACGAACAACAATCCTCATAGCTGATCAAAAACTGAACAAAGTTGCAAATAAAAAGTCTCCCTCATTGAGACATCACTCACTGCTGTCAGAGCATACACTGAGAGAACAGGCAAGACACGAGAGAGTGCCTTAGCCTGAGTCTCATCATACATTTGTTGAAAGCAGTGACATCGGACACAATCAGGATGAGCTGGTCTGCCACAGCTACTCCCTGAGTATTGCAGCCATCAGAGCTACCAAACCACTAATAGGTGTACCCACCTACAGAGATCTGGCCGCTCTCCGGTCTGCATACCTCAGATAGTGGCACTACTGAAATGCAGAGTTTGCAAAGCTCCTCTGACAGCAGAGGAAGATGATCATCATGCTAGAGAGACAAAACGTACTATGTGCCTACCAGGATGGGCCACTTCAGATTAGGACCCGAGTGCTGCTGTGCAGCAGACAATGCCCCAGCACCACACCAGTCCCGATTCCCAACAGGCTTGACCTCATTGGCTCTCTGGCGATTTCATCTCTTCTAGAACCGAGGCTTCCGAGGGCTTTCCCCCATCCCCTTCATCATGTGTTCAGCCTTCCTGTGGGTGGCTGCAGCAGAGCTACTTCTGGGGAGAGCAGAAAAGAGTCCGGTCTCCGGACACACATTCAGAGTCACTACCAGAATAATGATGTCTTAACTCTAGGATTTTACTCCAAATGTGCCACTGATTTCAGTTACAAATGATTTAATTTGATTAACAGATATGTGACAATTGTTTAATTTGTGTAAATGCTCCAAAGTACCTCTTTTGCCAAGTTTGTTCAAATCTAACCTAAAACCTTGTAGGGAGATGGCTTTAGATTAGATGAAGATATGGCTCATTAAATTCAGCTGTATAAGGCCTGTTGTAAGTGAACGGTTCCAGACCAGTGTGTGCCCTTTAAAAGTGGGACAGCGCTGCAAAAGATTGATGGCCCCATAAAGAGCAGTAGGTCTGTTTGTAATAAGTAGCAGTGAGACATTATAAATCAGATATGTTTTAGAGATTAATTTTACATTTAAACCCATTTCAAAATTGGATAACCATTTATCTAATTATTTTCAACAGCCAATAAAAATAATACTAAAGTAAGTAAAACAAAAGTAAAAGCAAAAGATATAAAGGAAAATACAATTATAATTAATGTATGGGTGATATGCACTATACGGACAAAATTATTGGGACACACCTCTCAATCACTGAATTCAGATGTTTCGTTCAGACCCATTGCCACAGGTTTATATAATCAAGCACATTAAAATCAAGCCATGCAGTCAGGTTTACAAACATTTGTGAAAGAATGGGTCATTCTGAAGAGCTCAGTGGATTCAAGCATGATACTGTCATAGGATGCCACCTTTGCAATGAGTCAGTTTGTGAAATTCCTTCTCTGTTAAATATTCCACGGTTAATTGTAAGTGGTATTGTAAAGTGGAAGCATTTAGGAACAATAGAAATTCATCCACAAAGTGGCAGACCATGTAAAATAACATAGCGGGGGCAACAAGTGCTGAGGCACATAGTGTGTAAAAGTTGCCAGTGGTCTGACTCTGCAGAGTTCCAATCTTCCTCTGGCATTAACTTTAGCACAAAACTGTGAGCTGGTTGCTTCATGGAACGGGCTTCCATTGCCAAGCAGCTGCATGCAAGCTTCACGTCACCAAGTGCAGTGCCAAGCGTTGGATGGAGTAGTGTAAAGCACGCTGCCACTGGACTCTGGAACAGTGGAAACATGTTCTGTGGAGTGACGAATCATGCTTCTCTGTCAGGCAATCTGATGGAAGAGTCTGGGTTTGGTGGATGCCAGGAGAACATCACCTGCCTGACTGCACTGTGCCAACTGTAAAGTTTGGTGGAGGAGGGATGATGGTATGGAGCTGTTTTTCAGGGATTGAGCTACCCCTGGCCCCATAGTTCCAGTGAAGGGAAATCTTAATGCTTCAGCATACCAAGGCATTTTGTACAAATCTATGCTTCCAACCTTGTGGGAACAGTTTGTAGAAGGCCCTTTTCTGTTCCAGTATGACTATGCCTCAGTACACAAAGCAAGGCTCATAAAGATATGGTTGGGTAAGTTTGGTGAAGAAGAACGTGACTAGCCTGCACAGAGCCCTAACTTCAACCCTATCAAATACCTTTGGGATGAGCTAGAACGAAGATTACGAGCCTGGCCTTCACGTCCAACATCAATGCCTGACCTCACAAATGCTCTTCTGGATGAATGGGCAAAAATTCCCACAGACATACTCCATAAACTTGTGGAAAGCCTTCCCAGGAGAGTGGCAGCTGTTCTAGCTGCAAAGGGAGGACCAACTCCATATTGATGTCTATAGATTTAAAATGGGATGTCATAAAAGTTTATCTAAATGTAATGGCCAGGTGTCTCAACACTTTCGTCCATATAGTGTAATTAAACACCTGTTTGTGGGACCCCTCAATGTCCTTTTGGTGAATTTTATTTATTTTATTATTTTAACCACATATATAATCTGCTTATTCTAGATCATTTTTTAACTTTTTTTATTTTATAAAACCAAATGCCAATCACAGTAAATAGAAACAACTTGATTTTATATAGATTCATATAACGAGTCTAAATGCTCAATGCTTCAGTATAAAGCATTAAACAGCTTCCACTGTCACAGGGCATGGCAGTCATATTACCAGTTATAGACTCCATCCATTGGCCTTTATCTTATCCTATATAGCAGGAATTCCCTGCAGCCCTTTGAGCCTGGGCTGGTATACGTTGTGCAAAAAATTCACGGGCCAGTAGGGGATGCTGGCTGTGAACACAGTCGAATAGGGGGAGGATTGATTGGTGAGCCACGTTCCTGAGGTCTTAAAAAACTGGTTTGAAAATGCATAGTTTATTTTTGGAAATTAATCAACCTCACCCCCAAATCCCCCAGTGTTCTGTGGCCTGGTGGAATATTGGCCGATATCAGGTTGGGAACCCCTGCTGCAAAGTATATGGGGGTGTGTGGGGTGGGGGGGCAGGCCACAAGGCAGGGGATGCTATGATACTATGTTACAACCCATTTGACAATGTCACATAAAAAAGGTAACACCAAACAGCGTTTAATGCCATTACATAGTTCAAACATTGCACACATATTCAACCATTAATATTGTATAAATCCCAGAAGTTCATAATCGCATATAAAACATTCCAGTGTACTATACAAGAAAATTGTGCTCAAATTATGTTTTTATATAAAATTCAAAATTGCATAATTTTTATTAGCCCTGCCTAAAGCTGAAGGCAATATAAAAACTTGACATTACTATACTGAATAAAGATAACATTTTGTATTGCATTAACTCATAAAAGATTAACGTATTCTGTCAAAATGGGATTTGGAATGTTTAAAGTGAAGTCAGTGAATTCACACAAATTTTGAAATGAACCAGCAGAAGAACTCATTATTCTTTCAGAGAAAGTTCTATTGTAATTTGAAAGCAAAAGGGATTGAGTTCTCTTGTGATTGTACCTCTGCAATATACATTCATAAGTGAACCATTCTTTTAAAACTAACCATCTGTGGAAAAGCTGTATCAATCTGTAAAGGATTATTTACTGCTTTTAAATATTTGAGCATAAAAAAACTCATCTGCAAATGCCAAATTCCTCAAAATTTTAAAGATTAATGAAAGATTATCCCTGAAACATTTTACTGTATATGGTTTCCAAATATGCATTAAATTGTTGGGAAATTGTTGTTTTAGCTTAGCACAATTCGTTAGAATTGAAAATGCTTTGAAAATTAAGTGTTTGGATTATAAATCTGATTATGAAGGCAAAAAAATGATTAGCAGGTAGTTTAGGATTTTCTACAGTCACATCAGATACAGACTTCTTAATCAACATGTGGTTTGAAACATACAAATTTCTATTTTGTTATCAGAATGACCAGGCCATGCATTCTTGCATTCAATCTATTCCATTATGCTAAATCATGTATCTTAATTATATATACCTACCAATATACTGTCACCCTAGCTTTACATGTTTTGAACCTTGCCTTTCTGTATTGCATTTGTCCAGTGTTCTCCACACTTTGTGACCTTTGGCATGGACTGACTGAATTTTTCCATACGGTACCATCCGGTTAGTTATAAGCAAAGTCAGCATTTTCTGGAAAAACATGGTGTCCTTGGCTCTCCCTATTCAGTTTTACATGGTTCTTGTTCAGCATTACAGGCGGGACAGCTGTTATTTTAGAGCTTGCATCATACAGCAACTAATTTTTTGATGATCTATTTCTTATGGGTGGTGAGGTACTATTAGAAGTTTATCCCCTATTTTCAACCCCTATGGCCCTGCTGTTGGCTTACAAGGAAAGGCCAACCAGAGAAAATCATCTGAACCCTTGAGGTGGAAACAGTGTTCCAGGTCTTGTAGAGTGCCCTCGCAGTGGAGCCACTTCTACGAGTCACATGTAATCACACCTTGATTGTTTAGTATAATGCTGCCAATTCCAGGCATGAGGCATTCTTGGCCCATAAACACCTGGTGCTGTACCTAAGCCACAAATTGACACCTGCAGAAATGAGGTATGCTTCCATGGAGAAGGAAGCCCTGGCAATCAAGTGGGCAGTGACCAACCTTTGGGACTACCTGACAGGTTGATAGTTTGTGCTGATCACCGATCATAGGCTCCTTCTGGGGGTGGTGTGTGGCTCAGCGGGTCGGGCCTTGGCAGAACAATCACAGGTTCATAGGCCCTTGAGCAAGGCCTATATCTCCCAGCTCCCTGGGCACCACATGATGGCTGCCCCTTCACTGTTATCCTCAAGCATGCTCTCACCTGAGGCTGTGCTATGTATGGAAAGCAAGATGGGGCAAAGATGAAAAAAAATACCATAGAGATTAATAAAGCATCACTATTCTATTCCACAGGGCATGGCCCTGGTGAAGGACAACAATGCTAAGGTTACACAATGACCTTCTCATTCCAGCTGCAGTACAGGCTGGGCTATTGATAAGCCAACAATGATCTCTCCCACCACCATCTGGACAATGTCTTCAATGAGCAGCTATTTTTTAGGGTGGGGGGGTATGTCACGACGGCACCTCCAGGACTCCTGCTCATCTACCACTGGGGCAGCCTGACAGGAGTCCCTGCACCATCTGTGGCACTAAAGTGTATGGACCGACTGTAGGTCCCCAAGGACTGGATTGGGAGTCACTGATATAACCTATTTGCTGTTTTGCATGCTGAGGTTCTAGCTATACTGCCACTGAGTGCCATCAAACAGGACTAACGCTGAAACCGAGTAGCACTGTTGAGAAGACCTATAACTCTTATAATATTAAAAATACATTTGGAAATATGGAAATAAAAAATCACAACCTAGATACTGAACATATATGTATGTGATAGTCCTATCAGTACAGGATTGTTCTTATTATAGATGCTGAGATGGTGCAATCAGATTTCAAAGTATTGCAACAATAGAAATATATATGGATGTAAACAGGCCTACTGGTACCTACAGCTAGCATCCAGTTAGCTGTAGAATTTAAATTGAAGATGAAATATGTATCAAAACCATGTGCACGAGCACCATTACCAGCCTCAGAAGATGAATTAGCGTATTTGAAAGTCCCTGTTATCAATGGGGCGCACATGTGGATGGCAAGTGGCTGCCATTTTCAATTTGGCGCAGAGAAAGAAGCCACAAACATTACCTGCCTCAGCCCCCTGCACGTATAGGAATATTGGCTGACACATTTTCTGCTCTGTGAATCACTGAATTGCTTCTATTTATGAGCAAAACTAAAATAGCAGTGGATTTGACACAAAATACAGAGACTGAAATCCTCCACCCCAAACTTTATAGAACGCAGGAAATAAATATAGTGCCTTCCGCACTGAATGATTTGCTGGATTTTCATATATTTCCTTCTATTGTAAGGGTTGAATCTTAAGTCATTGCCTTGCAGTTCATTTCATGATGTGGCTTCAGCTGGGATTCAGTCTGTGATTTAGAAATAGCTCCTTTATTTGAGAATTTGCATGCATTATGCAAAAAAGCAGAATTTTATTGTGAATGTGTGAACTCCTTACCTGGAAATTGTACAAAGGAGATTTCCTGAAAACATACACACATCAGAATAATAGTGTGCGTTTTGTTTCTTTAAATATGACAGAAAATTAAACCCAAGTTATTTTCCTCACTGTTTTTTTTTGTGCTGCAGCAGTTTGGACTATTTGCCGGCCATACAAATGATCAAATGTTATATTTATATAGCATTTTTCAAGCCACCCAAAGCATCTTACAGAACTAATGGGGAGTCACTTAAACCGCCACTGTGTAGCACCCACCATACAGTAGCCAAGGTGGTGAAGAGGCAGAAGGAAATCACCAAGTAGATATAGAATACATTAGGAGGCAAGATTTGAAAGGGCCACAGCAAGTAATTTTAGCCAGGGCATCAAGGTACCACCCCTAATCTTTTAAAATGCACAGGGATCTTTTATGAACCCTGGAGAGATGTCTGGAGAAAGTTACAACCTCTGTTTTACATCTCAGCTGTAGGATGGAACTTTTTTTACAGCATATTTTCTCCATCACTGCACTGGGGTCCATACAGACCACATGGTAGGCTCCCCGGTTGGCCACACCAACACCACTTCCAGCAGCAACCCAGCTTTCCTAGTTGGTCTCCCATCCAAGTACTGGGAAGGCCAAAACCTGCTTGGTTTCAGATGGATTACCTAGCCTGAACTGCAGGTGGTGTGGCTGCACACATGTGAAACTACTATATGTTCAGATTGTGAATAATCAACTGGAGTAGAATTTTAAGGACTTTGCTTACTGTTATAGGAGCAAAACGAAGTACTTCTTTTAAGCCCAAAGAAAGGACAGCTTTTCAAGTAGCCTGCCAAATGTTCAGCAAAACATAACATACACTCGCTGCTCTACCAAACCTAGTTAAATAGTTTTTAATTGCCCGCACCTGTGCCAGATAGGCATAATGAATTCACACTGTGACATGGCCACCTGGAGGGAGCAAATGGGAGTGACCTTGATGGCTAGAAGCCACAGGTTTTATCAGCATCATCTTAGCCAGCTTATTCTACTTTTTATTTTGTTTCCTGTTTTTTGTTTACTTTGAATATTGTCACTTCAGGCATCCCTGATACTGTTATAAGCTAGCAAGGTACACGCATGCATTTAGCAATTCAAGCACATGGATTGTTGATGGTTGTACCATTTAAAAAGTACTATGAAGCATGCATGCATTTTTAGGACTGGAGTTTAACAGTGTGTTACAATGGATTTTAATCAATATAAAATAGCATTGCAATACCATTTGACCCAGGTATAAATGTTATTCAGAGGATATCCAAACAAAAATAGCATGTAATTTTTCAAATTAATGATCAAGGGGGAAAGGTGGCCTCATTCTCTATGTTTTACTGGCAAGTTACACAATATGTGAGTTCTAGGCTATCAATACATTATCATTGTGAAATACGTGGGAGGCTACTGAAATTTAAACATTTCATGTAATTTGGGAATACACTGCAAATATACCATGCCTATTTTACATGAATGCACATTTCTTGGTTACATCAGCACCTTTTGTAGGCGTGAAATAATCTTATAAAAATAAATTCATAGTTTACATGCATCTGGAATGCCAAATAAAGCATATTTAATACTGAATACCAGTGAAATGCAATGTACTACATGCATAAGTACACATTTCAGCACTCATAACTAGTGTACAGCCTTTACCTGATGTTTGTGTTTTTTTTTCTTTTTTTCTTATTGTCAGACTCAGCTGCTAATTGGCAAATATCCCGAGCTAAAGGAAACTGTCTGACAAAGAGAACAGCACAGCTTCATCTTTTACTTTTTCAGCCTGAGGCCTAAACAGTGTGACATCAAGAATGATGTTGCATAGGGTTCTCATGTAAATGAGTTCAAACAGGTAAATACATACTTGCGGTACTGATTCATAGATTTTTTAAAGCATGTCTTAGAAAGTCGGCACAAGCATGGCAATCCATCAGCTTGAAGGGCAGAGCTGCTTTTCTTGAGTGATTTCAAAAGAGTAGTATTATATGAAACTAAACATTTTGCACTTTACCAGCTATCTGCTAGCATCAAGGTTTCCCATTCAATTTTGCAGACTCACATTTTTATTGGCAATTGGATGTTTTTAACTAAGGGTCACTTCTGGTGGGACAGTAAACAGAATCATGTAAAAGAGTCAGGAGAAAAGAATACAGGCTTTTTTGAGGGGACTGGAGTTGATACGAATCTACGAAGACAATGAGGGAAGGAAAAGCAAAAGTCAACCATTCTGGCTTTAGCCAGGAGAACAGACCCCCAGGATTACAGCACTTAGCCTGAACTTTCCAAGAAAGTAAGAAGTGTCTGATATTTCACATAGAGAATAAAGTGTTGGTGCCTGTGTGAGTCATCAACTCATAAAAACACCAAGGACATTTTAAAATGTCACACCCTCTGACCCAGTCACCTTAATGTCAAGGTTCCATTGTGCTCTTTCAAATACAAAATATGACTCAACAAATTACTCATGATAATTCTAGTTCTAGTTTTTACATTACCTTTTTTACATTTACATTATCATTTTTCCATGTTTAATTGAAACAAAAAAGGAGAATGTTCCTATTGGGGGGGTGAAAGACAGAGATGTGGTATATGGGGTAAGAGACTTTATTTCACACATTTCCTTAAAATCCAGTAACATTGATATTTTTAAAGGCATGGAAAACAGTCCATTAGTACAGTGCATCCATCATTTGTTTTTATAAAGCATAGAAAGCTCGTCATAAGTAGCACTGATGCAGAACAGTTTTGTTGCCAGTTTTCATTAGTCACAAATCACTACTAAGTGGTAATAGACAAGTGTATACAGTTTAAAGCATAGATAATTATGAAAAACCTGGTTAGAAGTAGGTGCACTTAAAAAACTTTTCCCTGATACTTAGGTTTGCTATATATAAAAATAAAATGTAATTTTCTGTGTAAAGATATACTTGCAGATTTTATGTGGTTGGTAAAATAATAAGCAAGAAAGAAAGACAGTAAGAAGAGTTGAGATAAGTAGTAACTTCTCTTTTTGGAAATGTTTCTCTCCCCTTTGTGTTTGATCCATACATACTGTACCAGTCATTTTAGTTAACTACGAACAATTGTAGAAATCATCACTGGAAACCCAAGACTGCCATGGTAAACGTGTTTGTGATAAGTGCATGTAAACGTTTGACAACAACTTTATGAGAAGATTTCATTCAAGAATGCCTATACAACAGAGGGGGCATTAGCAAGTCTGAAGGGCATGAACAGATACCTGAAATTCCATAGGTTTTGATGAATGCAGCTGTCCATCTATCCCCTTGACAAACACAGATGGGACTACATGAACTGCAGATGTCCAACTTTGTGAAAATGATAGCAGTCCAGACCTGTGTAGATCAAAAGAGGAAAAGGGTGACAGAACTTCTCATTGAGAGCTTGATAACTAATGCTAAGTCAATACCCACCGTTCCTTCCTGATGTGCAAATCAAATAAACTCAGAGTAGTAGGAGGTGTTGATGGCTGAATAAGTCCCAGTGAGAAGGTTCTGTTTATGTACCGGTCAGTGGCCTCCATTTCTAGCATGGACAATGGGTAGACTCAACGTAATGGAAGGAGGGTCCCAGGGAACATATTGATGGTTGAATCCAATGACTGACAAAGGAAAAACGGTGGATGCCTTAGAATTGCTAAAAATGGATGGGAAGTTTGGTGGGAATCAGGTCTATTTCGATAGCCATAAAGATTTAATGGAAATGGCATGGTTAGGGATGGCCAAAAACTTGTAAAAACACCTGGATGCCCATGTTAGTAATTGTCCTTCATTTCAAAAAATACTGAGCCATAAGGACATCCATAAGGACATCCATAAGTCCGACGTTCTTAACTCGAGGACTGCCTGCAACTGAAAAAACAGTTTTTGATCCTTGCCAGTTAACCAGGCAGATGAGCTATATGTGTGCCTAATTTTCCAGGGAGGCAGAGCAAGACCTGAATAGACATAGCTAGGTGGATGCTCTGCTTTATGTGGACAAGGTGGTTTTGTTATTATTTTATAATACATTTGTTAAAGGGCCAGGACATGACAGAAAGATGATCCACAGTGTGTGTCTCGAGAGAGAGAGAGAGGTTAATTTGAACAAAACTGAAATCCATAGGTAAACAGAAAACAAAGGAACCAGGAGGGGTCAAAACAAGCAGGTAGACAACCAAACACTAACTGTACATCAACGGGAAATAGGCAGGAAACAAGGCAAACAATATTAGACTTGGAAACAGACCAGATGACATTTTAGGTTAGGGTCTGGAATAAAGCTCAGTAGTATTTCATGCCATAGTATCGTATGTCTGAAGTGTGATATTTGTACTATTTTTCCTTAGTGAGACATTTTCTCAAAACAGAGGACAAGCACAAGATATTTTATGCTCTCAAAATGATGTACATTTTTTCATCTCCCATGAAAATTTAAAATCTTTGAAAAATCGCATATACATTTTTGTAAATGTAGAGACAGAGGTGCATTAGCCTTTTATAGGCATGCATTTATGTGTCAACAGGTAATGAATGTGTGGGAGGCTGGATGGAACTAAATCAACAGCATGGTTAGGGATTTCATATGAAAGGCAGTTAATTGAACCTCCTTTTGATTAGCATGCCTCATTGAGGAGGCATCTTGTTTATTCAGGGAAAGAGCATATTATTTGTCATACATTTAAATACACTTGGCAAAAAACAATGCAAAGTATGTATACTGTTGCCAGTACAAATAATATAATTCATTTAAAATAATAATAGATTTTAAATAATGTAGTAAATGAAGCAGATTTTAATTACAATTTTCAATATTAAATAATTGTGTGTGTGTGTGTGTGTGTGTGTGTGTGCGCACAAGCATTATGGAACAGGGGGGAAGGTTGAGACATATACCCCAATATTTACACTAATCAGCCATTACATTAAAACAGTCACATCCTGCCCATTGTGTCCATCGTGTACACCTTGCCCCTCCTGTTTCAGGCGCCACTGTTCTACTACCGCCCGGCCCAAGAGAGGCTGCTGCTCCAGAGTACCCAGAGGTACTCGCTGGCACAACCTGCCCGGGGGAGGTCACCGCCGCATCTCCAATGCCCTGCCCAGGGGAAGTCGCACTGCCATCCCAGAGCTTGGCCCAGGGGAAGTCGCCGCCACAATCCCAGAGCCTTGCCCACAGGACCCTGTTATTGGTCACTGGAGCCCACTGTGCTTGTCGCTGCCCCTTCGGTGCCACCTGCTGTGTCTGTCATCGCCCCGTGCCCAGGTGAAACCCCCATCACCCCTGGCCTCAAGAGGATTGCCTGACCTGCACTCTCAACAATGGACGCACGCGCCGACCAGCCCTGCTCTATGCCTGAGGTCCCTGCAGCGCCTCGCTTACCGCCCGGGGTCTCATCAGGTCCAGCCCTGACCCCAGAGGCCCAGCCTGTGTCGTTTTTCTGGCCATCGCCTAGACAGCTTCTGCTAAGCCTGCCTAGCCCGTGGCCATTGTAGCAAAGACGGTTCCTGCCTGCTCGTCCGTGACTTCCGCCTGCGGCCGCCACCTCACCGACAGCCTCTTCCTGACCATCTACAACCGTTGCCTCACTGATGGCTTCTGCCTGGCCGTCTGCAACCATCACCTCGTTGAAGGCTTCTGCCTGACCGTCTGCAAGCTCTGCCTCATTGATGGCCTCTGCCTGCTTGCCTGTGGCCGCTTCATCAGCCTCTTTTCGCTCACCTGTAGCAGGTGACAGAAACAGCATGAATTAAGTTTCAAATTTTTATATGTCAATAACACAATCATACACTGTGCTACTGTGTAGTGAAATGCTGCACCTGCTTCTTAGTGTCACAGCCACACTCACATCAAAATGAGGGTGTGTCCCGTCCCCAGAGCACTAACCCCATAATGAGGAATACCTAAGTGTAATTTCCTCATTTAGCACAGTAATCTTTGCCTGGTTCAAAAACTATTTCACTTTCCATCACAAATTAGTCAAGGTGAGGTCTGGTCTCTCTTTGGTAGCAATTCTGAGTGTAGTATCTTCTGGATTTCTGGCTTCGACTACTGCCTATTGTTCTTTGACTAATGAGTTCTAGATCTTCCTTGTCATTCCTGTTTGCCCCTGATTTTTGGATTCTGTCTTTACCTAAATATAGTATTAAACTCTGCAATTTGATCCCATATAGCCTGACTTCATTTCAGAAGACCTCACCATGGCAACAGATCCAGCAGAGTTTGATGCCTTCCATAATGCTGTAGCTGCTCAAGGAGTGTTTCTGGGATACATGATGCACAGCTGCAGAAAATCATGCAGTCATAAGTCCTGAAATTTCTGTGATCTGGTGTTTCTCAAACTCCCGCGGTGCCTCCCCACCTCCCAACGGACATGTCCGCTGCATATTCCATTATTTCTGGATGGTGCCTGACAAAATATGCAAAACAAAGAGAATAAGCAAAACAGTTTAATAAGAACAAATAAGAACAAAAATAAGAATAAAATAAGATTCCAATAAAATTAGCCTGAATTGATGAATAATGAATTATTATTGTGTTAAAGGTTTTTGATTCTTGATATGAATTTCACTAAAAACAAACATCCATCCATCCCTTTTCTGTAACTGCTTGTCCTATTCAGGGTTGCAGGGGGTCCAGAGCCTATCTTGGAGGCTACGGGCACAAGGCAGGGAACAACCCATGATGGGGCACCGACCCTTCGCAGGGCACACTCACACACCATTCACACACCATTCACACACACAAGCACACCTATGGACAATTTGGTAACTCTAGTTAACCTCAGAATGTTTTTGGACTGCGGGGGGAAACCAGAGTACCTGGAGGAAACCCCACGATGATACAAAAAACAAATATTAAAAACAAACAAGTATTACAAAATGAAAAGTAATAATTATAAAAATAATTTAAAAAACAATTAAAATGTTGCATAATTATGTGATTTCATTTGTAGAGCTTGTGTTATATTCACATCTGTCAAGTCTCTATAATCAAATCGGTCACTCAGAACCGGCTGAAACCATGATCGCTGTGTCTTTCAAGATCGGCACAATAATAATCTGCTAAAGGAGCATACAGACAGAGTGGAAGAGCAAGTGACTGCAGATCAGCTGAATGAGCGGACAAGCAGAAAGAGAGTGACACAGAGGATCAGTGAAACAAGTCGGCAGACAGGCTAGGCAGAGAGGCAGCAGATCAGCTGGAACAGACAGGGAGAGAGGAAAAGGAAGTGATTGCAGATCAATGAGCTGCAGTTCAACTGAACCAGTTGATAGGCAGGGAGAAAAAGTGATCACCAGGTTAGAAAGGTATATCCTGTTTTGTTCAGTCAGATAAGTGTATATGCAGAAACAAGACTGGGATAGGATTTAGTGAGACCTTTTTTGTATTTTAGGGCCTTGGCTGCTGCAGGAGTAATGACATGGAGAAAGGGGCACCAGCTCCAGAAGATATAAATCCTGTTTACACACAGCCTCAACAACCCCATCCATAGTTTCCCAAGACACAAAAAGAAGCAAAGTTCCTGGATTTTAAGAAAGGTGGTTTTAACTGTGTGAAAGCAGGTAATGATAAAAATTCCCCATTCACTGGAGAAGCTGATCCAGCATGAATTTCAGTTGGAGTCATAAACTGGAATAAAGCCATTGACAAACTTGCATCTAATGAAAAGAGTGCAGTCCACTGCCACTCAGTGACAGTCACTGCAATGGTGTGACCTGTTGATGTTCAGTTATCTATAGAAAGAGCAAAGTAGCAGCAAGAAAAGACTGTTAGGCCATTGAAATACTTAGGCCGACAAGGGCTAGCTATAAGAGATCATACAGAGGAGGAGGGTAACCTCTATCTACTGCTTTAAAAAAGCACCAGATAACCCCATCTTTGAGAGATGGTTTCAGAGAACAAAAAAAGAGTATTTAAACCTATGAAGTCTGGTTTCTGTTGCGTAACACAGCATAGCATAGCGTAGCATAGCAGATATTGTATGTGGTCTCTGTTGTGCAGCTTGTCATACTCATGCAAGAAACTCAGTACATCCCAGGACAGAAACAAGAATTGATATGCCTTAATTATGGGGATCATGATCTGGTTCTACGCAAGGTATTTGTGGGTCTTTTTTATACAGTGGACACAACAGAAAGTCCTGGCAAAGATTGTCATAGATGCCCTTCAACACCTTGACATTCCTGTGTCCCTTTAGTACCTGTGTTCTTTTAGGAGGGCAAACTTATGATGGTGCTGCCAATGGCTCAGCAGGCTAAGTCTCTATACCTGTGACTAAAAGGTTGCTGGTGCAAGCCCTGCTCTTGACAGATTAGTCACATATCCATGGGTCCTTGAGCAAGAACCTCCAGCTCCAGGGGTGCAGCTTGCTAGTTGACCCTGCACTATGATTCCTGAGCTATGAAGACTGAGATGGAATCGTCAAAAGGATGAATTCTTATGTATCTGTACTTGTGTAATAGCCAATAAAGGATTATATATACTTCTAAAAACAAAAAAAAGATATGTCAGACAAGCTCAATGGGTCACAAGCCATTATTAAAGACCAGCAGCCACTTGCTGTACATTTGCATTGCGGTACACACTGCATGGATTATATCACCCAAAAACTATGCACTGTTTCCATTGTCATTAGGGATCCCCTGGATTGGCTGCCTCAGCAAGTTCTTCTGTTTAAAAAGTCAGGGAAATTTCTAGATTTCAAGAATTCTATTTGGATTATTATTTAGCCAAACCGAATAAAATAACAATTGAATATATATATATATATATATATATATATATATATATATATATATATATATATATATATATATCCAAGATTGTATTCCAATAAAGGTATGTAGTACTTTTGTATTTCTGTGTGCATTTTTGTTAATTGTGAATATTTTTGGTATGTTCATATGTTCTCATCAGAAACTGGAAATTGTTAAACTCATGACCCCCTGTCTTATGTTTTACTGGTGTTTGAAATGTTTGTATGCCTTAAAAAAGAAAAAGTCATGGAAAATGAAAGGAGAAACCATAGTCAAGACCATAAAGACAAAGGCTCTAGAAGACACTACATTTGCATATCAGAACGGCTGAATGACTTAAATCCAGTTTAGTTTTACTTGGCTTTGCTTCTTTACTGCAGTGAAGTGTAGTAAAAATTAACTAAAAATATACTCAGGGTTTGCTAATGATAAAATTCCCCAGAAAAAGATCATTCTCTTCCGGCGCCTAACTTGCAAATCTTACTGCCTACTTTTTCTTCAAATATTCTGTAAGGTTTCTGTAAATTTAATGGGTAAATTTACACTAAGTTGCTGTTGCTCTTTTTCTTTTTGTCTTCTGTGACCGATTCAATGCTAAGTAATATATATTTTTAGGAAAATTATTTTTTCACAACATTGCCATAAAAACGTTAAAAGCAACGTGGTTTAGTTATAATCTAACGATTAAGTTGTTTAATTATGATTGTCATTATGACTATTTTACTGCTATCATGCCACTCTACTAGCATAGCCAGGACAGACTTTGGAGTTGGTAACTAATTAGTTTTTTCCCCCCTCACACTGACAAGTAACAAGGACAGAAAATGGGAACAATCTGCTTTGGGCCTTTGGCAGCAGGTGGATTCTTGTTAATGAGCTTTATTTATTTCCAGTGACAGTATAGATAATAGAACTAAATCAACCAATTAGGACATAAGTACAGAGAGTGAGATGTTGCTATAGCAGTGATAAACTAAGTGATATTATGCCAATCACTACTGGGGCATGCTGATTCATATTTTTTCTCTATTCTGGAAATGAAGTTCTGAAAAAAATGTTTTTCTACATTCTTTACTCTTGATGATTAATGTTTCACATGGCTGAGACTGCTTTTAACCTTTAAAATGGTGTCATTACAACCGTGAAAATAAATTATTCCTCAATTATAAGCAGTGGCGTGTTTGCCACTATGTTCTAGCTGAGGACCATAGTCAATGCAATGATAAATAAAACAATTAAATTGACGAAACCTACAGAATAGTCCAATAACACTTCTGAGTCATATTCACATTCAGCAGATACCCACTGAACTGGTGATTTTACTTGTGAAGTAGTATGTTATGTCCTGCCCACAGTCCTTACAGGTGACCTAAAATGTTGTGTTTATTTAAGTCCACCTGTTCCTTGTGTGGTTGGCACAATGGATGTTTTTTTGCTACCGCCCCAAATATACCTGCTGATCCTAATGCCAGTCCTGTTCCCTGAGATCAAGATTATGGCTCCTATCAAAGTTAACATTGTAAAAATGTTTTTATTCTCTTGATGATCAGTTTTTTTAGTACACTGTTTTGATTTCACCTTATTCCTAGCCCACCAATGTTTCCACCACTATTTTCTGACTGATTCTCAAAAGCAAAACTAGTCAACAAGTAGCTTTTTATCCATAATTGTGATTCCTAGTCTAATTACATTCCATTGCGTATTGCACTACTCTGTTAATCCCTACATTCACCCTGAAAAACAATAACTGGGATAAGCTCTATAAAGCATCTTGTAAGCAACAATGTTGCTGAGAACTTTGAAAAGATTTTCCCCAAAATAATGAGTAGCTAATGGAGCAAAATTTAGTGCAGTCCCCTTTATGCTAAGTACCTCTCTCATTTTAGTCTCCTTTTTTTGTTTGTTTCATTTACTTCTTTTGTTGTGTACCTTAGTATTTTGCATACTGAATCGCAATTAACTTTCTTTCAATTGCAAACCTGTAGACAGCAGTTCCCAAATACTCATGACAGCAAATTATAGGAAATATTTTTGTTTTAATTGCCTTTTCTTTTAGTATGAAAACTAGTTGTAGATTTTTTTTAGTATGCTAAAAGTTTTGTGTTACAGAAAATGTACATAAAGTTTCTCCATGACTAAGAATTATTTGTAGCTAAAAGACATATGTATGCCAGATTATACAGAAATTCTACTGAATGGTAATTTTTTAAAATGTATTTTTGTGCATATTTTACAAGCCTCGGCACTTTTTCTCTGATATGTTTCAGAGCTAAATTATTTTATGCAACCCTTTATCCATTATTAAGGATAAGGTCAGTTTTTGGCAAGAAATAAGAATATCCCTGTTCAATGGCCATCGTCAACATCAGCTAACACTATAGATTAATGCATAGAACCTGCAAATCACATAGCATCAATTAATCATGGATACTGTGTGAACAACTGCTGTGAGAGACCTGTCGATATTATTTTCTGAGCCCAAATATGCTCCCCTGTTTGTCGTTTGGGTGTATCAGGGAACATATGCTCCTCTACAACCTGACAGAACACTCAGCATGTGAATAGCAATCTGGTGCAATCATTCCATGCTTCATTACATGAAATAACAATGGATCTCCATGTAGAAACACCTGGAAAAATGCATGATTATACTTAACTACTATCATCATTAAGGCTTCAGACTTGTGGCAACCTTATACTAGATAAGTGTTATAGACGATGGATAGACAGTTACTTACTATCATTAGTATTATAGCCTCTCAAATGTTTTTTTCAATATTTTTTGAGTGATTTGGCCTATTGGTATAAAACAGCAAAACAAAACATTGCAGGCACAACAAGCATCACACAGCAAGAGACAATCAAATTAATCAGAATTCAAAGCATGTAGAATTTAATAATAAGCTTTACACAGAATATGCTCTAATTATTCAAGACCTTTGTTCCTCTTTGAATATTGATGGGGGAAATAGAGTGGGATGAAAATTGAATGATGAGGATGCAGCTTGTGGTGGAAAACTAGCAACGGTGCTTCATTTTCCATGTCCCTACACTCTTGATTAGGTCAGACACGGAAAAGGATTTCCCCTGCCATTATGACCAATGCATTCATAATCCTCCACTTCAAAACAGATCATCCAGATGCCTGGCAGGAACAGCAAATTAAAGGTGTACATCATTATGGGGCCTTTCACCAAAGGATTGTCAGATCCAGGTGTGTTTTTACACAGCTACTTCTTAAACATTGTGGAATTAACTGGAAATAAATTTGGCAAAATGAATTCACAGTGAAATCAGTGGTGTGTGTCTGCATACATTAGCATATTAGGTTAATTACCGACTTATTAACTTGTCCCATGTGCAGATTTATTGCCACTGCGTTATTCAACCATTTTCCATACCCGCTTGTCCTATGCAGGGTTGCATCGGTCCGAAGCTTATCCAAGAAGCTGTGTGCACAATGCAAGAAATAAACCGTCCCAGGGCTCACACACAAACCACTGGGGAACTGAAGAACCCGGAGGAAACCCCATGACGACACAAGGAGAACATGTGAAATACAAGCAGAACTGGGGTGGAGACTTCAACCCTTGTGGCAGAGGTGCAAGGCAACATTGAATATAAATATTATAATATAGAGGATTGAAAACAGCCATAGGACTGCATTTTATTGTGAAAAATTAAAAAATTAAACTTAAGGATGCCTGAAGAACATATAACGTGCATTTTGAATTAACTGAAAATTGTTAGATACATTTCGATAATATATTGCTTCAAAATGTCATTTTTTCTCGTGACTGCCATAATGTACTCTCATCCTTTTAAGCTGAGGGCAGTCTTTGTTTTCTGATTTATTACATTATTCTCTGCTGATTCTACAGGTACATTCTAGAATGTACTATTGAACTAATGTACTATTGACGGAGAGCATTTACCAAATTCTTCAATCTGATATGAGCTCTGACCTATTAACCAATTTTAGACAGATTTCTCAACATTTTTTTTTATCTAAAATCTGGAGCAGATCATCCTGGAACTTCAGGACTTCCTTCATCAAAACTATGTGCATGAGGTCTATCAATCAGGGTTTAAGCCTTTAATCACCATACAGAGTCAGCCTTATTGAAGGTTTACAATGATGTTCTTCTAACTGCTGACTCTGGTATCTCATCAGTATTGGTTCTTCTTGATGTATTGCCAGCGTTTTATACTATTGATCAATGTATTCTATTGTCATGGTTAGAGAACTTTGCTGGCATCAAAGACTCTGGCCTGAAGTGGGTCCATTCCTAACTTAGTGGTAGGGCCTTTGCTGTTGGTGATGGTCATGTGTCTTCACCTGTAGGCCACCTTAAATACAGTGTTCCCTGGGAGTTGATTTGTGGCCCACTGTTGTTCTCTATTTATATGCTTCCCCTGTGGTCTATTTTTAGGAAGTTTATTGTCGATTTCCACTGTTACAGTGAGGGAAATAATTATTTGACCCCCTATTGAATTCCTAAGTTGACCCATTTATAAACAAATTAGAAGTCTATAATTTCGCTGGTAGGTTTATTTTAACATCAGAAGATAGATTTTCAACAAAACAAACAAGAAAAAATCATTATGTAACAGGTACAAATCAATTTGTCATTTATCTAGGAAAATAATTATTTGATCCCCTACAAACCAGCAAGAAATTAGGTCAAATACATGTGCACTAACACAACACAAGTAGTACTTAATTAAGTATTAACAGATACCAAGCCAGCATTCACAGTTAATGGCATTACTTTGTTAAATAGTATTCTTGGGTCATGAACCCGTCTACATCAACAACCTTATTACCATGGGAAAGACCAAAGAGCTGTTTAAGGACATCACAGACAAGATTGTTGGCCTTCACCAAGGTGGAACGGAAAACCATCGGCAAGCAGTTTGGTGAGAAAGTGACAACTGTTGGTACAATTATTCGCAAAAGGAAGAAAGACAAAATAACTGTCAGTCACTCTCGGTTTGGGGCCCCAAGGAAGATTTCATCTCATGCAGCATCAATGATCTTAAGAACGGTGAGTGCAAACCCCAGAACTACACAGGAGGAGCTTGTTAATGATCCCAATGCAGCAGGGACTATGCCAAGTCACCAAGAAAACCACTGGTAACACATTATGCCGTTGCGGTTTGAAATCCTGCAGTTTTCACAAAGTACCCCTACTTAAAATGGCCCATGCTCAAGGCCGTCTAAAGTATGCCAGTGAACACCTGAATAATTAAAATGAGACTTGGAAGAATGCGATGTTGTCAGATGAGATCAAAATTGAACCATTTGGCATCAGCTCCACTCACCATGTTTGGAGGGAAAAGAATCCTTACTATAACCCCAGGAACACCATCCTTACTATCAAACATGGAGGTGGAGGCATTATGCTTTGGGGGTGTTTTTCTGCTAAGGGTACAGGACAGTTGTACTGCATCGAAGGAAAGATGGACAAAGCCATGTTCCGTAAAATCTTGGATAAGAACCTTCTTCCTTCATCCAGGGCACTGAAAATGCATTAAGAGTGGGCCTTCCAGCAGGACAACAACGCTAAGCACACAGCCAAGGCAACAAAGGAGTGGTTCAAGAAGAAGCACATTAAGGTCATGGAGTGACCTAACCAGTCTCCGGACCTTAATCCCATAGAAAACCTATGGAGGGAACTGAAGCTTTGTGTATCCAAGCTGCAGCCTAAGAACCTTAAAGATGTCCTGGAGATCTGCAAAAAGGAGTGGATGAAAATTCCTACTGAGCTGTGTGCAAACTTGGTGACCAGCTACAAGAAATCTGTTGTGCTCCACCAAGTACTCATGTGTGTGTTCCAAGGGATCAAATATTTATTTCCCTACATAAATGACAAATTGGTTTGTAACTGATACATAATGATTTTTTCTTCCTTGTTTTGTTGATAATCTTTTACTGTTAAAGTAAACCTCATGTCTTTATTAATGGGTCAGCAAAAGAATTCCGCAGGGGGTCAAATAATTATTTCCCTCACTGTATGCTGATGACACACAACTCTATAACCTTTGTGTAATACATCTGTTGATAGGATTTTATTGTGTATTGAATAGTTGAAAAATTTGATGGCTTCCAACTTCTTAAATTTGAACCAGAACAAGACAGAAGTTGTTCTTTTTGGTCCTCAGGCCTTTGATGAAAAATTTTACTCTCGCCTGGGTCCTCTGGCTCAATTTTGTACACCTTCGGCAAAAAATTTAGGGTTCATAATGGATTCCAAACTGAAAATGTACAGACAAATTGGTGTAGTCGTTCTAACCAAGATCAAACCATTTTTAAGTAAATCTGATCTTGTTAAGATTATATCTCATTTGGATTATTGTAACTCCTTATATAATGGGCCCAGTGCTTCTCTTCTATCTCAGCTACTGCTACTACAAAATGCTGCAGCTCGTTTAGTAACAGGCAACAAGAAGCACAATTCAACTATTCCATTGCTGATTGACTTGCAATGTCATTGTCTGCCTGTTAAGTTTAGAATCAAATTCAAAATTTTATTGATCGTTTCTAAAGCCTTAAATTGACAGGCCCCAATTTTATCTCTCTGAGTTACTTATTCCATATGTCCCCTCCCACTCTCATTGGTCCAGTAACTAATATCTATTAACCATTTCTCAATTCCATAAAAAAGATTACAAACTTTGGAATGACCTATCCCTAGCCATCAGAACCACTCCCTCTTATAATTGTTTCTAAGGTTAAAGACTTACTTCTTTTCATTAGCTTTTAATGTTGATTAATTCCATTTAGTTTTTTATTGTCCTTTTTATTTTAATTTGTTTTTCCATTGTATAAGGCACCACTTGATAGTATTCTTTGAGTCATTTGTCCTTATAACATTTGCCCATTTGTTTGACCATTTAACACTGAATATCCATAGGACTATTTGTTTCATTTTGATTTTATTGGTTTTTATTTCAATCTGATTTTATAGTTCAATCTTTCTTTTCCTTGATCTATCTTACATTGCGCAGTACTTTGGTCTGTCAACGTGTTTGACTTTGAAAATGTGCTATACAAATAGTTTGCTTGCTTGCTTGTTTGATTGATTGATTGAAATTCAGTCAGTCACTACCTATTTTAAACAAATAGGAACCAATGTGGTAAAGTGCTTTAACCCCATTCCTACTTGACATTTTACAACAAACCCATGCTGTGTGAGCTTCAGAGCCCTGCTTCTCCCTTCATTCTCTATCATTTTAAGGAAATCAATCTTGTTTCATTCCATACTGCACATGACATTTCAAAATCATCACAAATTACAAGAAAGTACAAAACAAGCCCCATTGCAAAGAAAAGAAATGAGGAAATATGTAGGGGGAAAAACAAATGTATGCATAATAACAAATATTTCCTTAAATCCACATGGATAAGTCAATATATATTCTGGAGAACACAATGAAGCATGCATCACAAAAAACCATAAGAATACAGCTGAGAGCAAATGACAAAAAAGAAATTTAGGAGTCTTGTACCATAGGAGGTCCTCTCATTTTGAAGGATAGGGGATTAAAGGTGACATAAGCCATAGCACAGGAGAATGCAGTTTGCTAAGAATAAAAGTAGCTGATGAAGCAAAAGTATAAAATTATGTGTGGAAATACTTTATTTTAATAATAACATAATGCAGACATCAATGCACCTGCTATTGGAAGCACCAGAGAGCTAAAATTATTACAGTGGTGCCAGAAACTGCAGCAGATGAAGACATGGATTTTGCTCCAAAGAACCAAAGAACAATTAAGTTTGTGAAGGTAACTTAAATATTAAATCTGATATATTCAATGAAATACAAAGTCCAAGGGGGTCAAGGTCAAACGATTGTATAGTTCGGCAAGGTCAAGGAGTGTTACATAGGGAAATTAATAGCAGTGAAATGGAAGTTGATCTGTCCATTAATGGGTCAGTCCATGATATAAAGTAAAACCTGGGTTAAATCAGGCTCCAGAAGCATACATGTGTTACTCTAATAATAGTTGAACTGGGCACAGAGGCAAAAGTAAGAAAAAAGGAAAAGATCATAGATATGCATTAAAACATAAAACAACAGGAAAGGATTTTACCTTACATTAACTGAGCATGCAAATGGGTATACACAGTATAATCTTTGCTCCAGAATTGAAGTCACAGCGCAGATGATGTATTGAATACATAATGCTGTAATCAACCATTCTATTCCACATGTAATATGAAAATCTAAAAAAACATCAATAAAATCGAAAAAATAAATAAATAAATTCAACATTAAGCAATATTTCAACATTTAAAAGCATTCTATCAAATCTAATGAAGAGAAAGGATATATCTGGTATAAAAAGGCGGCTCCAGTAAAGTTCTTTCATACCTATCTACATCATCAGACAGTCTTTAAGAATGGTTGATAGATTTGCATTGATTTGGGAGTCGTCAACCACCATAGTCAATCAAGCTTCCTCTTAACAATCATGTAGCTGTCTCCAGCATCCAATGCATCCATCGCATTACCATGTAGATTACCCACAGAATAGCACTGCAGCCACGTATTGCACTTTAGAATTACATCAGTCCTGTGGTACTTCTTATTTTTCGGTAGTTTGGCACAGAATTTTGTTGGCATTTTACTCTGAAACAAACCTTTTTAATTTTACTCTTTATTCATATGTTCAAGTTTCTAGAACACTTATTTCATGGGATAGGAAGACAGTCCCCTGAAATTCTACAATTTAACTTTTGTTTATTTATCATTTTTGTTATTTAGTAACGGGTGCCGCCACCACAACCCCCCAGCCAGACGTCCAGGGCTGGCCAACCCTATAGGCGACATAGACGGCCAGCTATGCGGCAATTTCTGAGGGGGTATTGACTTGCCAGCCAATTTCACTTTGCCCTAGACAGGGGGCGCATGTCGTGATGTTCGCCTAGGGTACCACATTGGCTAGGAGCGGCCCTGCACTTCGTAAATTCTCAGTTTCAATTTGTAAAATGTTGTTTACATTTTAGTGACAAAATGGATATCTTAATTACTCTCATTGATTTTAAAGAATGAACAAGACATACCATTAATTTTACTTTCAAAAGTACAGCCTATACTCATTTCACAGCGGTCAACAAGTAAGATCAAATTTCACATTAGAAATAAATAGGGTGTCAGATTTATGATGCTTATGGGATGTAAGAAGTAAGCAGCAAGTATACTGATATTTTCATCTATGTTGCATAATGGTTATTTATTAAATTGAGTAGACAGAGTTAATCCTTTAAGAAGTATTAAACTTAGCGATCCCATCCATTATGGATAAAACCTGAGCACTTTGCCCAGTGAATTGCAATCTGAGAGAAATTGCCAGAATTGCTGGCCGATGTGCCCAAATACTTAACACCAAGGAAAAAAAATCTCCTTCAGATCAACTTAATTGTAATTTTAAATGTTAAAGACCTTTAGTGTATTGCTAGACAATGGTTTCTTCAGAAAAGTACACGGATTTTATTTGCAGAACTTATTGTGATAAAAGTCATTTCTTCGATTTAAAACTCCATGCAGGATCCACTTCGTATTGAGCAATATGACACTAGAAACATTTTAGTGTTAAAATAGGTTTTGTAAAGGTGGAAAGTTACACAGTACCATTCTCTTTGGATCCTAGTTCCATTTATGACTAATATTTCCTGCAACCTTTGGTGCATGATCTCACTGCACAGCTGTTAATTAGCAGTAAGCAGATGGGCTGAGTCACTGAGAGCAGCGGGCACCCTCGTTGTCTCTTCAGTAGCAGGACTTCACACACAGGTGTGAGGCACATCCAAAAAGCCGTCCCCATATAAAGCCTAGCCAAAGAAACAGTGAGCTATAATTTCGTCACAAGCTCCTAAAAAAGATGCAAATAACAGATCTTGCTTCATCTCACACGAGAAGCTTCTTGCGGTGTGTGTATTGCTTCTTTACAGACTAGGAACCACAAGATCCTGGGCTATATATGCATCTAAACCAGAAAATGAGTCCTTGTTCATCTCTGTGCTAACTGCTATGAGCTAATGAGTGCCAGTTTCAGTACATGGACACACTATCAGAATCTCGTATAATAAATTATGTGTTTGTAGTGCTTTTGTTTGTCTCCCTAATATTAAGAGACGTATTAGTGCTCCTTTGATCACTCATACTTTCTGTCATACACCATTCTCCTTTCAGCTGGTGATTATATACCTTTTTCCAAATCATTTTATCATAAACATTTAAAATATTTTCCATAGTGATTTTTCCCCTATTTAAAATAAGAGGAAATAACATCATGACATAAACACAATAATTATCCATACTTTTGAGTAGATATTGTAACATTTCTAAGGCACTTGGATCAAAAACCTTTTATTCTTTGTGACATTTCTTAAGTGATAAACAACTAATGACACAAACACCACAAAGATAAAACGTTGTTGCTAGGAAGACTTTGACACTTCAGATGCTGCCTGACAATCTCATACAACCTCCTGCTAGACTGAATAAAGTAAATGCCAGAAAGGTTCTCACTGGTAACATGAATATGTTGCTATACAAAACTGTCTACAATCATTGTTATACATGAATATATGAAAGAAGATGTGGATGATTTCTAGGGGAGTATCTGGAGGAATGAACTGAAAGCCAACTGAAACAATAAGAAAACAAGTTCCCCTCCTGGGACGTACATCTCGGGGAAGAGTATACAGAACATAAAAATATGACACATTGCCATTGCCATTATTCCCATCTGTATACCAGGAGGCTGTCAATACTGTTTGATGAGGGACATAATTTATATGGTGTGCATCTACATATTATTCTACTCTTGTAGATCCAAGGGTAGTTTTTGTTACTCTGGGTGGAATCAACATGCATGTATATTGTAGATGTACACTTACCATGTATGGCTCAGTCCTCCCCGATTTCCTTCAAAGTTATTTTGTCATGGTCTCCCTCTTTGGGCACAACACCCATCCCTACTCAGGAGGGGTGAAGATTAGCACATACATCATCCAGTTCAGGTATTGTCAGCCTCCTGCTTCACTTTACTGTAGAAGCTGCAGGTTTTATTGAGTGATGTGCAATACTTGGAAGAGAGGGCTACTCTCTCGATTCCACCTGCAGACCTGTGGGCATCTGGCTGACAGTGGGCTTCACTGCAGGGTGGATGAGGGGGGCAAGCCATCTAGCCCACCTGAAGGAATGCAAGCCAATTTGTGTTCCCCAGTTTTCTTCACCACAGATGGTTAGCATGGCACCGAACCCAGATCACTACTGTAGGACATGCAGTGTTGTCATCACCTATCCTTCAGTCCAAGGGGGACATCCAGCGGTCGCCTCCCTACCCTGCTCTGGAGGTGAGCACCCTGACTCCATCGCCTCTCCCTGCGCCTGAGAAGGACATCCAGCGGTCACCTCCTCTGCCTGCTTCTGAGGGGGCCATCTTGATGTCAGCGCCACCAGTTCCTGTACCCGAGACAAACAGCTGGCTGCTGGCCCCTTCATTGCCAGCTACATTGGCTGATGATTCATTCCTGGCTTCTTAACCCAACGTGAGGATAGTCTACTAGCTACACAGTCCATGTCTGGGATAGCAATGGGCCTTTGATAAGCAAGTACTAGGTTCACATCCAACCTAACTTCTTTAAATAAAAATGTTATAATTATTGCAAGCACATTTTACTTCAGGATATTAGCCTGCCATTTTTTCTACTAGCAACATTTTCTATAAACATGAAGGTCCGATCTATGTATTATAACATATATAAAGGACCTCATCTCAAGTACGTTTCTATGCATTATGAATTTGATCTTACATCTACTATCCAAATAAAAAAATCAATGTTTGACTAAAAAGATGATGTCGTCTTTATAAAAATAAGTCCAAGCTCGCTGCAGTCAAACCCATTAATATGCAGCATTTTCTATGCAAGCAATTCTGCAGGATTTGTGGCCTATACTGCCTTGCTGGTTATCATTTACTCGAAGTAAGATGTTAATGGACTGTGCCCTAATATAAATATATTAACAACAAAAACAACACAAAACATACTATTTATTTTATTTATATTAAATAAAAATGTCATAGCAGCATATTTCAAAAGATACATTTCTCATTTGTGAAAAATACTTGCTGTTGGGGGGAATATATACATACACACGTGTGTGTCTGTGTGTGTGTATAGTACCCTATACCACCTACTCCAGTCCCTTTCATCCTGTACTGGATAAGTAGTTGGAAAATGAGGGATGGATGGATGGATGGATTTCTGTTGAATATTTTGAATATGCTCTTCCCTTAGGTTTTTGTGTATTTATACATTAACAGATTTCTTTTATTGTCATGTAAATAGCAGTGACAGAGTACTTCTTGATATCTGCTGCACACTACATGCAGAAACATGATTTAGCCTGTAAGATGTTCAAAAATAGCAAGATTTATTCCAAAAGAAATGCCTGAAGGTAGGTGTGGCATCACCAAACATTGGGGAGGAGGCCTTTTCATTCCCTGGATATAATAACAGCATTTTTTTTGCCCTCTCAGAATGTAATAACACTTATTCTACTTGTCTGGAGGAATTGTAAAACAGAAGCTTTGGAGTCCAATAATAAGATCAGGGTTTGGAGTTTGTACTTGCCATGACCTTCGTTCCAGAGCAGAGACTCATTTCCTTTCAGCATATATTTTTTTACACATATCCATATCCATTTTTATAGTGGATGAGGAGAAAATGAGGGCAAGATTGAAAAATAATGACATACGCATGTGCTATTGAGAAATACATTTGAATATGAGTTGATTTGAGGGTATGCATTCACTCTAAGAATTTCAGCCCATAATATATACCTTTCTTTGCTGCTAACTGAAATTACTCTTAAAATAGAACTGGAATAAAGGAAGGAACATTAACATGCCAGTGACTGAACGCTTTACATTAACTGCTCATTCATAATGCCTTTATAATGCATCAATTAAACGTTCAGTACACCTTCACAATGCATTCATAGCACATTCAAGTAAGTACACCATAACATCCTAACATACCTTAACCACTTTAATAACAAACATTATATGATAATGACAAATATTATAATTGTATGTTTGTTATTAATGTATAGCTCTGGAAAAAACTGAAACTGCAGAACAGCCTGGTTCTTCACTGTTTCTCATTGATGAAGGGCTTCTTCCTTGCTTTACAGGACTTCAGTCCTGCTTCTAGGAGCCTGTTACAAACTGTCCTAGCAGTGCACTTCACACTTTAATGTTTCCCATTCTTTTTGAAGGTCACTTGATGTCATCTTCCGATTCATGAGAAACTGTCGGATATGTTAACAGTCATCTCTGGCATTAGAAAGTTACTTCCGCCCTCTACCTTGCTGGTTTCTGGCTGTTCCTAGTGTCTCTTGTTTCACATTGTTCTTGTGTACTGCAGTCTTAGAAACTTTGTGCCTGGAAGTAGCCTACTTTGCAGTGTAGCCTTCAGCCAGCAGGACCAATATTAAACCAGGATTTAACAATGCGGATTCATAAAAAATTAGGGAGTGGTCTCTTAATTTTTCTCCAGAGCTGTATATTAAAGCTGGTATATGGTAACACTTTCTATGAATTCCATGTCTATAACAATCTATGAACACATTCATAACACATATTTAGTACATTCATAAAGCATTTTAATCATGGCTATAAATAATTATAAAAAAAGACATAACACATTACAGGCATGTTTATTATGCATCGTGAATGTTTTATGAAGCACTCATCTATAATGTACTATAGATAGCTTCATAATGTAGTACAAAGCATCTGTAATTCTTATACTGACCATTACGATACATTATGAAGGTATCTATAGTGCATTATAGATTAGACTTTCACTGCATCTTACAATCTTATCACTTATTATAATCAACACAATAATGCCTTATGACTATTAATAAAAGTTGTTCTGATGCTTTATTAATTCTTATACCGACCATTACAATGCATTATTAAAGTACCTACAAGGCACTATAAATGACAGCTTTAAGAAGTGTTTCAAGGTATACTTACATGCTGCTTTTTAATGTTCTACCAATGCATCATGAAGGTGCCCTCAATGTTATACGAATGCATAATGAATATTCTATGAAGGTACAGTTAATGTAAAGCATTACCAGATATTGTTTATGCAACATATAAACGCCACCTCAAATGCGTGGTAGGTGAGACGCCCTGCTGAGCCGTGGTGGACAGAGAGTCCATCACCACCCTGATCCGCCAGGGCTTTTCCACCCGGCAAAGACGGCAGCGGTACGGGAATGGCCGATCATATGCAACATGACAGAGCTACGCGACTTCCGGGGGCTGGCATCTTACTATCGGCGAAAACTTCGCCAGCATTGCGAAACCGTTGCACCGTCTTACAGAGAAGGGAAGTGCTTTTGTGTGGATGAAAGCCTGCGCTGCGGCTTTTAACCAGTTTCGCGCGGCGCTCGCCAATGCCCCTGTGCTAGCTTACCCAAGCCCTTATCTTTCTTTCATCGTGGACACTGATGCTAGTAACGAGCGCTGTGCTTTCGCAGGCGGGACCCGAAGAGGAGCGCGTGGTTGCGTTATGAAACTGTCAGTGTTGCCATGTCCAGCAAAAATCTCCAGCCCAAGATCTGCTTAAAATCCGCCCAACGGAAGCCGAAACTAGACCGATATTTGAAACCCCAGTATCTCAAAGAAATAAGCCAGTATTTTGCATGCTGATCACATTCGAATGTTCAACATTTTAAAAACACAGTTAAATACAATGACGTCACGTAGATGGACACGCTCTCTTTTCCCTGGGTTGCCAAGTTTAGTCAGCTGGCTGGAGTGAGATTTTCAACTTGATTTCAGTTCAAATTCAAGTCTGCACACGTATTTCCATGTATGCAACCATTTAATTGCCTTGTAAATAGTCTGTTGGGTTTAGAAACTACCCCAACGCTTCTGATGTAGCAAATTTTAGGTTTATAATGGAATAATATATATTTGCCGTTAGATTGCTTGCATGAGAGTCTGCTAATCAGCCACGCCTGTCGCTCGTTGTTGTTACCTTGTGTTCCTGCCCCTTGTTAATCAGCCACAGGTGCCCCTCGTTCATTTCCTAGGTGTTCCAATGTATAAAAGTTCCCCAGTCCTGTGTTTCCCTACTGGTCATTGATGTTGCTGTTGTAGCCTGTTGTTGTCCGTGTGCCCCGCTCTTGGCGATAATAAAGTCCCCACATGGGGTTTTACCCTTGCAAAACTGTCCCTGTCCTGGGCGGTGTCCTTTCTACCTGCGTCATGCCTCACTGTCAGCCCCGGCAGTATGAGACTTACCCGCAGCTGTATTTTCAAAATGGCCCAGTTGGACGGGAAGACCGCGGACCTGGCAACTATTGTATGACCCGACGGGAACTGCTGGTTGTGGTGCACGCATGCCACACTTCTGTCCCTATCTCCATGGCCAGCGGTTCCGGTCAATATCATCCATCTGCAGAGCCGCAGAGTCGTGACGTCACCATAGTTTTAAGTCGACCATTTCACGCTCACGGTTTTAGGACAAACTGTTTTTAAATTTTAGGTATCTAGTGCTATGGAGTGTACTGGAGCATGATGTCACCTCAGTTTTAGGCCTACAATTTTACACCCTTAGTTTCAGGATGAACTTACGTGATCAGGGGGTTATGGTTACAAGATGTAAACATGGCGGATGGCAGGGTGAGTATTAGTTGTCATTTCAAAATATATTTTGGTTAAAATTATATGTCTGACAACTGTAATGTTTTAAATACCTCCTAATAACACTGTTTAACAAAATTTGTCTGACCCTTTGTCCCGAAATGCAGAATAGGTGACCCCAGTAGTATTTGTTGTGCTGATTTCAGATTTAGATTTTCTCGTATCACGTAAGGCTTTTGAGTGACACTAAGTTAAAGTTTAAACAACGCTCATTTACAATGCACGGTGGCAAATAGCTAACCCAGTAAAAGTTAGGAGTTTAGGTTTTTCTGCTGTATTCTGCCTCAGGGATCATCCCTCTTAAGGGTCCAACAATAGTCAGCTAACATACTTGGGCTCCACCTGCCTTGGTACCGTTTTTCCATTTGGGAAATATCCTGATGGAACCGTTCACCATGCTCATCGCTGACAGCTCCAAAGTTGGCTGGGAAGAAATCCAAATGTGAGTGTAAGAAATGTATCTTTAGCAACATTACACCCCAAGGTCATGTACGACTTCAACAGATCATCAACTATTTCTTGGTAGTTGACTGCTTTATGATTTTCCTAAGAAGTTCTGACAAATACTCTTGAAAGACTCCCATGTAGCCTTTTCAGTCGGGTTCAACTGACAATCAAAATTCTGATCTTTAATCAGTTCTCTAATTTGAGGTCCTACAAAGATCCCTTCATTGATTTTCGCATCACTGATCCGGGAAAGTTTCTGTCTTAAGTATGTAAATCCAAGTCCACTTCGATCCATCGCTTCAGCTGCAACTATAATAATTATAATATATTCACTGATTGATGGACTATGATTAATGAAATAATTATAATTTATGATCCCCGGAAAGTAAACATAGAATCTTGCTTCATTTTGGCCAATCGGCATTTTCTGTAAAATTGTAGCATTAAACGTGTAGGCGTGGGAGGGTTAAAAAGAGCATGACTTAAAAAGTAAGGGTGATGGAGAAAGACCATTTTTGAAATCAGCATGCAAAAATGCATATAACACACCCCACAGTGGCTATGGGACAAAATCTTTGTTTACCAGTGCAATTTATGTAGTAACGTTAATGTGTATGTTTTCCTCAGAAAAGGACTTTCTTTTCTTTTATTCTCCTGTCAGTGAATCGCGAAACATAACATTTGTGTTTCTATACTGGTGTGTTCTGCTTATACACCGATAAAGGCATGCACAGTGTTTGTAGACATTCTGTTAGTTGAACAAGTAAATACTAAGATCCTTCAGCTCTTAATTGCTATGACACGACAGTCTAAACAACAACAAATATGCACTGTGCCCTCCGCCATCTTTAGGTCTTCTAGCTCACCCTGATCACGTGAGTTCCATCCTGAAATTGCAGACATAAAACTGTTGGCCTAAGACTGTGGTGATGTCATGGTTCTGCGGCTCTGCAAAAGGGTGCATCTGGTTCCGGTTGCGGATGGACCACGTGACACTGGTGTGGCTCCTAAACTTCTGCAACCTGGAGGGACAGCTGGCCCGCTGGGGTGAGGTGCTGGTGGAGTTCAACTTTGAGCTCCATCATCACCCCAGGAAGCTGCATGGGAACACGGACGCTCTGTGTTGCTGGCCCTGCACCACAGAGAGCTGCTGCAACTGCCGCCAGGTGGAGGGATCAGTTTGCCATTACTGTAGCCGCTGTTCAGACCACGCCGGATGGCCAGGCCCATAAGAATGTCAATCACCAGCAGCTCGCCATGGAGCAGCACAGTGACCCCATACTGTCCAGGGTAATGGGCAAGGGCAAGCAACCGGGCTGGGAGGGTCTACCGTTCTCAGTGGGACACTCTGTAAGAGCGCGAGGGGCTGCTGTATCAGCACTATCAATTGCCAGATGGTGCAGGGGAGCAGCTGCTGGTGCCCCAGAGCTTGCGCTCTGCCATGTTATGGCCAATATGCAGGGCTGTAAGGGTTAGGCACTTTGGGGTGAAAAAATGCTCAGGAAGCTGTGGCAGCGATTCTACTGTCCTAGTTGCTGGCTGGACACAGTTATTTGTGCATTGTTGTGATGCATGGATGGCTTGGAAGGGTCCGAGTTGGCAGTCCTGAGCCCCATACCTGCCATACCTGGTGGGTGCCCCCATGGAATGGGAGGAGATGGACGTCCTGGGCCCTTTCCCCCACACTGAGGCCGGGAACTGCTACATTATCGTGACCATGGAGTACTTAATGAAGTGGCTCAAGGCCTATGCAGTTTCCAATCAGAGTGCCACTACCACAGAGGCTAAGTTCCTCAATGAGTATTTTTGCAGGTTTGGGGCCACCAAGGAGCTGCACAGTGAACAGGGGAGGACCTTCGAGGCGCAGGTATTCGGCGTGGTCTGCCGAAGCTGGAGATCATGAAGACCTGCACCACCCCCCTTCACCCTTAGAGCGACATGCTGGTGGAGTGGTTTCACTGTACCCTAGCCAGGTGACTGGCGATCCTCTTGGACGAGCACCAGCGTGAGAGGGGCGCCCACCTTGCCCTGGTCCTGTGGGTGTATTGCGCAGTGGTGCAGGAAAGCACCAGCTGCATCCCCACTGCCTTCGTGTTTGGCCGTGAGCTGCGGACCCTGGTGGAGCTGGTATGCAGCTCGCCCCCTGAGCCAGAGCTGCCGGCGACACCGGGGCTGGGCTGCCTGCGTCAGCTCCAGGAGCACGTTTGTCGTGCATAAGCTGGCCCGGAATCAATAGGGTATGGCCAATGTCAGATAGAAGAGGGCGTATGACTTCCAGCTTGAAGGGACAGGCCTTCCAGCTTGGGGACTCTGTTTGGGTGTACTACTCCATCAGGAGGAAGGAGCAGTTACTCAAGCTCAGCAGCCACTGAAGGGGCCCTGGGGAGGTCCTGGAACGGATCTCCAAAGTGGTATACAAGGTGCGGATGCTGGAACAGGGCAGGACTGTCATGCTGCACCGCGACCGCCTGGTGCCATACCAGCACCTGGCCCACTTCGAACAGCCATCACCAGGACCGGTGGAGAGCACCCCGACCGCAGGGACTGATTAGGATGGTGGGGGACTCGAAACCCTGCAGCCGCAGAGGACTCGCCGCTGTATGGACTGTTTCCAGTACTTGTGTGGGTTCTGGGACGGTTAACCCCTTAGGAGGGGGGCAGTGTAGTGCTGGGGCACATGGCACGTTGGTCTGATGCCAGCTTTGTAAATAGTTCTCCGGAGTCGTATGTATTGTAATGCAATTGTGCTTTGTTGTAATGTCATGTGTAGTGTTAATGTTAATTGTTGGAGATAGTGTGTGTGTGTGTGTGCGCGCGCGTGCCCACCGTGCATGCTAGGCATAAGCAGGGGGGCGAGCACAGTGGGCAGTGCAAGTACGTTGTCAGTACTACTGGTACAAGTGCAATAAACACCACCATGTGGTTAAACCCAGAACTGTCTCAGCCTAATTAATATATGTGGCATGGCTCAGCGACCCACTGTTACAGTACTGTGGTGTGTATTTGTTTGTCTGTGACACCACTTTTATTAATGCAATACAAGGTGTTGCCCATGGCAGACTTTTTAAATATGAATAGTAATTTCTATGTAATGTGTAAAATGATTAATTGCAAAAATAAAAACTTGACTTAATTGACTGTTTATTGATTTGAATATTGATTTCTATACAGATAACATATCTTATTAAGGGAATAGTACTCTGAAGCATATATAAGGAGATGGATTAGGTAACAAGTAGATGTACAGGATCTCCTCAGGACTCAGGAAGGACTGCTCTAAAGACAAATCATCTGAAATAATCTCTCACAAATTTCATGGCATGCCTTTATAAATCTAGTTAACACTCTGCAAGGTCAATAAAAGGCAGGTTGTTGAGAGTCTATCACTGAGGAGGAGAAGATTCAAGGCATGTGACCAAAGAAATGGCATGTTTTCATTGAAGGAGGGTGATATAGTGATGCTCCTCTCCAGTCTGCATAACCTGAAGTCGTTTGTTAATTTCAGATACTATATATCAGTGCTGACTTGTGTGACTGAATAAAGACCTTATGTTGCCAACCAACGCTGTAAAAAAGTGTCAACTATGAAAAAGCTGATGAGTTACATTGGATGTAAACACAGCAGAATCACATATTTCCAGTTCCCCAAAGGCATGCCTATAGCCAGAAATAAATTCCAGCAATCTACAGTATATTTTGCCGACTGTGGGGGCTCCTAGGTGGGTTCAACTCGTAATTATACTACCTAGCTACATGCTAGCTCAGAGGTCATTGATAGTGATTTTGACTGGTACAATTTTAATTCAATATCAAACTGTTTACCCTAACCAAGGGAAAGAATCTTCTGAATTAATAAGAGTACTTAATGACAAAACCTAGATAAGGCTTATCTTTAGACCTCTGCTGTTTCTTCTTTCACTGTTTTTCATACATGGTTGATCTATGCACTCTCACATTTCCTATTAATTATACTCAAGGTAAAATTATATTTTATCTTAGAGAATGAAAACTTGAATCAAAAATGTACAGACCTTTGCAGTATTATTAGTGTGAAAATGATTATCGGAAACCTACTAAATCCATTTGCATTGATACACTACTGAACTGCCAAGATGGTTTGCTGGCCTTTGTTACATGTGTATCTGTCAATCAAGACACTTACCTTGATAACAACATAAGTGTATGCACTATAATGAAATATTCACAACTTCACAAACTCTGTGGATATTCCGTATTAATGCTCTTTTATTTTTCACTCCTGTAATAAATATTTATTACCAAAGACTTCAAAGACAAAAGCATGCAGAGGTATTAAATCATTAATTCTTGGAAAGACTTGGAAATCTATTATTATTGAAATTTTTTATATTAGTCTACACTGCCTTTCCTTAAGGTGTACAGAGAATTGTTTCAATTTTCTAGCATCGAAGACAAAATCTATTTACCCATGACCCTCTACCCTAGTGGTCCCAGTTATATTTTCATTATCACAATAACTTGGTATCATATTATTTCCCCTACTCCCCTATGCCCCAGGCATTTTCTGTTATCATTTTTTTCTCTCTGCATTTTACATTTCAGTTTCTTTCTCAAAACCTTCCTCCTTCCGAATATTAATACATATGTACTTTTTCTACTATTGCCAAAATAAGTATCAGGAGGCAAACATATGTTCAATGCTGAATGTTAAATTAGCCATTATTAGATACTGTTATTTATGAATATGCTTTTGCAACATAAGCTGTCTTATGCTGAAAACAAGCCAACCTCTTGCTGTCTTCAAAAGCAGGGATTCTCACACATTTTTCTGAGTATCACATTGAGAGGTAACAGGTGGTACATTTCACTAGGGTGTTCTAAGCCAGTCCTTAGTCATGAAAGTTATTGAATGAATCCTAAGGTGATGATTAATCAAAATGATCACAATAAAACGTTCTTCAGAATAGAATGGAAATGGTTTACATTGAAATGGAATATTGGTGTGCCTCGTTTCTAAAGTAGAACACTAACATGGCAAGAAGATAAATGGCAATCATTCTATCATTATTTCTTTTTTGACTTTACTGTTTTGTCAATAACATAGCATATATGTCATTTTTTTCTTAATACTTAAATGTTCAGATATATAACTTTAACATATACATTTATATATCCAATAGTAATAAACTGATATGGAGTTATTTATTTCTATTTATATCCCAAGATTAAACATAATAGTGCTTATTCAATGTACAATATACTGGTGTTTGCAATGTTTTATGCCATCTATAAGCACATGATATTGTGCTTGCAATTTGTGATTTCATGTAATACACAATGGGCTAATATATGTGACAAAATTGACATTTTTCGATAACACTGTGTTCATTACTACTTATTACTTCAAAAGCAGGAAATGGTGTTGTCATTTTGGGTGTCATAGAGGCAAGCAGATGTTTCATCACTTATACATTTCAGTTGACTCAGTGTTCACTTTTTTTTTAACAATTATTAATGTATTAATTATACCTTTCCAGATTAAAGTTCCTTCTGTTAGTATTTATACTCTTTCTGTGTAATGCAGCTTTGAATACCTGTCTTTTTACCCTGCACACTGTTTCACAGGCATTCAATTATCTATAAATCTTATCACGGCTTGGAAGTTGTCTCCGTATTCCTGAACACTACACATAGCACAGCAACATTCACCTACTGGTGATTGTCTAGTGTCATATAGGTAAGAAACCTTATGATCAATGGTCACTTCAGTGCTTTGCGCTCTCTCCAGTAATGCTGCCACTTCCCATGCACCTCTGCCATTTTTAAACACGTGTGCCCACACTGAAAATATTAATTATTAAGTTGTGAGAACATTAGCAAACATGCAATTATGTTAGTGCCTAGCAGACTGTAGAGGATGCGTATTTGTGTTGAGCCAACTCAGTACAGCTCATAAATCCAACAATATTGAATAGAGGTACTTTCAAGCCATTGGGGTGAAAAGAACAAGAGGGCGATAACCCCCCTTTGACCCTGTAATGTGACATCAGCATAAGCCAATTATTACATATCCCCCCACTCAAAATAAAGGCTGTTCTCAGACCATACCAAAAAGAAAACATCATAGTACCCAAGTTGCTGTGCGACACCAACAATAAGTAGGGTTATAAAAATTTCTTCACTTTCAGAACCCTTCGAACTTACTTGGAAGGGATTGCACAAATAAAACTTAATGGCCCACAAGCATTAACAGTACTCCGAGAGCAAAATAGTACATATCGTTCCCTTAACCCACTAAGAACATCCATACTTGCAAGTCAACAGGCTGCAAAAAAACAACACGAGGCTGACTGCGGAACTCGTCCTTCAAAAATAAAATTACATAAGGTCTTAGAAAGGGAGAAGAAGAAAAAACATCACTTCAGTACTCAAATCGAAAGTATTCGTCCACCTGTTAACCTCCCAGTTACATGTAACCTGTGGTGTGTGTCTAGGGCAGAGAAAGTACGAGTGTTATACAGTATGAGCGGGCTGTGCCTGTCCAGGGTGGAAGGAGTATGATTGGTTTTGCAAGTGCTCAGTCTCTATACTGATCAGACACATGCCATTGTGAGGCAAGATAAAATTCACAGAGGTGGTGCTTACAGGTGTATCCTTTCAAGGAGCCTGTACCACCATGTCTGGAGCAGCCAAGGGCTGGTCATGGTGTTCTGGCTTCCCAAACAGGAAGTCAAATCCATACTCCTGTTCATTTGGGACACCCTGTACTCTTTCCTGTATAACAGCTTCAGCCAACTACAGGGGCACACACTCCAAATCCTCCTCCCTGTTGTCACATGTGAAAAAAAGGAGTAGGTTACCGACATGGTGAACACTCCCCTCGGCTCCATCCACTACTCCAGTCAGCTTGTAATTCAGGTCTGACATGACTTCAGCAGTCCTGCATGGGCCTTTGTAGATTGGAGCTAGCATGGCAGAAAAAACAGCTGAGGCATCCGACCGAGGGTAAGCCTTCAGCCTAAGTCACCTACACAGAACAAAACCTCACAGCGTTTTCTGTCATAGTGTTTCTCCTGCATGTCATGTATGCTGGCCAGAGACTGTCTCACATTGTCAAACGCCTCCTGTAAGGTTAACATGAGCTCCTTCTTGTATTCAGAAACAGAGTCAGCTATGCACCCAAGGTTTGGTGATATCCACAAATCAAGGGGTGTGTTCAGGTCTTTGCCATACAAGAGGAATGCCAGGGTGTCTCCTAAACTCTGGTGAGGGGCTGTCATCAATGCAAAGGAGATCAAAGGCAAGTGGAGGTCCCAGTACCTATTTTTATGTCCCACATAGACACAAACTGTAGTCTTGATAGTACAGTTTACTCATTCTGTCTTGTTAGACTGTGGGTGATATGCTGTAGTCAGCCTGTGGCCTGAGCCGAGGGCAGCAACCACTGCCTCAGTGAGGTTGCTACCAATCTGGACACCCCTGTCCAAGAGCAGGTGTGTGCGAAAACCTCAGAGACAAACTTCCGCATTGCAACCACTGCAGTAGCCTCATGAACCAGATTTACACCCATTTGGTGAAATGGTCATTAAAGACTAAAATGTACTCATTTCCACAGCAAGATCTGGGGAGAGGACTCATGAAAACAATGCCAGCAAACTCCCATAGGTAAGTAGGAACCACTGTTTTTAAGTAGCCTCCTGGCTTTTAGCTGGTTGGTTTGGACATTTGGCAGGTTATACAGCACTGGACATACTTTTTAACATTCCCCCCATACCTGGCCAGTAGACCCGAGTCTGCAAGCGCCCAAGAGTCTTGGTCACACCCAAGTGACAAGGTATGGGGTGGTCATGGAAGTACCTCAGCAGACTGCCCGACAGGGTGTCTGATACATAGAAACATAGATCTTTATGTAGATGCAGCCAGCAAGAAGCTCTCTTATCCATGAAGTAGACCAGACCATCCTGAACAGAGATGTCTAAAGAATCCACACAAGATCCACTTACTAGGTCAGCATATAATGCGGAGAAGACCTGGTCTGCCTGCTGGAGGGACCGAAGTTGTTTCTTGACTTCCAAAACCAACAGAGGCTGACGTCTGAGGTTCAATGAGACAACCATGGCATAAAGTGGCAACAGGTCTACAGGCTCAGCGAAATCGCTGACTGGGTTTTGCGAGAAGGCATCTGCCAGAGCCAGGCCTGTAGATGACCTCAAAAATGAAGTCCTGCAGTCGTAAGCACCATTGAGCTAGATGCCCTGAGGGAGTGGGCCTTATCATCAACCATATTACGCTGTTATGGTTTGTCACAACTGTTACACTTGTGCCTGCAATGTATGAACGGAAATGTTCCGGTGCCTAAATCACCCCTAGGCACTCTGATGTGGAGTATGAGCACTCAGACTTATGCAAAGTGTGTCTTGCAAAGCGACAGCTCTCTCCAAGCCATCCTCACCAGTCTAGGACAATACAGTGCCAAGTCCCACATCACAAGAATCTATCTGAACTCCAAAGAGTTTCTAAAACTCAGGAAAAACAAGGACTGGAGCACTGATTAAAGACTCCTGGCAACCATGTTGATGCTTCCATGTCCCACTCTCGCCAGTGTGGGGAAGCAATAAAAAAGGCAAATAGGATGCTGGGTTACATCTTTAGGTGTGTGGAGTTTAAGTCAAGGGAGGTGATGCTACGATTATATAATTCCTTGGTAAGACCC
>JAAGVU020000040.1:13404876-13432390 GCA_011763525.2 Mormyrus iriodes | reverse complement strand
GCCATTAGTCAATATTTCTGAATAAACTCTAGCTGGTGCAAACACCAGGCCTTATCTCATCTTGATAAAAACATTTTTATCTCATAGGTGCTGTTTCCCAAGACTCTTCCTCTTGTGCATTGCTTCAGACTGTACTCATTTTGGAATGTGTTTGAATTATAATCATGACCTCCGTCCTGCTTCTGTGCAGACATTGTGGTGAGACAAAGGCCTGTCGATGTGCTTCTTATAAAACTAGTCTCCACATTGTACAGTCTATCCCATAGTAAAGTTCTGCACAACATCATCTGAGTGCTGTGGGACATGAGATGCATGACCACTCCAGCCACACTGTTCTCTCAGAGGATATTGAAGACAGAGCGTAATGTATATCTTCTTCCCAGAAGAGTTTTTAAATAGCATTAAGGAGGAAGTACCGGTGTCGGGATAAACGAGGCAAAAAAATCCATAGTGACCATAATTATTGTCTTCTGATAAATATTTAAACAACAGTTATGAGTAGGTATATCAGTTCTCAATGGAATTCACACAAGCTAGCTTCTACTGAAAGGAATAAATCTATGTGTATTCTGAAATCGTTTTCTTTTTTAACTTAATTCACTGTGATTCAATTCAAAGTCATTCTGATATCTAGAGTGTAGTCAACTTTCAATTCAATTCTCTTAAATACTTTCCATTTGAATGTGGAAATTGAAGGCTGCTTGCCACTAACATGAGGTCAGATGATTCATAGAATCCATATAGACACACTAATTTTTTTTTTTCCTTTAATAGGACACCGCATTTTCATGCGCAGTGGGGGATGGAACTGAACTTCATAAAATTTCCAAAAGAGATGCACCTTCATTTGTCAAGCTTTGACAGTTTAATGTCGCAGGAGAATCTGTTGTCTCAGCCTGTTAATATGTTTCATGAAATCAATAGACTTTATCGCCTCTGGGGCACAGGTATTGCATCCCTACTGAGGAGGACAAAATGCTAGATTGTAATAGAAAATTGAACATATGACAAAGGATATTCAGATTTTTTGCGAAAGACTCAAAAGTTTTGCAAAGCTGTTGTTCTAGATCAATGGAGAGACTGTCCCTGACTTGCTACTAGCTTCTGTCCTGACAGACATGTTGTATGTTGAAATGAACGTATGTCAGAATTGGTATTATATAGTACAGTGTACCAACTTCTAACATAGGAAAAACAGGTTCCCAGCCTTCAAAAAAATTTATATAACATATATAATAATAATTTTGTAATTAAAAAGTATGAAGGACACTATGTTTATGTCTTTTACCTAATCGAAATAGGTTTGAAAACCAAACATCTTAGTCTCTCATACATTAGGCCCACTAGCCCACACTGCTTCGTTTTCTTTCATATCGCTAAGATTCTTTTTATTTTTCTTCTTGTTGGGCTGGGTGGTCTTGGTGGTGTTCTAGGATAGGGAGGGGAGGGCTGTCTCAATGCATACCATTCTCCTTACAACCCCCCTTATATTTTCGCCCAGAATTGTGCATACCACTGGCAGAAGCCAGCAGACATTTCAGACATTTCTGTACACGATCTGTAGTTTCTCTCTTATAATTTTTATTGCCATTTATTATACCATATACTGTACTTTCCCATGACAACTATTGTAAGGTGTTTCCAGTTGTACGGCCGCCCAAAATGTATTTTTACATACGTGAACTTTTTTTTTAATTTCCGTAAATGTGCAAGTGGTCATAATTCATATAGTTGGTAAGTCAGGGACAGTCTATAGTTTCATATTGAAAACTGCAACTCTATGTTACTTTTCATAATTGACCACATTCAAAAATAAATGTAACCATACACTACATAAAGTCCTTCATTCTATTCATCCATCCATTTCATGTAACTGTTTATTCTTTGCAGGGTCACGGGGGGTTGGGAGCCTATCCCGGAGGCTACGGGTGCAAGGCGGGGAACAGCCCAGGATGGGTTTTAGCAAAAAAAATGTATCAAGTAGACATCAGACAATCCCATGTGGAAAATGTACTTTTTCTGTCTGTTGAATGAACAGAGTGTTATGTGTTTGACTGAATACCTGAGGAAGGAGACTAACGCGACAAGGGCCTGCCTAGAGCTTTGGGGTAATTTGATCACAGGCCTCCGGGCAGAGCTGCTCTCTTATCTTCATCAAAGCTGTTATTTAGCACGTTAAAAGCAGCACCAGTGCCAGGAGTCTTTCTGGACTGGTTAAAAAGAGGAAAACTCTCTTTCACTTTGGGTTCCTGCTATGTCAGCTACACTGAATGGTGTGACAAAAAACAAGCACTCTGCAAACTAGAATTATAGATGTCAGATAAAAAGCTTTGCAATCATATATGCATACTATTTCAGTAGCAATTTAACAGAAACTAGGAACACAGGTTAGAGTAAAGGTATTCAAAGCAGTTTTGTGTTTCTACTCACATATGGCTACAAAATGTTTTGCCCAGAACAAGCACTTGTGACCGGAATAAATGTAAGATTAAAGACCAGTAAAGTGTCATTGGTATACGCTTAACAGTGTGAACTCGTTGTAGAAAAATATACTTTGTATGAATGCATAACCGATGTATAATAATGTGAAAAAAATGCAGTTCCAAAACTTTTTGTTGCAGTTCTGTCAAATAGTTAAACAGAGATTTCTTTCCAGTCCTGTTGCAGGCATAAAATTGAATTGAATTGAATTGAATTTAAATTGAATCAAAATCAAGCATGTATTTCAAACAGATTTTGAAAATAAATGCATAGCATCTGTGTAAGATAGAAGCTTATGGTCTAATAAAAAAGAGAAGCAATAAAGCTGAAAGCAAAAAAAAAAGAAAAACATGGGTGACAGAGAGAAATGTGTAGCTGGAAAACTAGCCTAGGATAGAGATGCCATGGGCTGTGGGAGATCTTGCAACCAGGTTTAAGCTCTGCAAATGTCCATAATAAGCCACCCCCCACCCACCCATCACTCTCACTTGCACTACAAAGTAAAAAAAAATGCTGAGTAACTGAGATAACCAAGCAAGCAGGAGAAAGGCATCATCAAAGGTCCTTTTCATCTCCTGCTGACACTTCATGAGGGATGAAGCATGAACGTAATGAAATTCAGCTTTAATCAAAATGATATGTGTGTCTGTTTTATGTTCATCAGGTGGAAAATGGTGGACAAAAAACAGTAATAACAACAACGATCAAACAGAGTTTTGATGCCCCCCCCCCCCCGGAGAAAGGAATTCAGTTGAGGAAAATGTGCCAGTGAACATCTCACTCTTTTGAAGATGCAAAAGAAACGTGTACCTGTAGAAGCACAAATAATGATGGACTAAGTTCAGTTCATTTCTATGTCATACTTACATGTACTTGACAGAACTGTGATATGTCCAAGACAGGCCAGTTCATGTCTTATCTATATGTTCTTTGGCTGAATTAGTCACCTTACTAGACCGAAACTCCTTAAACTCAGTGATTAAATTATAACATGTACAGTAAGTTTTCAATTGCAGTAAAACAAAACATATCAAATACATATATCATAGAGAATATTCCCTTATTTTCGGTCATCCAGATGTTTTTATATTTCACAGAAATTAATAAAATGAAGCTTACATGACAAAATCATTATGCGCTTGTAAGTCCAAGTAATTTCATTTGTATTATGTATGTGTACATTAAAATTCATTTGTTTACTTACACTATAATGAGTTGGTGCTTAACACATAAAAGGCATTTAAATTAGTATAAAATGGATAACACACCATTCTCATTTGTTTTCTGTTTCTTACATGCGCACAATTAGATTTTCTCATTCCTTTTTGTATTCCCAAATGAAATCTACTTAAAAATCTAATTTGCAAATATAGACAGTGGCTCACTAATTGCATTTATTATGCTTTTCCCCAGCCAAATGAACCCAATTCCTATTGTATCTTCTGCTTGAGCACAGCATACCCGATTGTGTACCAGCTCCTCTCAGACTAATGTTGAACATGCAGTGGGGACCATTTAGTGGCACTACTTCACCTGACCCCTACCTCTACGTTGTACAAATAAACCCACTGCTAGTAGGTGGACTCATTTAGCATTAGGGTGAAATGCATGACCCCGGTCACAGCAACAGTGCTGCTATATACAGACTATGCTGAAGTCAACATCGGAATTGGTGATCTCCATGTTCTTTTTGAACCATATGGCGCGAACTGCCAGTTTCCCTCCTGCTGAATCAGTCACAATTAAAGGATTTATAAAAGGGTACACCTAGTGCTTATATTCTGGTATTTCAGCCTTCCCCAGGCAATGGCTGTTCTTGGTCACCCTGGCTGTAATGTCAAACTGACAAAGTTAAACTTTATTACTGCAATGTGCACTCACACTGACTTTAAAGTAAACTTCTGAAATGTGCCCAAGATAGACATTAACTCTCATTTGGTAAAATGGCACCTCTAGAAGAAGTAGTAGTTCAACAGCTGTAACATAATGGACACTTTCATCCCTTGACAAGTACAAGACAAGTCAGGGGACAGAAATAATACGGAGAGAGCAAATAAAGGAATACAGACTATTACTGTCCTGCTGAGTGCGTTCCATCTCTCATTCTTTCTGGGATAGACTCCAGGGTCACCACAGCTCTGTACTAGATAAGTACTGCATTGGTGCAGTAGGGTCATGGATGCCTTGAAAGAGTCAGGAGCCCCAGCACTTTACATGGGCCCTTGAATATGTAAAATTATACACAGAATTGGGCAGGGGGCAGGGTAATATTTTGCCAATAGGCTCAGAATTGCTAGCTACACCCCTGGAAATGTGGTATGTAAAATGGATAGATACGTGTATTAATAAACTTTTAATGGGCTAGTTGAAAGTATGCGTCAATCAGACGTATGACCTTCTACTGTTATGGGAATTCTGTATTTTCATGTCTAAACCAGTAATAAAGTAATAAATAACCATCAATTAAATTGATTAAATTACAGAGATTTGGATCTGCTGTGGCAGCTTGTCATAAGAGAAAAGGCCGTTGTTGTATCTGTCAAGTATCTCGATCTGGAATCTTCTCTTGGAGATGTGGAGGTGCCCAGAGGATGACTGCTTGTAATCCTGGATGTATCAAGGGAGTCCCAGGGTTAAAGGAAAGCTTATGTGATGATTAGCAGGGCTGTCATTCAGGCTCCAGTTAGCAGTGGGAAGGATCTGGCTCAGTATTGCAGCAGGAGTGTGTCTATATCCCAGTGTGACACCAGCCTGATTCCCCACCACTGTTTCCCTGAGAGTGTGCAGTAACACCCTCTGAAAGGGTAAGGTTAGATAGATAAGCTAATGTTTTTTTTGTTCTTGATCAAGTGTGACACTTTCATAAAGGGTCATGTGGTCCTGGAGAGTCAAAGTCATTCTGACATCCAGAGTGTAGTCAACTTTAGGCATATTTCCTCTTCTCTTCTTACATAAACAGTTTAGCAAGAAAAAGGGCCACTTCAACCGTGCACGGTAAGTGTCAGTTTCTTAGGAATATTAGAAATATGGGTAATGCCAGAGCCATATGGGTAATGCCAATAAGGTTTTGCTTCAACTTACCAGTTGAGTACTCTGTGACTGTGACTCTTTATACTCAACTGGTTGGTTGAAACAAAATCTTAGTCTGGATCTGTTGAACTTTCCACCTCTGGAGAACACTTTACATTAACTGCACCTTCATAATTCCTTCATGGAACATTCAGTTCATTTTTATAATGCATTTTCTAATACATTCATAGAACATTCACAAGCAGCATGTAAATATAAATATATATAAATATAAGTAAACTTCCTAACATACCTTTACACATTTAATAAACGTCATTTAATCATACGATTATAATGTTTTTTACTGATGTGTATTACAGCTGTCATGTCTTTTTCTTTGAAATCATTATGAATGCATTGCTTGCTGACGTTAGGGTATATTTACATGCTGCTTATGACTGTTCTATAAATGCATTATGAATGCATTGAGAAGGTGCACTGAATGATCTATGTATCCATAATGAAGGTTCAGTTAATGTAAAGTGTTATCAAAATATGTCTGCAAGACATACAATAAATAATTAAGGATAACAAATTCCATTATTAAAACATTCCTCGTTCTGTGTTGAATATTATATTTATAGTAAATTTCAAACTGCCATGAAACAACGTTACAAACTCAGAAAAAAAAAAAAAAGTAATAATAATGGATGCATGGACAAATGACTAAATCTATGTGATGTCCAGCCCTTCCCGGTCTGTGTTTCCCCAGTGTTTCCCCGCAGGCGGGGCTGGGTACCAGCCACGCCTGCTCCATGTTGCTTAGTAACCTCATGTGTTTGCCCTGTGTTAATCACTCACAGGTGCCCCTCGTTCATTCCTCCCTGTTTCCCATATATAAGCTTCCCTGTCCTGTGGTTCCCTGTCGGTCATTGTGAAGTGCATGTTCGTGAACACACACTCCTTGTTTGTGCTTAGGCACAGAATAAAGTTCCCTGATGGGGTTCACCAGTCTATGCTGCCTCCTGAGTCATTCCGCCCGGCACCATGCCTCGCTGCTCTGCCCGCCGGCATGACAGAATGACCGACCCCAAAGTGTGCCCTGTCGGCGAGCGGGATACCTTCATCCCGCTTGTAACGACGACCGCTCGTGCGCTGAGCGTTGCCCCGTCGGCGCATGACTCCAGGGCTCCGATCCCGCCGATGGAGCCGGGATACAACCCCCTGGTGCGGGACCCGAGCAGCGCGCAAGTGCTCCCGCACCACAGAGGACGCCATTCCCTGGATCCCCAAGGATCTGATGAGGGAAAAGGGCCCTGCAGCTCCTCTAACCCTGGGGGTCCCTCCCTGGTGGTCTCATCCCTTCTCCAGGGAAGACGAGGAGTGGATCCAGGAAACCCTGCAGCTCCTGGAGGTGGGGAGTGATGCCCCTGCGCTGGAGCCGGAAGACGTCCTGCTCCCCGCCCTCCAGGCTCAGTTCCGGGATTTGGACCAGGACTTTGCGGCGGTAAGCCCCGCTTCCCTGCCACAGGACCTGCAGCATCTGCAGGACAAGCTGCGTCGGATAGTCGAGGCCCGGATGAGGGCAGCTACGGCCGCGGCGCCTCTCCTGGCCCCTGGGGACCCCGCGGTGCCGCCCCTGCCCTGCGAGGGCTCGGCTGAGCGGCCCGAAAGGCGATCCCCAGCCAGCATCCCCTCGCCTCCGCCCATCCACCGGCACCCCCTAGCCAGCATCTGGCCGCAGTCTGCGGGGTCACCCCAGGGGTCCTGGGATCCCGCAGCATCGCTCCTAGTGCCAGAGGAAGGGTCCAAAGCACAGAGCCTCGCGCAGGGTCCTCGAGCCCCCTTGGCCGCCAGGCCTGCCACGGGCGCCTGGGCGGTGCTCTCTAGCCAGCGTCCCGCCGCCTTCGCCCCGAAGGCGCAAAGCAGCTGGCACCCTGCCGCAGTCACCCGGACGGCAGCCTCCAGCTGCCTCTGCTCTGCCGTCTCCCGGATGGCTCCCACCTGTCCGTGCTCCGCCGTCTCCCAGACGGCTCTCCCCTACCTGGGCACCGCCGTTGCCCGGACGGTACTCTCCTGCCCTGGTGCCTTCGCCGCCTGGCCTGGGCACCTCCGCCGGCCCACTGCCGTCACAGGGAGGGCCCCTCGGGCCGGCTCTCCGCCAGCACCTGGACCACTCCTGCCGGAGCCCGGCCCAGGGGAATGGGCGGCAGCGGCTGCCCCAGAGCGCCTCCCGGGGCCCGGGCACCTTGTCCCAAGGAAGGAGGGGGACCCAGAGGACTTCCCCATGGAGGAGCTGGAATGGGACCCCTGGGACCTCAGTGTGGTGATCCCAGCCTCTGGGGGTCCTAGGGGACACTGAGAACAACGCCTGGGGTGTCTTCGCAGAGCCCCGGGCAGATGTGCTATTTCCCGCAGAGGAAAACGGGGGCACTCCCGGTGCCAGGTGTGCTCAGGTCTGGCCTCAGTGTCATCCCCTGGGTCCAGTCCTGTGCCTGTGGCCTCTGTGTCGTCCCCGGGGTCTCTGTCGTCTCCGTGTCGCCCCCTAGCTCTGTCCCCGGGGTCTCCACCTCGCCCCCTAGCTCTGTCCCAGTGCCCTCCTTGCCCTCCAGTCCCAGTTTGCCGGTTCCCTCGTCTCCCTCACATTTAGGCCCCTCTCCTACCAGGTCCTGTCCTTCCGATGTCCCGAGCCTGCGGCCCCAGTGGGCTCCAGTGGGTCCCCTGCCCGCAAGGCGCCATGTTCCCCATTTCCCTGCCTCGTTCCCTCTGGTCCCGTCCCAATGCCTGGCGGCTGCGCCCTGGAGGCCCTTCCACTAGGTGGCCACCGGGTTCGGTGGTAGCTCCTCAGGTCCAGTTTCCAGGCCTTCCTGGGGCTCCCCAGGTCCCATATTGGGGCAGTCCCTCTGTTCCCCGTACTCTGCCCCTGGTCCCTCCGGTCCCACCCTTTATTCCTGGTGCTCCGCCCCAGGTCTCTCCAGTCCCTTCCATCAGCCCCTGTCCATCACTATCACTCCCTATCATAGCTCCAGGGACTCCAGCTCCACTGCCCCTGGAGTCCCTGTTCCTGTCCCCTCCAGGGGGGAGCAGTCCCCAAGGGCTTTTGTCCCCCCTGTCGGTCCTGGGTCACTGGTTGTCTGTCCTGTCCAGTGTGTTGGTGTCCCTCCTGTTATGTTATGCCTGGTCCCCGGTGAGTCCCCTGGTCCATCTGTGTGCAGTCCATGTCTGTGTCTCCTAGGTGGTGTCTGAAGTCCCTCCCGGTCCTGTCTGGTGTTCTGTCCTGTCCCCCTGGGTGTGTGATCCCTGTGGTCTTGGATTCTGCCCCGGTCTCGTCCCGTCCAGTGTCGTTTTGTCCCTCGATCCCTCCATGTCCTGTCTACTGTTTTCGTCAGTGTCCGTCCTGGTCCTGTTGCTTGTGTTTAACCACATCCTGTTCAAGTTTTTCCCCAGGTCCTGTTCCCGTCACCTGTCCGAGTCTGCCTGAGTCCTGCGTCTGCCCTTGCTGTCCTGACCTGGTGTGCCTGTCCTGTCCTTGGCCCCTCGGGCTCTCGCTCAACCTGGAGGGCACACCCAGAGAGTGTGCCTTTGGGGGGGGGGGGGTTATGTGATGTCCAGCCCTTCCCGGTCTTTCCCCCACAGGCGGGGCTGGGTAGCAGCCATGCCTGCTCCATGTTGCTTAGTAACCTCATGTGTTTGTCCTGTGTTAATCACTCACAGGTGCCCCTCGTTCATTCCTCCCTGTTTCCCATATAAGCTTCCCTGTCGGTCATTGTGAAGTGCATGTTTGATCCTTGTTTGTGCTTAGGCACAGAATAAAGTTCCCTGATGGGGTTCACCAGTCTACACTGCCTCCTGAGTCATTCCGCCCGGCACCATGCCTCGCCGCTCTGCCCGCCGGCATGACAATCTAAGCTTAATTTGTGACCTGACTGAAAGAACAGATACAACCAAATCAGGATGGCATGACAAGAAATAAGACTTTTGTATAATATACTAGGGCAGCATGATATTTGGAAATGTACTGCGATCCAATTTAGTGAAATATATGTATGGATAAACAAACAGATATTGAGTTTTGTAAAACAAGAAAGGAATTCAACAAATTTCTCACAAACCCATCAAGGAGTGATTTAGACAGCAATGTTGAAAATAACTATATAATTGCATCTGAGAACATATGCAGCGCTCATGCAAAAGCAGTGAACTTTAAACATATACTGGAATAAGCATTAAAATTGTGAAACTTGCTAAGATTTTTAATTCCTATGGCAGAGTAACAATGTTTTAGTGAATCTTAAACCCACTGTGGTATAATGTCTGTACAGAACTGAGTGTATGAAAAAGCCTGCTCTTGATATAGCTTACTAGCAATGTAAGAATTGGATGTTGGCATTAATATCACACATCGTCCAACCCTATAATATACTATAGCCATTTCTCTAATTCGGCACAAAAACCGGCATTGTGATGTCATTCAGCAGCAGCACCCATTTTTTCACCAGTGAAAACCAACACCTTGAAGTACCATACTTTTAGAACTTTCTTGAAGTACCAAAAATACGGTACCTGGTGCAGTGGAAAAGCGCTCCAAGTGTCAAAACCGTCCTTTTTTGGTATCACTATGTGGCGCTGCTGCAATCTTGGGGTGATCTGTCTCAAAAGTCCCAGGTCACCACCTATACAGTGTCTCTGCAAAATTTGAAAAACAATCTGTCAAATAAGATTTGAGTTATTGTCTTAATGGGATCAAGGGTCAAAACTGTCCTTTTATCAGCACTATGTGGTACTGCTTCACTTTTCAGGTGATTCCTCCCAGAATATACAGCAGGAGAACTCTGTCATGGTGGTTTTCTCACCATGGCTCTGTTGTAGTGGCTCCAACTTTATTTCAAAAACATATTTTTATGTTTTTTTTAATTGCTTGCTGTTCAACTGATTTTACTTACAATGTATATTACAAAAAAAAGTTATTTGAAAATTTAATCCTCTGCATTAGAATTTAAAATATGATACACTATACAAAGAACATATCTTTCTCACACGGACGCACACCCAGACACACACACAGCTCTTCATCCTTAATGTGGTTAACATACTTTAATTTATGTTGCATTTTTTTCACAGCATACGCACACATTCCCCCTGCCCCACAAAATCCAATCAGGCAATGTTTCAGTCTTTTAGCAACCTGCAATGAACCTTAATTCCTCTTTTGTTCAGCACTTCTGACAGAAAAAGGTGCATGTCTTCCATACACTCAAAAACAAGAAGAAATGGTTCCATGAAAACCTCATGCTCTATTTAAGAAAGCAACAACTGGGGCACATTAGATCTGAAAACATTATGCAACATTTTGTTATTGTTTTCGGGTTGAGCGACTTTTCCTTGAAATGGTGTGAAACACTATGTGACAATTTTGATTTACATTTTCTCTCATTTGGTGGGTGTGTCAGAGGTGTTACCCAATCAACAAATGATAAAAGCAGTGGTCACAATGGATCATAGCCATAGCTGAAATGCTTGCATAACACAATTGGGTGTTCAATGCACTGCTGTTTCCATTTAAATAAATGTGTTACGATGTTACGCTGGGGTTGAATGTAGCCCTGGTCACGTAGCTGTAATTCAATGACTTTGGCCTGCCTTTCCTCTTCCTCCAACCATACAAGAACTGTAATTAAACATTAATTATTCACAATTTAATGAAAGCTTATAAATGACAACAGATGATTGGATGCTTAAATAAACAGCTCTGAAAACTCAGCTACATAGCAGAACAGCTTACAAATGTACATATTGTATTTCATTATTATTCAACTAATTCAGAGCTGACATGTAATGGATATCAGGGTATCCATATACAACTTAAATCTTAAAGCAGAGAGTCATAGAGCAAACATTGACATCAGGTTAAATTATGTTATTTAATGTTATACTGCATTATGAATAACCTAATGAAAATTACAAAACATACCTGAGCCTTCTGAAATTTCCCCCATTTCCTCCGTGTCTTCTGCAATTACCAGTATGATTCCCACCATTCACCTCTTCTTCTCCATTATTACCATGGGACACCAGCTTCCATAGTGCTACCGCCTGCTGTAGAGAGTGATGTACAACCCACCAGTCACAGCGAGCCAACCCCATAGAGTCAACAATGGGCAAGGCTCTTTTTTCCCACTGGACCCTCCTCGATCTGTTTTAAAATTTAATCAGTTCTAGTTCATCACCATGGGTGATGCCTGTGCAATGTTTGAAAAAGATCCATGAAACAGTTTTTGAGTTGTTGTCTTAATGAATTAACTATAGATAGAGCCTATGAAATACAGGCAATCAGACTCAGAGAGCTCCACTTCGTTGCACACAGGAGTGCCTGAAGTCCCCAGGTTACAAATGAGTTCCGTTCACTAAGTTTGTCTTTAAGTCAAATTTATAGGTAAGTCAGAAAAATAATAACAGTACTTAATAATGGTGATAATAATAAGTATACAGTAATAATAAAAGTAACTAAATATGGTACTGCACATCGAGCTGACCAATAGGTGAAGCCGTGGAATGTTTTCATGAGCATCACAAAACTGTGTAAATTCGTTATTATGAACCATTGTATTTAACCCAGATTTTTAATATAATGGCCTTTATGGCAATCACCTTGTAAATATGAATTGCCCGTAATTTGGACATTCTTACACCGGGGACTCCTTGTACAATTAATCAAAGGCATGAATGACTTATATACAAGAAGCAATACTTTGAAATTAACCATGTAACTAACTGGAAACTGGACAGTAGGGACCTGAGAACTGGTTTTTGTTCTCATTCCAGGAACAGGATTTTGAATTAGATGCAGCTATTTAATGTTCTTTTTGGGAAGGCCAGACAGGAAAGCATTATAATAGTCCAACTTGTTGGAAAGAAAGACATAAAAATGCTTCTTCAAAAAGTCTTGCTTGGATGATAATTCTCTGATTTTAGCAATGTTGTTAAGACAATCATTTAAGGTTGACTTAGTTACAGCTTTGATGTAGTTATCAAAACTGAGATCTGCGTCTAGAAGGGCACCAAGATTTCTGACTTCGTTTTTAGTTTAATTCTTTTCTCTTTGCTTAGAAAAGTATAATTTCTGCTGTGTCTTTGTTTAATTGGAGGAAATTTAGCTTCATCCAGATATAAGCACCACACATGTCAAGGGGGACATAGTCATTTGATGAAAGAGCTAAGTGAATGTGGGTGTCGTCTACATAACTATGGTATGTAATCTTGATGTCTTGCAGTCTGGACTTGATAGTAGGTTGGTAGACAATGCAGTAATGGAATCAAGTGAAACCTTGGACAGCTTGAAGGTCAAAAACTCTCTTATAATGGACTACGGTTAGTTTTAGGTGTGGATTTCTGTCATCATTAAGACATGATAAATAAGTTCATGCAGAAATTGTATTAGCATTCCAATGGGATGAACTAACAGATGGCCTATTGTGTTTAATTGTAAGGGATGATAAATTGTGAAGGATCATAAAGAAGTATGGACTAGCAAGTCAACACAAGGTGCATTACACATTTGCAGAACAGGAATATACTTTTCAGTTTTTGTAAAAATTACACTTACAGATTTACATTAATCCAAGGATGTTTAATGAAGCTTCAGAGAACTCAGAAAATAAGGCAATGGAATAATTGTGATGTCCAGCCCTTCCCGGTCTGTGTTTCCCCAGTGTTTCCCCACAGGCGGGGCTGGGTAGCAGCCACGCCTGTTGAGTGTAGCCTAGTTACCTCATGTTCTTTCCCTGTGTTAATCACCCACAGGTGCCCCTCGTTCATTCCTCCCTGTTTCCCTTATATAAGCTTTCCTGTCCTGTGGTTCCTTGTTGGTCATTGGAAGTGCATGTTAGTTTGTTCCCTCTCTGCATTTGTGCTCGTGCACGAAATAGTCCCCGAATGGGGTTTCCTGGTACTTGCTGCCTCCTGCTTCCTTCTGCCTGGCTCCATGCCTCGCCGCTCTGCCCGCTGCCGTGACAGAATGACCGACTGCAAAGTGTGCCCAGTCGACGAATGCTCGTGTGCTGAGCTTCGCCCCGTCGGCACACGACTATGGGACTCAGATCCCCCCTCTGGAGCCTGGGTATAACCCCTGGTGTGAGACCCGAGCAGCGCGCAAGTGCTCCTGGGCCCCTGAGGACGCCATTCCCTGGATCCCTATGGACCTGCAGAGCAAAAGGGGCCCGGTGGCTCCTTGGACTCCGTGGGTCCCTCCCTGGTGGTCTACTCCCCTGTCTCCACTCGAGGAGGAGCGGATCTGGGAAGCCCTGAAGCTCCTAGTGGGAGATCGACAGCCCCGCGCTCTTCCCCGGTGGGGAGATGCCCTCCAGCTGGTACTGCGCTGCTCCTGTCCCCTGGGGATCCCGCTGCACCGTTGCTGCCCCGTGAGGGTCCTGGTGAGCCGCCCAGCTGGTGCTCCCCTGCCGGCATTCCCTCGCCTCTGCCCAGCCGCTGCTCCTGCCTCCTGGGGACCCTGCAGCGCTGCTCCTGCCTCCTGGGGAAGGTGCCGAAGCGCAGAGCTCTGCGCAGGGAACCCTCCAGCCACTTGAGGGCCCTGTCGCACCACCCCAGGGGTGCCTGCCTGCCGGTGCATCGCTTTTGCCAGGACTGTGCTCTCCTGCCGGCTTCCTGTCACAGGTGTTCAGGAGGTGGGCTCCAGCCGGCGCTCCTTCGCCCTGCAGACGTCTCCCGGATGGCACTCCCTGGCCCGGGCACCGCCGTCTCCCGGATGGCACTCCCTGGCCCGGGCACCGCCGTCTCCCGGAAGATGCCTTTCAGCTGGCTCGCCGCCTGCGCTGTCTGGCCAGTGCACCTCGGCTGGCCCGTCACAATCGTCCCGAAGGTGCCCTCCAGCTGGCTCTCCACCTTTGCCCCAAAGGCGTGAAGCAGCTGGTGTCCCGCCGCAGTCACCTGGACTGCAGGCTCCGGCTGGCTCTCCTCTGCTGGCATGCGGACGACTCTCTCTCTCTCTCCTGCCCGTGCTCCGCCGTCGCCTGGACGGTTCCCGCTGGCTGGCTCGCCTGTCGCCTGGCCCGCTCCTGCTGGAACCCAGCCCAGGTGACCTGGCTGCAGTCGCAGCCCCAGAGCCTGCCCAGGGCTCCTTGTCTCCCCAGAGGAAGGGGTCCCCTGGGATCCCAGTGCGTGTTCCCGGCACCTAGGGGTTGCTGAGGGCGACACCTGGGGCTTCCTCGCTGAGCCCTGGGCAGGTATGCGATTTCCCGCAGGGGAAAACGGGGGCACTCCCGGTGCCATGCATGCCCGGCCCCAGTCCCTGTCCCGGGGTCTCTGCGATGCCCCCTGGCTCCCGTGCTTGTCCCGTGGGGGCCACATCGCCACCTAGTCCAGGTCCTAGAGGTTCCCCATCACCTACCTACTCTGGTCCCGGTCAGGCAGTTTCCTCGTTGCCCCCTCATCCACATCCTCTGACCTTGTCTCCCTCAGGTCCCAGTCCAGGCCCTCATCTCCTCGTGTCCTGCCAGTCCCTGCCCTTTGGTCTCCTTGTCCTCCAGTCCCCTCCTTGGGTCCTCAGTCTCGTCCCATCCAGTGTCATTTTGTCCCTTGATCCCTCTGTCCTGTCAGGTTTCCTAGTTGGTGAGTTTTCCTGGTCTGTCTTGGTTCCACGGTTAGTCTTGGTTTGGGTCCTGTCCTTCGTCCCTTGTCCAGTCTACTGTTTTGGTCAGGGTCCATCCTGGTCCTGTTGCTTGTCATGAGTTTAACCATGTCCTGTTTAGGTTTTTCCCCAGGTCCTGTTCTTGTCACCTGTCCAAGTCTGCCTGGGTTAAACATCTGCCCCTGATGTCCTGACCCAGTGTGCCCATCTTGTCCTTGGCCCCTCAGGCTCCCCCTCAATCTGGATGGCGCACCCAGAGTGTGCCGTGGGGGGGTGTTTGTGATGTCCAGCCCTTCCCTGTCTTTCCCCACAGATGGGGCTGGGCAGCAGCCACACCTGTTGAGTTGCCTGGTTACCTCATGTTTCCCTGTGTTAATCACCCATAGGTGCCTCATTCATTCCTCCCTGTTTCCCTTATATAAGCTTCCCTGTCTTGTGGTTCCTTGTTGGTCATTGGAAGTACATGTTAGCTTGTTCCCCCTCCGTTTGTGCTCCTGCATGAAAGTCCCCGAACCGGGTTTCCTGGTACCCGCTGCCTCCTGCTTCCTTCTGCCCGGCTCCATGCCTCACCACTCTGCCTGCCGCCGTGACAATCTATTTGTGATGCATAAAAGCACCTCAATCACCATTGTGTGAATTGCATACACTTTCTACTTTGGGTATAACTTTAAATGTATGAATTACTTACCACTGTAAACAACTGATCTGCTGGTATGTAGATGAACCAAATCTAGCTGGCAAATATTACTTGGAAGTCTGTTAAACACTGCGGTGCTAGGTTTTCCCAGTTATATGACCTTGTTATGAGTTTGATTTAGTCCTTAATTTTGAATCAGTCCTGTCAGTAAAAACTCACAGGGTTAGAACTCATGGCTTGACAATTGAAATCCTGTGGCTGTCAGACTGATGCCACCATTGGGCTCTTGAACAGGACTCCTAACTCCAATTGCTCTATGGACACTGGCTGACCCTGTAGTCTGACCCCAAAAACTTGCTCTCACCTGTATGTGTGTTTTCAAACCAAGTAAGTCCAACATAAATGGCTCTCCATTACCAATTGAAATTAAGTACAATTTATATTGAATGAGGTGGTCCTCCTGAAGACCCCCCAGCCTCTCTTTTTGTGAACTTGTAGTGTCCAGTAACTTGGCACTGTTGGAGGTAGCCTAGTTCTATTAGTATAGTATCAGTGCTAGCTTGGTATTATATATTGTTAGCACTGCTCGATTGAAGTTAGTAAATAAAAGAGAAAAGATCTGTAAATGTGGACCCTAATACAAATGAACTGGTGAAGGTGTGATCATCAGTAATGGCCTGACAGTCATTTACCTGCATAAGAATCATTCTCCATTGGGAGTGGGGAAACCAGGTCACAGAGGTTGCTGGGCTTAAAACACAAAATATTAGGCACAGCTCCATGACACATTCACACAGTTCACGTAAGATTAAATTTCTCATGGTTTGCTTGATTTTGATAATTTTATCTAGTTTAATAGTTGCTCTAGACTATTAATACAGCTTGTCACACAGCCAGATTTCAATATTTCAGAGAGCTTTTTTAAGATTAAAAATATTTTATTAGGTACTTACTTATCATAAATGATGCAACCAGACACAGAAGAAAATTCTTCTTATGGGTCTTTATTTCCCAGTGGCACTCAATAGACAACAGCATTAGTTTTTGTAATTTTGAGAATTTGAGGTAATCACAGTGCATGAACAATTCCAGGAAAAGAAAACAGACTTTTGTTCAGTGCCTTCTAATGGCAATTCAATCTAATGGACTTGGCATATTATACATCTATAGGCAACTGGAGACAAATGCATGCATAAGTTTTTCAGGGTCTCAGGCATCGTCAAAGAAATGTCTTCTATATACACAATGAGCGATCAGTCTATCATTGTCACGCCCGCATGGGCGGGATGTAACAGCTGGGGCTGATCACCTCTAAATTAGTGCCGCGTCTTAAGCAGAGCTACCGTGTCCAGTCGACGCAAAGTATTGTTGCCATGTACTGGAACCTTACCGAGCGTTTTCTTGTCTCTCGTCTCCCCTGTATCCCTTGCCTGCTCTGTCCGACCCGCTTTTCTTGCCTGCCCGTCCTGCCTGCCCTCTCTCTCCTGCCCTGCCTGCCTGCCCTGCCTGCCTCGCATGTTCTGCCTGACCTGCATCCTTTTTCCCCGCTTCCCTGCCTTCTTCTCGTCCTGTGCGCCTCCGTATGACTGACCTCACCGGCTACCAACCTCTGGCGATCCACCCGACCACGAATCTTGTGCACTGTTCTGGTTCTTGTTGTTCTCCACTCCTTAACAAACCCGAGGGCCTCCCGCAGCCAGGGATCCGTCTCCTACTCTCTGTCTGATTGTTACAATTATGTGCTGCAATTTGATGTTCATGAAAGATTGGAAGACCACAGCGGCATTTGCAAACCCAAAAAGCATTTCTTGGTATTTGTAATGTCTGTAGGTGGTTACAAATGTGGTCTTCCACTCATCACATTCTCATATGCAGATGAGATTATAAGTACTACGCAAATTGAACTTTGTAAAATACTAAGCTGACAAAACCTGCTCCAACATGGTGGGAATCAGAGGCAGAGGGGAAGCTAAACTTGATGGTCACTTTGTTGAAGGCTTTGTAATCGATGCAGTCCCCTGTCCTTCTGGAGGTAACTGGAGTGGTGGACAGATGGATGAATCCTGATTGAAAGGCTTCCTTGATGTACTGCTCCATAGCCTGAGATTCTGGCAAGGTGATTGGATAAACATGACTCGTGGGCAATGGCAAACCAGGGAGCAAGTCAATTGTGAAGTCAGAGAAACAATGTGGTTGCAGTTTCTTGGCTCTGGATTTACTAGACATGTCCCAGAAGTCATGTTATTAAGCAAGACTGTGAATTTTCTTTGTGATTTCTTCTAATTGAGGTAGAAAAGACATGTAGTTGGAGGCATGGACGGAGAAGCAGGATGGATTTCAAGCTGTGATCTCTCCCATTAGTCAGGAAAGTTGGGGGTCATGTCTACTCAGCCATAGGTGTCCAAGGACATATGGATCATGGGGAGTATTTTTCTTTAATGAAAAATGCCGAGCTGGAGAATAATGGCAAACAAAGGAAAGTAGACACACAAACTGGCACTAGGAGCAGGGCCGGGAATCATGGTCATCGATAAGGGGACATCAGAAGAATATGCTAGGAAATTCAGGCACTTGGGAGAAAATGGGAATATAAAAGTACACTCGATAATTGCACATCAAAACAATTCCTCGCGATGGGTTGAGTGGTTTAATCACTTTATGTAGACAAAGGCAATCATGGGAGTTGGTACCAAAATGAGTTTCAGCAGTATTTCAAAATGCTTTACCAACAACCATAAATTTATTTATATGTGGAATGACAAGGAAACCTGCGTTCTGTGATCTGAGTGGACGATGTGGTTTGTGAACTTGAAGTAATTTTGTCAGGTAGGCAAGTGCTATACCATTAAAGTAAACAATGTAATTATAGTTTTTTCATCCATTATGCTAATCTTAACCACAGTTATAGAGCATTCCAAAGCCACATTTCTCAGAAATATTCAATATTTGTTGAAAACTGGAAGAGAGGCATTTCCATACTGAATGATAAAATGTGCCAGTCTTGGTCTTGTATTTTCAACATAGATTAATATTTATTACTACCTTGTTATTAGTCCATCACTTATCATTCATCATTCATTTGTACCATTGATTTCTTTCACAAGCTAATGACAGTTTTTCTTCCCCAATTTGCAAAATGCCACCCTGATGAATAATGCTGTTTGTAGTATGCAATCCCGCAAATTTTTGTATTTTGCCCCAGACCTCTTTCGAGTGGATATTATGGCTTGCAAAATTATTTTGACAAAACTTGTTTTTCCGTAGCTGTAAAGGTAAACATTTTGTGGCCCATAAAGAAAGTTTGTTCCTCCAATGACTATATTTATTGCAATACTGATACCCTGTTCAACATAATTTTTCCATCAAGGTTAGAACTTAATGTAATTCTAGCCGTTTCATCCATTAGTTAAATAAGCAGCCTATTACAAAACAAGTAAAACCTCTTACTTACACTAAGTATGACAATAATGTGCCAGAGCAGTTTTACTCTTGCATTGAGCAGGAGAAACTGACTGTTTGTAGCTAACAAAATCTCTAACCCACCATGTATTTTAAATACTGTTTGCATTCAGTTTGTGATCTGTTTGTCATTAATATAAGACAAAAACCAAACACGGCAGTTGACTGACTCACATTGGTAGCAGTACTAATTGCTTATTATTTTGAACATAATGCATGCATAATGCAAAAACTGATAATGCAGGAGAAATGCGTCATTTTAAAGATGAATCATTATAAAATGTGAATATTATACTTGGTCTAGTGGTTCTTTATGGCAGAATGTGAATTCTGATTACAGCAATTTTGCTGCTGTTTTGACTGTTAGTATATAAACCATGCTCACAGTAATATTTCTTCTTTTTCAGCAGCTGGATCTTTAACATTCCAGACATTCATTTTTTTTTCCATTTTATATTTCCTCTCAGTTAGTAGGCCTCATTAATATTAGAAAAATACTCTGCTATATAGTTGTCATGATGATGGTCTACTAATTAAACTAACTGATTTGGCACACTATGAAATACATACAGGGAGATTTTACTGAGGTGTTAATGCTACACAATATATTTTTATAGGTATTGCAAATATTATACAGACACACAAACTGGCAAAGGGAAACACCTAATCATATAGTGTACAAATTTGGCTCTTCTTGTATTCCTCGGTTTTCTCAGGGTTGGCGGCGAATGCTGTCAGAGTTTTCCAATATTTAGAGCTGGGACGAAATGCAGAAGACTTACTTGGCACAATGGGCAGTACAAGCCCAAGCATAAGGAAATGGGCTAAGCAGACAGATGACAGGAATGAGGCATGGAGGGGGGGGGGCAAAAGCTGTTTCACACCAGAGGATTCGCAAGACACGGGGTTTGTTTACCTTTACTTAAAAAACATGTGCAGCTCAGTGATAAGAGACATAGTTATACAAGCTCATTAATCTACTCTGAGCGGTAACTCAGCACCCTTTCTTCCCCCACTCTCCCTCTGCATCATTTCCCAGGGGCCCCTTTGGACATGGAGGGTGCACTAGAAAAGACTGTCACAGTGCAGTTCTTCTGGAACGCCACATTTACAGGAACGCACCCTCACCGTACACACAAAACATGCACACACAATTGTGGACTAAGTGTACACCTTCATTTGCTGTTCATTTCTTGGTAACCATGTTTCTCCAAAGTGATGTCATATACTTGAAAAGTTTCTTGCACTTTTGAACTCAAAATACATAAATATAAGTCATATGAGTCCTATAAACATGATTTGTTTTTCTCAGAAACAGTTTTGGTGATATGTCGGTTCTGAATATTTAAAAAAACATAAAAATGTTTATATTTAAGATATCTGTCAGTTTTAGTTGCTAATTAAAATGGAAAGCCCTCGTGAACTTGTTTGAGAACAATGTAATGTGTGCAAATAAAGCAGGAGACAAATTAAAACTTTCAAATGTGGAACTCTGAGGCAACACATTGATTGTAATATAATAAAAATACTCTAGTTTTTCAGATAGGTCTAGATTTGTCACATTCATTCAGTGCTGGTCGAAGCCCATGTGGTGCCCTAGGCAAGTGTCACCGCTGCTGCCTTCTACCCTCATCAAACTTCACTGCCTAATGCAATTGTCTCACATGGCACTCTCCACGCTCCTTACAGTGATGGTGGTGGTGGGGGGTGGGGCTCAGCAGTTTGGTAATTTTGCCTGCTCAGAAGATGGCACTCTAGGCAGCCTAATGGGTTGACTGGCCCTGTATTTATTGCATCCCCAACACAAGCTGGGATAATTCTTGAAAACATCATATAATAATATCTGTGGCTGAAATTTGGTACATATATTGGTCTCAACCTGGACAGGACACAGATCATTTAGTTATCTGGTGTATCAGGCAATATGTTGACGCAGTATCCCCTTCACAGCACCTTTGCATACCTTTTAGCCGTACTCACTAAAGTCACTAATTCCGTTTAATACATGAGTACCTACTATCACACTGTTAGATTCCAGATACATCTGTGCATGTCACAATAATCACTTACCATTTTAATTGCACTGAATAGTTTTAAAAAAATTATAGTGCAGCACTGATAGTGACTGGATCATAATGACAAGTGTTTGTGCAAGCTAATTCATTATAATACAGCACATTAAAATGTAATTGTTAAGCCCATTTAATTTCAATTTTTATAGGGCAAAAACAGTGATTAAATTAAAGATTAATTAGTATTTCATTCTTTGTCCTGTTTGAAGGAAAGGTTAATTTGAGCTCTCTGGACTCTCTGATGCTTTAACCATCAAGCAATAAATTTTTAATTAATCAGCAATTAGGCTTTCGTTTAGGGGCTTTTCAACAGAAATGAAACCAGCCATTGTATCGAACAGCATGCAAATGAATAGCCACCCTCACAAGGCACGGGAAGTCGGAGCTCATCAATCTATCAAAAGGGGCGAGCGGCTCCCCAAATCCGGTCAGAACATAATGTCTCATTGACAGATTTTTTTTTCTATTTAATTAGATTTCTTCGTTTGAGAGAAATGATGCTGGGGAGGGAGTGGGGCATGTGGTACAGACAGCTCTCAGTAATGTCCTACATTCAGCTAGAGCTGGGCTGCTGGCTCATGCATAAATAGGAATTCCAAGAGGGAGTCTTTGGGCTGTGAATCACTTCCTGGCTGTATTTCTGGTGGCGGAGGAAGCGTCTCCCAGCACAGACACCACACTGAGGCATAAATGCAAATCTGGCAGAGAGCAATGCCAGCATGGAAAAGGGAAACAAAGACATCTTTTCTACTCTCAGCAAAGGTAATAAATAACCACTAAAATGAATAAAAGGAAAAGCAGAGGTCTCAGATTGCTGTGAAGATGACATGCATGGCAGGCAGTTTCTGTAGTTACACCCAGAGCTCATATAACATCTGTTCCTATGCATCGCTTTTATAACACAGAACTCCCTACTGCCTAAGATGAGATGATTATGAGGTCAGTTCTAGCAGAGCAAAAAGGACTAAAGAGTCAAGGGCATCTGAGATGAATTCAATTTTTGCCCTGTTTCTGTAGACAGACAGCTACATCATTACATGATTGCTGCAACAATAAAAATACAATTTTTTTTCTATATGCAAAATAAATCTTTACTACGTTCCAAAGTGGCTTATGATTACTGTAGTTCTCCATTCCGAGATTTTGATTTGAAATAATTTGAAATTATATTGGTGAGCCTGGACATTGGAGTTATCCAACATATTGGCCCTTGGCAAAGCCTGGATAAAGCTGTGGGGACTCAGCAAAAGACCCAGAGGGAAAAAAAGGCATTTTAATTGGCCAAGCTGAAATGAATTTTGGATGCAATGTACATAGTATAATATGTAAACTGATAAGTGTGTCTGTAGTATTATAAAGTTTATAATGTATTGAAGTGTCGAATGTTTTAAAGACATCAGGGGCTCTATTTTGACAATCCAATGCAAAAGTGTAATGCGCAAGGCGCAACTAAAAGTTATGAATGTGTCCAGATCCATATTGCTTTTTGATGGTGGAAAAAACAGACTTTGCGGCAATGCAAGGAGCAAAAAAGTTGTTATAACTCTTTTAATTATTCAGTGGTGTGTTTTGGGTGTAACAGGCAATGAAACAATCGGAATGGCACGTCACCTCACCTTTAAAGGGCATCGGCGCATGAGATATGGCAGACTGCTATTATAATAGCGCGTTTGCCTGGCAAACCAGATCGGTATTCCCCCGAGTGAAATGGACGTGCTCATGCGCGAGGTGAAAATGCAGGAGCACATCATCTACATCAGTACCATGTTCCACCTGAGCCTTTCCAAGTGAAGCAGGCATGGAATGAGGTAGCAGTGAGTGCACCCTCATTTTGTGGCATCACCAGATCATCTGCTCAGTGCCGAAAGCAGTATAATGATGTCAGAAGACGGGGAAAACAGAAGCTCACTGATGAACAAGCATAGTGCCTGGGAATGGGGACATAATTATGCTTGTTTGTTATTTTTTATTTTAATTTTGGGTCTGCTGTTTGCAAAATATACATAAAAGTACATTTGTTCAAACAAAACAACCTACAGTATTTGAAGGTGTTTTAAAATGTTCAAATAAAAAGCAATTAGGCTATTACTTTTCTACATCTCAAAATTTAGATTCCTTACCAGGATATAGACGATTCAGCTCTTCTGCCCGATAATCCCTCCCTGCCCGTGCTGCTGCCGGCATAAATTCCTTTGTTGGCGTCTGCTCATGCAGTTCAGCATCACGGCCTCTAAAGTCCTCTAATGTATCCTCATATATGTCCAACAGACATCCGTTACGCTTGGCAATGTTATGCAACAAACAACATGCTACAAAGAATGACCTTCTAAGAACTGTATTGTAATGTTCCACCTAACTTATCAGAAACACATTTTCAACAATCCAAATGTCCTTTGAATTACAGTATGCGCTTAATTCTGATTAAAAATGTAAAAGATTTCTTAACGACAGTTTGTTCTTTACTAAACACATATGTATATTATTTTGGTGTTTCATTAAACGGTATGAGTAACAGATGTACTCTATAACAAAACGTATATAAATTAAGTGAAATAAAATAACAAAAACCCATTAGTGCAATTAAAGCGTGTATCTGCATCCGTAAAGAGCGTTGTGCACATTTCTAAAACGCACCACATAAATACAATTTAATAATGTGCCACTGAGTTAGACATGGTTTCTGTTGGTCAAAAGCGCAGTGTCATTTCGCTGCCTTAAAATAGTAACGCACTGACAATGCGCCCGGCCACGCCTCATTTTAAAAACACCACTCCTACGAGTGCAAAGTGGGCGCAAAATCATTTACTCTTTTGACGACGTGTGCGCATGGTGTGAAAATGAGCAATATGCCGGTATGAAACCAGCAAAAGCACTTTGCATTGCGTTTTCCCCCGTGCAAGGTAGGGCCCAAGTAGTCTAAAGCAGTGGAAAGTCTATAACAACTTTAATGCAGTTGGTGTTGTAGTGAATAGCACCTATATGAATTGCAACAAGAATTAATATAAATTAAAGTATAATTTATTATGTATTTCTGTAAACCATTTGAAGCCAATTTATTCAGAAATGTTATTAGATGTTATTAGAGTCAGAGCTATGGTTAGGGTTGCTATTAGGGTTATGTTTTAGAGTTAAGGTATATTCTTGTATATTTGAACTAGTCTAAGAACCATTTATTGACGTTGGCTGCACTGCTTCTTGAGCTCCTAGTGGAGGGTTGTAACAAGGACATCTCCATATCCAACAAGAATAGAATGAATTCTACTAGAATAATTACTCCAGTGTTTTTTTTTCTGTTGTATAACTGTTGGACACAAAGGTTTTATGAATTGAGTTAATTTATCTACCTGTCGACGCATGCCCTGCGGAAAGGTTTTATTTTGTACTCCTTTATGTATTATTTGTTCATTATGTGTTGCTTGAATAATTTTTAATAGGTTTTCGCATTATTCCTGTTTAATGTTTTCCTATTGCCTCCTGATTCTGGTGGCCCCATATCGCCCTGTTCCTGATCATTTAACAGCCTCAGAACAGTGAATCTTTTCTTTAGGGAAATTATTATTTTAAAATCACCACAGAATCCACAGATGGGCAGTAAGAAAACAAAATGTCCCATGTTTAAGGTCTCACCCTCCCAGGCTCCCGATGGTCCACTATATGTTGCAGTGGGGCTGGTTGCTGGATGATTTTCCACCGTTGTTCAGTGGTCCTTTTCAGGAGGTGCCTATGAAAACTCAGTTCATCCATAGGCAAATCATTCAGTTGTAAGGCAATGTATCACAGTTCCTTAGGTCCACCTTGTATTTGTGAGGGCTGTGGCTTTCATTTGTTTTGTAGGTGAGACCCCACCTTCACTGAAATTAAAAACCTGAACTTTGTCAACAATAAATGTATCAATAAAAAATGAATTAAATCATTATTTGTTTCATTTGAAGGTATGCTAATGTTTTGCAGTAACACTGCTTCATCGGAGGATTGTGACCTGTTTGGAGTCAGTCACCATTTTCATAACCTTTGCAGTGTGGTATAGGGATGTGTCTTCCGTTAATCCCCAGTTCCTGGGTGTTGACAATGGGGAGAAGTCCATCCAATCCACTTTTTATTGTTCCCTATTTCAAATTTGAACTGCACAAACAAGCAGTAGCACTAGTTAGTTTAGGTTTTAGAGTTAAGGTACAGAAATATACATTGAACCAGTCTAAGAACCTATTATTGACGTTGGCCGCACTGGTTCTTCTGAGCTCCTGCTAAAGGGTGTAACAAGCATGTCCCCATATCTAACGACAATAGAATGAATGCCTAATAATTACTCCAACATGTAGAGCTAAGGTACAGGAATATTTTTGAACTGATCTAAGATCGTTTTATGGCCGTTGGCCGCGCTGCTTGTTGTGAGCTCCTGTTGAAAATCTGTAGCAAGGATGTCCCCATATCCAACAACAATAGGATGAATGCCTGATAATTAATACAGGATGTAGAGTTAAGGTACAAGAATATTCTTCGAACTGGTCGAAGAACCTTTTATTAACATGAGATGCAGTACTTGTTGTGAGCTCCTGTTGAAAGGTTGTAATAAGTCAGGTTAGGGTTGCTATGAAGGTGAGGATTCGGTTTGTTATTAGTGTTAATATTAAAGTCAGTGGTGCTGGGTTTTGAGTTTTGAGTTTGTAATGGATGCAAAAATAAACAAGGAGGAACAATGTACTTCTCGAAGTGTTGGAGTGGTGCGTTCCAGGGTTTTAAATGTGTGAGGACCCTTGCTGCTGAATTCTGCACATACTGTTGTCGGTTTTGGTTCTGAGCAGAAACACCAAACAGGACAGTGTTGCAGTAATGAAATCGTAAGGTAACAAAAACATCTCAGTTGAAGAAAGCTGTCTTAGTGATACTTTTGATATGTAGTGCGAACATGGGCTCAGGGATTACACCAGTGTTTCTAACGTGTGAAATAAAACCTGGGACTGTGAAGGAAACATTGTCCATTTTTATTAAAACCCCTGGGGAGGAAATGGTTATGGCCTGCTTTTTCACTGCTTAGACTCAGGAAATTGTCGGCCAGCCATTGCTTTACATTAACCAGACAGGTAACCAGAGCTGGGGTGGTAACGTTTGTGTGCGCCTTGTATGTAAATTGCACTGAGTATCATCAACATAGTAATGGAATTGCAAACCATGCAATCTGATAATGGCACCAAGCAGAAGCATATACATAAGAAATAGCAGAGGGCCAAAAACATATCCCACCAACAATGACAAGTTGCTGTTGGAGTCCACTTTGGTGGTGACACAAAACCTGGGGAACCCTCTGGTTCAGGTAAGATCCCCTGATCAACCAGTTGGTCCTGAAGGTAAAATGTGCAACATGAACAATAAAGAAATACATGACTACCAACAGGTAATCTTTACGGCACTGATCAAATTGTTCTTGTGTGGGGCAAAGGGTGAAGGAGAGACCACGAAACAGTGTATTTCTATTCTCCCAAGCAACTTTTTGATTTGGGGGATCTGGAATATGAAGTCTTCCCCTAATCTAATTGTAACACAAATCCTGACTCAAGCACCTGTTTACCTCTGTGGCAGTGCTCAGGCAACCAGATCTGACCTTCCATTTGTTTTACAGGTTGATGCTTCTAATGTGGGACTGGGGACATATTCTCCTAGTAGCATGGAATGCCCAATTTTTGCTGGTACTGCAGCGTGTGCCTGCTTCACATTAATTCCACACATAGGTGCACAGATGACACAAATCAATGCAAAAAACGCATGGTAGCCACGATACATATGTGTATGCGTTATGAGCATTATGAGACTGAACCCTACAAGCTAAGAGCTATGATGATGACTGAACAGTGAGCAATAAGATTGGGAGCTAATTGTCATTAACTCAGAGCAAGATTACCAATCAGCAACAGGTTTGACAGATATAGTGTACGTATTTCCATTTTAACAGAAAAGAATTACTCAGAAAATAAAAACATATTTCTAAAATCTACAGAACATTATCAATGATAATTCTTTTTCATTAAACAGGAATACATATACTGTCTAGGGTGTAAAGAGAGTTTATCTAAAGTGTTGCCTCAGTCTAATTTAACGTAATCTTTTTAAAGAAGCTAATACGGTGATCCCTCGCTATATTGCGCTTCGACATTCGCGGCTTCACTGTATTGCGGATTTTATATGCAAGCATATCTAAATATATATCGCGGATTTTTC
>JAAGVU020000040.1:13371956-13392269 GCA_011763525.2 Mormyrus iriodes | reverse complement strand
GTCTTTTTTTACATTATGTTTTATGCAGCATTATACAGTGACATATATTTTGTTGTAAAAATAAAAGTAACTAAAGAAGGCGCCTCATCTGTCTCATGCAGTCTTCCCCCCCCCCCCCCCCGCCACATACACACACACTCATCACACATTCCTACCCCCACCCCACTCGCTCAATAATTCATGACTGGGCCTAGAGGAGCCTGTCCATGGAGAAACGAGAAAACATTCTCAGATGTCACAGTGCTTCCTGCAACTGGGAATGGGCACCACTGTGTTTTTCTTATCACAGTCTAGCACATACTCTCTGAAGACCATCTTCAACAGGACATGCTATCTATACCATACCTTTTCAAATGGTTTAAGCTTTGCTTTTATTCATGTTTAACCTTGTCATTCGTTGGAAAAAAATGTAACATTTCAAGTATATTGATAATCTCATGACAGCCAAGTTCCCCTTTTTCAGTTGTTTTTTTCCACATTTTTCATTAGAAATATCCATCTGCCTTCCAACTACTTATCTGGGTAGCCTGGAGCCTCAGGGAGGATATGGCACAAGATGGGTACCCCCTGGGCAGAATGGCAGTCCATCGCAGAGCGTACACACAATCACACACTACTGAAAATTTACAGTTGCCAGCTGACCTACCTGCATGTCTTTGGACTGTGGGAAGAAACTAAAGTATTTTTAGGAATACTGTGCAATAGGGTCATGCAAGCTCCACACACAAATATCAGAGCTGGAATTAAACACCCCTGAAGGCATAAGGGAACAGTGGTGCACACTGAACCATCATGTCACCTTGGTAAAAAATATCTCATACTGTATAAATGACTATTTAGATAACTTTTGGGCAATTGCACTCCAGCTTCCTTTATATCCTCTTAAATTCCACCGGGTTCGTGCACGGATTTTGTCATGCTTGCCCTGCCACCCCCTATATACCAAACATAACACCGATGGAATGCAGCGTGCTTTGGCTCAACACAGTGCCCACTAAGCATGATCTCAGACAGAGTTTTAATTAAATGGAGCTACTCCACTGGATCCATTCCCATTTTTGTCCTCATGCTGAACTACAGAAGAAATAAATAAATGAGAATCCTATTCTGCAAGGTAATGCCTAAGTTACTGCGATCGCTTCACGCTTCAATGACAAGCATATGACATGACTTTAAGGTTTTAGCTAATTGAGGTTTTGCAACCCATGCATGGCGTTAGTCCCCAGGGCGACTTTGTTGTGCTGTTCTCAAATGCTGAAGCATAGCAAAGGGGCTTGCTGTTCCATGGAGTTTTATTGACTATTTCATACAACCACCACAGCCTACATTGCAGTGGAAATTGTTTCATTGTGAATATGAATGTGAACAGGACATGAATCAGTGCTGCAACAGCGTTAAAGCCAGAGATTAACATAACTGGTACGTAGGTACGCCTTCACTGTACAGGTATAATATTTAAAATGCAGGGTAATTTCTTTTCATAATAACATAAATGCTTAATTAGTTTGTGCATTTGTGCTTCTATGACGGGAAATTACTGTACATTTAAATCTTTATACCATGAATGAGTACTTGCATACCAGTTATATCAATCCCCAAAAACAAATAATAATTGATTATTGATTATCATGCAGGGGCTGACATGCTTGTAGTAATATTAAATTAATCTAATATTATACAGCTTACTTGCAGTACTATAGCAAAGTGTCAGTTACCTTTTTCTCTTGATAGAATTTAAGTCTGATTTGATGCTGTTTGTAAGTCTTTTGTCATTGTCATAGAAGTACTATATTTATTAACATTGGGAAATTACATTGTGATTCTTCAGGGTATGTATGTGGTTTTTCACGCATGTAAACCCGTTGTTATTTCTTTCGTTTTTTTTGCACTGTTGATGTCCTTAACATTCTCATTGCTCATTTCATTTTTTCAGATAACAGCACATTGTACAGTATTAAAATATGAATTGTTTAGATATGATCTAATATTCCAAGTCAGGATTGACTGCTTCAGGTTTATGTTTCACAGTCCAACCTGCCAATGCAGCGATATCTGTGGAAACATGTCGGTCTTAATTCAATCATACCTTAAGGGATGTTACATCCCATTTGCAAGGAGCAAGGATAGTTATAAATCCTTCTTCTTATATATATCTGGGATATATTATATATATCCCAGTTCTCATTATGCTCAACAGTCATTTTTCTCAGTTTCTTATGATTTATTTTCAAAATAAAATCCGATAAAAAACATTCAAAATTGCAGCTACTGATCCAAGGAGCTTATTTATAACAATGTTTCTACATCTTTTTGGAAGAATTTACGTTCATATGAAAACTCAAATATTCACACGAACAGTAAAAGTCAGATTCATAAAACTTTGCATAAACTGAGGTATGCATCTTACAATTCCTTCCACTTTATCATAGGAACATTCACAGGTATGTGCCCTGTAAAACCCGCCCCATTTCCACCCAGAAATTACCATAATTAGCAATGCAAATTATCCATGTCAATAAGCATGCATATACTATTTTTGTGACGCCATTTCAGAGACAATGGGAAAAAGGAATTTCTCACATTGTGAAGTGCCGACTTTAGTGTCCAAGTCAGAGGAACGCCAAACCATTTTATTTGGTAGTGCATCTGCTGGTGTAACAAATAAGAAAAGAATTGTCGAATGGCCACTGTTAATGCGGTCAGCTTACCAAGTTGGACAATGGCAGAAATAAAAAAAATGGGCAGATTTAAATGCGCTGAACTGGTGTTCCTCTTCTCTATGTGGTTGGTGAAATGGGCTTAAGTGGGTAACTGCTGACTCCTGTGAGTAGTATATGTACATATCAGTCAAATGAAAAGTTATTTAAACTAAAACTCTGGCATACATTTATATTACAGGTGAAGTGAATACCATTGATTATCTCATTACAATGGCACCTGTCATAGGTGCCATTATACATTAGACAGGTGAACAGTTAGTATTTGCTGTTCATGTGCTGGAAGCCAGTAAATTGTAATGGCTAGACAACTGGATCAGAGCATCTCCAAAATGACATGTCTTGTAGGGTGTTCCTGGTATGCAGTGGTCAGTACCTACCACAAGTGGTCCAAAGAAGGCCAACCAGTGAACTGGTGATGGGGTCATGGGTGCCCAAGGCTCATTGGTGAGCGGTGGAGTGAAGGCTGGTCCGATGCCACAAGCTCCTGTAGCACACATTGCTGAAAAAGTTAATGCTGCATACGATGGAAAGGTGTCAGAACACACAATGTATTGCAGCTTCTGCGTATGAAGCTGTGTAGCTGCAGACTGATCATAGTACCCATGCTGACCCCTGTCCACCACCGAAAGTGCCTACAATGGGCACGTGAGCATTAGAACTGGACCATGAAGCAGTGGAAGAAGGTGGCCTGATCTGATGAGTCACATTTTCTGTTACATCATATGGACGGCCGGGTGCATGTGTATCATTTACCTGGGGCAGACATGGCACCAGGATGCACTATGGGTAAAAGGCAAGCCGACAGAGACAGTGTGATGCTCTGGGCAATGTTCTGCTGGGAAACCATTGGTCCTGGCATTCATGTGGAGGTTACTTTGACACTTTCCATCTACCAAAACATTGTTGCAGACCAAGTATACCCCTTGATTGCAATAATGGCAGTGGCCTCTTTCAACAATACAATGCACTACAAACATTGTTCAGGAACGGTTTGAGGGACATGAAAAGTTCAAGGTGTTGACTTGGCCTCAAAATTCCGATTGAGCATCTGAGATGTGCTGGGCAAATAAATCGACAACACTTTATTTGCATAGTTCGCTTACAGAGCGTTAACAGAGTATTTCTAATATCTGAACAACTTCGTTGAGATTTAACAATTCAGCTGTGTCAATATGTCTGTAGATGTTTAACAGAATACACAGTATATAGAGTAAATGTAACATTCATGAACTTACCTACATATTCTTAGAATCATTTCATTCATTTTGAATACTCACTCAACCAGTGTTATATGAATTGTTTAATCTCAACTAATAAGTTGTTGAAATGTTAGAAATACTCAAATAAAATACACAAATAAGAATGTGTGCCCTCTGTAGGTGGACTATCCAAATAAAGCAATACAATTAATCCGATCCAACTTGCAACTTACAGGATATGAAGGATGCTGCTAACATCTTGGTGCCAGATATTATAGGACACCTTCAGAAGCCTTGTGGAGTCCATTCCTTGACAGGTCAGAGCTGTTTTGGCAGCACGAGGAGGACCTAAACAATATTAGGCAGATGGTTTTAATGTTATGGCTGATTGGGGTGTATATATATATGATCTACATTGCTGTTTCTTAAAATAAAAGCATCATGCATAGATCCAGGTCAATATGCAACATTTGTTAATACCATGTTGGCGTCACAAATGAATTGTATGTTAATGGCATTAAACTGATTTTTGAGTTTGTGCATTCTCTGATGGTGCTTTTATTGCAATGCGCATGCAGTCAACAGCACTGACAACATTAGGAAAGCCGGACATTGTTGCAAATTGCATTGCAATGTTTGCCTGTACAGCCACACTAAGACACTAGGGAGTCTTAATATACTGTCTTGACAGTCAGTTAATACCAGCCACAACTTGATAAATAATGGAACTCAGTGTAGGCTGGGATATCCCTGATCTGTCAGCCAGTTCTCATTGGTACGTTCCTGTTGTCAAAAATCAAAGTGTTGTCAGTACTTAAAGATGAACAAGAACAGCATGATTTTGTAATGTAGGTTGTTCAAGAACTGGGGCGAGTTCATCACACAATTCCAAGAGAATCGTTCTTGGCAGTCTAAAACAACTGATAAGCTACAAATCCTCATTAGAAAAATAATCATTGTTATCTCTAAATACTTACTCCCCACACAGGTTGGTGCCTACTTACTTTGACTTTTCAGCATGCACACATCTAACTTAGACTGTACAAAATGAGAATATTAGCATCTACAGCTCTGAAAAAAAAAAATAAGAGACCACTCTATATTAAAAAAATCTGCATTTTTAAATTCTGGTTTAATCGAAGCTCTGCTGGCAAAAGGCTATTCTGCATGGTAGGCTTCTTCCAGGCCTAAAGTTTCTAAGACAGCAGTACACAAGAACAAGGTGAAACAGGAGACACTGGAAATGACCAAAAACCAACCAGGAAGAGGGAAAAAGCAGCTTTCTAATGCCAGAGATGACCGTCAACTTATCCAGCAGTGCCTCGTAAATCAGAGAATGACCTTAAGTGACCCTCAAAAAGAATGGGAAACATTAAATGGTGTGACGTGCACTGCTAGGACAATTCATAACACGCTCCTGGAAGCAGGACTAAAGACTCATAAAGCAAGTAAGAAGCCCTTCATCAATGAGAAGCAGGGAAGAGCAAGGCTGAAATTTGCAAAAGAATGCATATTTTACACAGGCGCAACAACCAATAAATGGAAAAATGAGTGAAACTCAAAATTTTGCTGTGGTCTCTTAATTGTTTCCATAGCTGTATAATGTCCCATCCCTCTATTTTCTGTAACGGCTCACCCTATTCAGGGTTGCAGGGGATCCGGAGCCTATCCCGGAGGCTACGGGAACAAGACAGGGAACAACCCAGGATGGGGGTGTCAACCCATCACAGGGCACATTCACACACCATTCACTCACGCAAGCATAACTACGGACAATTTGGTATTATAAAGTCATTCATGTAAAGCAATAAAACAAATAATGAGTGTTAGCTGTATATCAGATATAATGAAGATGTTTCTGTATTTATTAACATGCATGTGACCAAGAGCTAAAACTAACTTTAAATGCAACTTAGATACACATTTCTATCCGAACTCTTGATGTTGTTTTTTTTTCCTGTTTTCTCCAAAATGTCCATACGACTGCACTGGACCATTCGTAAATATGCAAACTTTTTCAAGGTATGTTGTGTTTATGTTGTTCCTTTATAAACCCCTAAATTTTCATGTAAATGTCCATGCAAATATTTCTCATATTTTTTGTTTATATGAAGCCTTTATGAATCACCTGCATGTGCACATTTGTAAAGAATGAAGGCACAAAGTTATTGGTTTCTCTAAGCATGAAAATATATAAGTAGTAGTTGGACAACACACAAAAAAACTCAAAACAATAGCAGTATAAACAAAAATCAAGAAATAAAAAAGATGAGTTTTGCAGCTTCTTCCAGTATTACATTTATCTGACCTGAGAACTGACATGCTCCATGGGAAACATTATCAATTTCTCCTGCCACCATCTGTCCTGTGTTGCAGAACTGGGTTTCCATGCTGCTGATGGTGAGATATTTAATAATTCTGCACCATGAAATGCAGTTTCAGCTGACGTTTTGTTATTTTGCGTAAGTGTTGTTGGCTAAAAGTAAATCTCTCAGGCAAGTTTCACAACGACACCATAGAATGGTTGCTTTTGCAAGTTATATACAGTAACTTTATAAATGATGAAAATCAGCTTCAGATTAAAATGATCCCAGGTGACATACCTTATTAAAACATATTACCTTCAGCAGCCCCCATTCCCCAAGCTCCTCCTTCAGAGATATGCATTTATGTTGTGTTTTACTAATTTAATCAGCAACAGAGAACTGTTCTTCTCTCTCCCCACAGGCAAAATTGCCAGAAATTAGCATGAGATATATGATTTTGGCATGCCCTCTGAAGAGGCTTTTCCCAAGCAGGATGCCAATGGCACAGCGTTAACAAAGGCAAATACCTTAGCGAATGGTATCGTGTGGCTTGTGTTACTCAACAAGAGGGCAGAGACCTTGGAAATAACACATGTCCAGGCTCTACAGAGCAGATGGTGGTTTCTGCTGGGGCCCTCTGGTGGCTGGCACACCAGCCGCCATTCCCACTCTTCAGGCTAAATGTTCCAGTATTAAAACAATAAATCAAACATGATGAGTGGTGTTCACCTAGCCTAGGTGAAGATATTGCCCCATGCTTGTACTGAAATGGTCAACATGTCAAAACCGTACAGCAGAATGCTTCCAGTATAGTGCAAAATGGAAAGTCAATGACATCAAACCCCATATGTCTTATAAATCAAACTCTACTAATTCTATTCAATAAAACTACAAAGGTTCTACTGTGGTGTGTATGTGTGTGTGTGTAAAGATTAAGATGGACTACGGGTATGTTCCTATACGTTAAAGCAAAATTAAAGAACTTGCAAATGGCATGTGGGTGTAGTTATATAAAATTTTTATTGTATGGTCTTATTGTTGGATTCTATCAACAGTCACTGACTCTAGCTTGTTTTTTACTGGTACACTTAAAAAGAACGCCAGAGCATTAAAAGACATTTGACATTTGAATAGCCCAAATGTCTGCTAAGAAATGCATTAAGATGATACAAGGCATTTCCCAAGAGGTTCGTCACTTCGGTCTGAGAATCAAGCAGTAAAACATCAAATTACAATTTCGGCATAACAAACTGTCGCACTTCTATGACAATTCTGTTACAGCTGGATCGGGGAAGAACCATCTATAATCAAATGCACACTGGTGGACTGTTCCCATGGGTCTCTTTTGTGCATTAATCCACTTTAGGATCTGAAAACTGCCACTGGAAGAGCAATTTGTGTAAAGTACTGGATGCAGGACTCACTGCTGTGCAAGTGATTGCCATGTAACTGAATGTGCTATTGGACCAAGGCAGAGGTACTGCCTCCACAAGCCCTGGGGAGACTGGGGATGTTTACTCTCAAGCCGCCAAGGCAGCAGCTTCCCTCCCTGGGCCTGCTGATAACAACCAAAGTAAAAGCCAGGCTAAATGTTAATTTAAGCACATTGAAAGATGGCAGTGCTAAACCTGATACACAGATAGAAGCTCCATGTTCCATATCTGTAGATCTATCATAATTGCAAAGCAACATTTGACTATACATTTGTGTTGGTGATATTTGTGGAAGCAGAAATTTTATGGTGTGTTTCTATAAAAGTTTATTAGTAACATGAAATGAATTGTATGTTGAATGAAAATCTGATTACACATCTGTTTATACTTAAATAATTCAATCCATCTATCCATCTTCTAAATGTTTATCCTGGTAAGGGTTATGGGGTGACCTGGAGTCTATCCCAGGCAACACAGGGCAATTATTATGTTTTGGTCTGGTCATTTTTTCCCTAATTATGATAAACTGTTTTTCTCATTTTGGGGTAATACATGGCGTTTATGAAGTCCAATGAGGGAGGGAGGGAGGGAGGAGGTAGGTCAGTAGATAGATGAAATATACTTAAACTGAATTGAAATGTTCATAAAAGCAAAAACTGTAATAAAAATGACCATCCACAAACAGAAGCAATGTGACAGAAATGAATTCTGTAAATTACAACTACAAAAAAATTAGGATAAATGCTCTTGGAAATTCCTGGCTAACGAGCCAGTCTTCTGTGATGTGAAAATACTTATGTGAGAGTTTGGCAGCATGAAAGGTGATTTTCAGGTGTGAACAGAAGGATGTAATGGAATCAAAAATGATACACCTCCCCATTGTTTCTGTAATGAAACAATTTTGAAAATATCATTCTTATATATACTGTATATCCACTGGTTTCATATCTGTTCCTCTCCTTCTGTGAATGAAGATAATCTAAAGCCCATTAGGATACCAGAGCTGCGTTGTGGGCTACATGTTTATGAATAGGAAAAATAGATAGATCCTTATGTATTTATCGCACAGAGACAGACGCTCTTTAGGGTTTTAGATTGTTTTTAACTGCCTATAAAAACCTGCAGCCCATTACATGATATGCACAAACTTTTGAAACATCCTTTTTTCAAGAAACATTCAACTTTTTCCATATTTAGTTTTGTACTTCAGGCAATATTAATTTTTACTGTGAAACTTGCAATTTCCATGTTTTTACAATAATTGAATAATTTACCATTGATTATCATTACAGTAATTACTCATCCATTATACAGCTAGTGGAATATCTATCATGTGACTTGCTCTTAGTGCGCAAATGTGTCCCATGATAAAATTAAAAAGAAAAATTTGTAGCAGCCATATTTTGTTTTGCCATTTCCCATCTGCTGTTAAAAATTAAGCATTGTCTTCCTTTCTGATAATGTAAATGGACTGACTAAATGACAGAATGCATAGCCTGATTTAACATTTTGATAAAACTGCATCAATCCTGAAAATTTCCAGCCAAGGAACAATCAATAGCTGGTTTAGTGCTCAAATGTCCCAAGGGATGTTTCTTATGTGCATATATGTAAACAACTCCCCGAAATCACTGGATTACTTTGTACACTGTAGATTGGAAAACAAGTGCTCATGCAGTATACTAGAAAAATATCCAAACATCCATCTTCTGTAACTGTTTACCTTTTACAGGGTCACAGTGAGCCTAAAGCTTATCACAATCAAACAGAGGGCACAAGGCAGAGGTCACTTCTAATCAATAACGAAAATGTTCCATATATTGTGACGTCGGCAAACCAGCTCCTGCTCTAGTGCACGGTTGCAGCATTTAATTTGCATGGCCTGGCATGCTTTGCTCCAGGTTGTAAATAGCCCAGTGTTTGTTAGCTTTACGTAAAACTGTAACATGTTAAACTGTATTTATTTACTTACCTGTATATGTCCTGTTGTCCTTACCTGATCCTCAGGTGTCTTCATTTCCCTTTTAAATACCCACCATGTTTACCATCGACAGTCGAATGTGTGACCTCCCTGTCATTTCCCCATTGCAGTGTGTGTAGTGCGGGCTGATTTGTGCTTGTGACTATAACAACTATCCTTTTCAGGTCAGAGCTTATTTTATTTCAAAACGTTGCCTGAGTGTCATTCACCAAACCTGGGTTGGGCAGACACCACAATATATAAAATATATAAAACTTGTTATATGTCTAGCTTGTTAATAAGTGATAATATTTATACACACATTGGCATCAAACTGTTTCACAAGAGTTCACATGAAAAAAATGGTGGATGAAAAGAAAATAATCTGATACATATTTAACCCATTCATCCATCAATTCTCACAATGTAAGTCAGCTAAGCAGGGCAGCCCAGACTTTCCATTCTCTAGAAACAGACTCCGATGTGTCCTGGCTCTGCCATGGGGTATCCACCCAATTGGAGATGCTGACCAGATCTTATCAGCCTCATGCTTCCACTTCCCATTACACGAGAACAAGACCTCGAGATAATTAAACTCCTCCACTAGAGGTAGTTGTCCCCCCTCAACTGAAGAGAGCAACCCACTCTTTTCCAAGAGAGGAGCGCAGCCTCTGGTTTGGAGGTGCTAATTCTCACCCCGGCCTCTTCACACTAGGCAGTGAATCGTTCAATGCACTCCAAAAATCACAGTCAGATTTGGCCAAGAGGACAACATCATCTGCAAACAGCAATGATGCCAGCCATAATGCCCCCCCAGATGCTTTATGGTTAGCTATCCCATAAACAAAAACCACAAATAGGAACGGAGACATAGCACAGCATTGACGAAAGCCGACACTACACTGAACGAACTTGACTTTCTGACAAGAACACAGACATGACTCTTTCTGTGCTCATACCAGTACTGGATAGCAGGCAGGAATGACCCAAATTCCCCTCGAGGGATACAATCATATTGCTTCTTCACATCTACAATACATGCAGAGAGGGTCAGCACACTCTCAAGTACTTTCACACAGCCCTACAAAGGAAAAAAAAACATTGTATGCAGCTCTACACTTGTGCAAAATGAACAATATTCTTCATCAATTAAAGTTCCTATCATAAAATAAACCATCCAATCTCCTTCCATACATTTTGTATGTCTATTATATAGAGAATTTCTTTTTTAGAAACAGGCATTATATTGGAATAATTGATAAAAAAAAAGCCATGAAATCGATGAGCACATTTCATTTATTCAACTGTACAGCAACCGAACCTTAAACGTTTTTAGAGATGCACAAATCATGTGAGCAACAGTTTACTTTTAAAACGAGTTTTCCTTGTGTAGCCACAGAGTTGTTTGATATCAGAGCCTTATTATACAAAATAAAAGTCTATTAATTTTATGTAAGTATTAATGGCACAAGAAATTACATTCTACAGAATACAGATATACTTGTATTAACCTTTAGGCATATTGCATATACAGTAAGTAACCACTAGGCCAAGCATGTTTTTTCATAAATTTCATTTTTAATATGGCATTGAACTGAAATATTCTTAATATTCACTGTTTTTTAACATCTCAGCTTTAGAATTTTTGCATTGTTGTTTGATGGCCTAAAATTAGCCTCATTCCCCATTATGTGGCCTTGTCACCGCCTGTGTCCTTCCACACTGACTCTATTACCCAGAGCTCAGTAAAAGCATCAAGCTTAATTAGATTGCAAGTCCCCAAAAGTTTATCAATTAACACGAGGTTGTCAGCTCTGAAAAGCTGTGCTGAATTAAATTTTACATGAATTAAATTGGTCAATATCATTCAGAGGGGTGAACACAGATACCGTTACAGGAATAAGACAATGTAGTTACATAAAATATGAGGTAGGTCAGGACTGGAACAACCTCAGTAATGTCAAATGCCACTTATAATGAGTATTTTTCTTACACTATTCTCATATATTTTAATTACGGAATGTTACACGGTTGTGATTATTTAACAGGGCACAAATTAAAACTCAAAATGAATCATATTTGCTAACATATAAAAATTGCTATAATACATTTTGCAAACATGCTCCTTTAAATTAAATACTGCAGTTGTGTACCTTTTTTGAAAAATAAAATCTCTTCTCTGAAAGATCTAATCTATTCATTAGGAATAATTATTCTGAATGCTCAATATTAGTGCACTTCACAAAATACCAAAAAATACCAAAAGTTAAAATGGAAGTTAGCTTTTTGTATCTGAATTGCTGCAATTTCACAGATTAACAGGCTGCATATGAATTAAGATTTTTTGAAAAAGGAGAATCATTATTTATTCCATCCAAATTAAAAATTACATCACAATATGTGCTTTTGAAATTCACAGCTGTTTAAAAGAGATGACACGTGCTGCTAATTTGCAATATGATACATCACAAAATGTCCACCATACACAATTTATATGCTGCATATACAAGGCCGGACTAAGAGTATTAAGTGCCCCTGGGCAACAGCACACATGACATCAAGTCAGAAAGTAACTGAGCTGGTTGGTGGGACACAAAATACAGAAATGCATCTAACACAGGGGGAACGTCACAAAGGCCTTTCAGTGAGTGCCATATTAAAAGAACAATATACAAGCATATTAAATATTTTAGATATTAAATCACATTAACTTGTCAAAAGACATTTGTGAATAGGACTTGGTGAGGGGGGCAGGCTTATGGAGGGTGGCACTGCCTGGTGCTCCCTGTGGACGTAATGCTTCTGCGTAGTGCCAACATGCCTAAATGCCCATATAATTAATCCAGAACTGCATTTCTATATCTGTATAAACGCAGCTTGTATAAATTAGGAGTTAATTAGAATAATTAAATCAGGAGTACTATGGTGACAAACGTATTCAAATAGGCACTGCATGATTTTGAATTCTCAACCACATGAAAAATATTTATGTTCCTCCTATACTGTAAGTAGAAGGTGGTCAATTACTAGGTACTCAAAAAGATTGGAAATAACAGAGACAAAGACTTACAATATCCACAGAATAACCATTATTTATAAAACATATCCAATAGACATTCACCCCCAAGGTAATCATAGACAACATTAGCCATTGTATGATCAAGTTTCTTGATAACTTCAGAAAAAGTGCCATTGGAAACACAAACAAAACTCACCCACAGAAATGTGCTAATCATTAAATGTCATTGAGAGCTGTAGGATAACTTGCAGAATATCACACCTCCAGGGACCTATAGGAAAATATGTTTTGTCTCCAAATATAAGATGACCTGGCATTTTAAAAGCATGAGGGGACATCTGAGGCAACTTGTTGATTTATCTCCAAAGAAAAAGAGCTGTCAAAGATCAGTGTGAAGCTCTAGTACACCCTTTAACCTGTGATAATGGTTAAGTCAGTGACCAGATATGAACCCTGGGAATCAAAGACTCAATTCAGTAACCTCAGGCCATTATAACACTGATGCATCAAGAGAATCTCTTGGAGGTAAAGAAACTTACAAGGATTTATTGTAAGGCTTGGTATTTTGAAATTATGCAATAACAAAATTGTATTTTTGGCACTGTGCTCAGTTCTGTATATCATCTGTATTTGTATTACTGTTTTAGACTTCTTTGATATCAGTGTGCAATGTTTTTACATTTTATGTTCAGATGTGCCAGAAAATACCATGTTTCGTGTCACCAGCAAATGCATGTGGTATAAATTTAACCAACTTGTCTTCTAACCACTTATCCTAATCAGGAGGGTGAGGGAGCTGCCTGGAGCCTAAACACAGGCAGCACAGGACACAAAACTGGGGTACACCCTGAAGGGATACTGCTTAAAAATACTTTGTGATAATTTTATTTTTGTAAATTTTCACATTTTAATAAATAACTACTTATGATTTATATGAATATTATTATTAATAGAAAGCTTAAAATTCTGCAGTGGGCAGGGTTTCAGATTAATGAAGCCTCTTAAGTGTCATTTGGGAATTTCCTGTTTGGAAGATAGAAGGTAGACGTTTTACACTAAATGGTAATGCTAAAAAAGAACAAACCACATTTAAATAGTAAAAATCAGTTATTATTACATGTATTATCGGTGCCGCAGTCATGCAGTTTCTCCTACATATTTTACACACGAATTGAATTTACTCTTCCCAGCTCGAAGGGAATTGCTATGGTCATACAGCGCTTGATGAAATTAGAAAGCATGCAAGGGTTATGCTGCTCACTAGAAGTGCTTCTGCATTTACAGGAAACTGTAGTGTGGCAGACAAATCAAATGAGCAAAATCACACATGTTTTATCCGCATCTCCCCAGTCTTTACAGCTACTCGAATGTTGTAATGCATTAATGCCTTGCAATTGTTGCCATGACATGACTGCTGGATTCTTGATTCAGTGGGCAGCGTGTAGCTCTGCAGGCCTGAATAGTTTAGTACAGGTGCTAAATAAATGTAAACAATAAACAAGGAGTGCTTTGGCTTTGTTGTTTTTCTGTTTCTCAATCCAAACTTTTATTTTACCGCTTCTATCAATCATACGTTAAGATAACCCTATCTGAAATAAATGCTTGAGCAGCTTGGCTAATTATTGAGCGATAATGCCTGCAGACAAGTGAGAGATCTTCAGATTACTTAAGGGCAGATTTTAATCTCCCCTGGCGTATGTGGAGTAACGAAAACCATTTGCAAAATTTGAGATGTCAGTTCAAGAACGAGAGGGCCATGATGTTCTGTTAATGTCTTCAATGGCAAATGGTTTGGGGGCATATTTATAATCTGTAGTAAGTCAATGTCTGGAAAAAGTATTGTCAGGTGAATTGCAGCCTGGCTCAGAAAAACCCACTTTGATAGCTGTGATTTTTACTTTTATATTCAAATCCTGGTGCTCTTTCATAATTATGTCAAACTATATATTTGGGACTTTTTAAAATCCTATGAGCACAGTACAGATGGGTATGTTATTTATACAAAGGAGCACTTCTGTCTCTCCCCCTGAAGTAATAAACGTAGCGTAACACCAGCATTATGATTTTTCTGTGGTAAAATGGCAGGCGTTTTTTCCCATATTCCGTCTAGGGCCATATGGAGACAGGTAACAAAACACGCATTTCATCCCGAGTCATAATTATACACATCTATACATTATTTGTTAAACAACTGAAAAGAGATTTTTAAATCTACAAGACAATGCAATTCCATAGGCATATATACACCCAGTGGCCACTTTATTAGGTACACATACATAGGATTAGATACAACTCCCTTTTTTCCAGAACCGCTTTGAGGGATGACAAGTTCTGTGCTTAGTGAAGCCTTTCTGCACACCACTGTTGTACTGAGCTGTTATTTTTGCACATGCGGCCTTCCTGTTATCTTTAATAAGTCTGAACATTTTCCGTGGCCCTCTCTTTTTAACAGGGTGTTTTCAATCACAAAGCTGCCTCAGACTGGATATTTTTATCACACCATTCTCTGTAAACTCTAGACACTGCAGCGTGTGAAAATACCAGGAGGGTGGCTGTTTCTAACATGCTAGTACCATGTCTGGCTCCATCAATCGCACTGTGCATAAAATCACTTAGATTGTAAACTTTAGCCATTCTAATATATAGTTAAACAATAAGAGAACCTTCTGAACCCCTCTGCATAGTGCATGTATTCAGTTCCTGCTACATGGTTCACTATTTGATGGATAGACTAGACAAGTAAAGTTATCACAGAATGTTTTTGAATTTTTTAAATAACGTTTCGGAGGCATGTTTGAAATTACAATACAAATTACCCTGTTGTAGTTTGATTTCCAGTGTTTTCTTGTTCAGATAGGTGGGTGTAAAACATTTATATTATCAATGAATAATAATAAAAATTGAATTTAATTATATTATTTTAGTGGAACCCTGCACTGGAGAAGCAGTCATGGAAATGGATGGGTAAGTGGATATTATTATTTGTAATTTTTCTTTTTATCAAACCACAACCTCAAAATGATAAACATGCAAGCTAGAAAACAAAATGACATTACTGAGACTATTAAATCCCACTCTCCTCCTTCTCTTTGTGTATTGCATAACACAGTAATTAGTTTATGTATCAGATTTAAACTCCCAAGCACCAGTTCAGCGAATTCAGACAGAGGTGACTTCTCAGAAATCTATGTCCCTCCAAGTACAATGCACTTGGTAATGTCATCTGAAAGTCATAGTATTAAAGACTTCATGTCCCATAAAAAATTCAAAACCTATTCCTGGAAGCTTTAGATCCATTTTGTAGGACAATAAAAGCTTCGTAATGAGTTTTCCACTCATGGTCAACCCACCAAAAATCCGCCCCTCTGATTCCCTAAGATTCCTTAGGACTACTCAAGGTCACTGTGAAGGACAATTCTGTAGACAGACAGACCGACAGCAGACAGACAGCCAGACGCTCTTTATACTCTGTGCCGCTGCAGCTTCAGAATACTTCAATTTTCTTGCAAGCATTATCCAGGCACTGTAATGCTTAAGCATCACCGACAATCCATTATACAGTCTGTGAGTCAATTAGCAATGGCTGTACTTACTGGAATTTTACCATCTTTTTTGCAACATTATGTCAGTTCACATTTTTTTTAATCTTTTCTACAGCCATTTTAGATTTCATGTCTGGATTACTAGCAGTGATTTTTTTTACCCAGAAGTGAGTAATTTGAATCAATGCTTCACATGCCTAAATTATATGACACAGTGGGCAAATCTAGATGAAATTAGTCTTTAGGACATTTGTACATGCTTGTGATAGAGTTTCCCAAAGGTGTTTTGGCATACTGAGTGCGATTACAGCTACTCAGTCAAACTGCTTTCAGATTTATAAGTCATGGAAAATGCAGTAAGGGAAGAAAATGGCTCAATTTTAAGGAAGGGAACTGATTAAACATATTTACTCCTATGGGACGAATTTTGAAACAAATTGCCTTTCTCAGTATGTAGTGTAACCTGTTATATACATATGTATATATCTCTGCCTTTCTGTGTTGTTCCCTGCCTTGTATCGGTAGCCTCCGGGATAAGCCTCTGAACTGCAGAAGGCTACATGGTGAGGTAGGCTCGAAGTTTCTAAGACCACGGTACACAAGAACAAGGTGAAGCAGGAGACACTTGCAATGACCAAAAGCCAGCCAGGTAGAGGGCAGAAGCAACTTTCTAATGCCAGAGATGACTGTTAACTTATCCGACAGTGTCTCATAAATCGGAGGATGACCTGAAGTGTGTGTGTGTGTGTGTATAAATAACAACTTTAAATAATGTAATGAAACCCTAATTTAACTTTAAGAAAACTAAGAGATCATTTAATAAAAGATCATGCCCAGAAATACTGGATAAACTGTATATGTATGACTGAAACCTATTCTTTCAAAAAGTCCATTTAAAACATAACAATTGAACTCAATTGTTTAAAAATTGCCCAGTTCACTGGTTAATTGCAATGGTCTACAAAAAGAAATGACTTGTATGTGGTCCAATTTTCAGTTTGTCCTTTTTAAGTAGTGAAAAGATATGACAAAAAAACATGGGGAAAAACAAACTTCCCATGTTATATGTGTTTAGTATACAGATACTTTGTGACATCACATAAAATGAGCTGTGTACACCTCAGGCCACATTGGGAGATAGTCCCTGGACCCAGGGATGAAATACACCCTCTGAAAAGTCATTTCCCTTGAAAGTTATAAACCTAAAAACATACGTTTAAGGTGTTGCCCCCATTAAGGGACAAGTTTAAAAGAAAAAGTCAAAGACTTTGAAAAAGGGAAAGTTGTTTGTTTTGTTTGAAATGTGTTGTAAGAAAAAAAAAATCAGTCTGTGAGTCTTATTTGCTCTTACCTGCTGCAGTATTTCTGTTGTTGGCTCTGTTCCCATTATTTCTATTTTTAATGGTTTATAATCCACAATTGCATCTTCATCCTCATAAACATCATCATTATTACTTCATTTCAGTCTACAACCCTTTTGATGAGGACATTCCCTATTGCACTTTTCCAGAAACCTTTGTAGTACCATCACTTGGACTTTGTGTATGAGTATTCCTGGTCTTTTTTTAGTCATTTTGTACATATATTCTTGTACTGTTGTTGTATCAGTTGGCATTTACTTAATACAAATATGTACATTGAGGATTCTTTACATTGTTTTGATTGATGTTTGGCAGTTGATGTATTCATTATAATTTGATATTCCAGTCCAGCCTCAGTTATGGCATTTCAGAAGCGTGGAGAAATAAGCATTTTCTCAGATATTACTTTACAAATTAAACCTAAAACAATGGAATGAGACACCATTAGCACCACATGTAGAAGGCTATCCTTACACAGCTGTCAGTGAAAAATTTAATGGTTTAAATCAGTGGTTCTTAACCATTTTTTGAGTTTTGGACCCCTTTTTGAGTCTGGTGAAAGCTACAGACCCCCTCCCAAAAATATGCACATAAGCACATAAACTCAATTTTGCTCGCACATGACTTTCACCATGTGAAACCACAAACACATTCACAAACTGTATAGTGCAAATATCACTTCATACATTCTGAAATTGTGCTCAGAAGGTGGTCGGAAAGCTCCAGTCTCGGCTGTTACAAGTGTAGTTATAATAACAAAGGCCGTCTTTCCTTACCATCATGAAAACGCATAAACATAGCCTAGGTAGGTCAACTTCAATATTTGTAGGAACAAGTATGTATTTGAAGAAACTACAACTCAGTTGAATCTTACCAGTATATGAGAAGATTCCCAAGCTGGGGTAAATGGTGGAAAATAAAAAATAAGCATTTATTACAGGGTGGCACAAGACGCCGATTGAGCAGATTGCAGTACAATCTGACCGTGTACAATAGCACCCCATGTCACCTTACTGGCTTTCTTCAGTAACCAAAAATACATATACGAAACATTTCGTATACAAGGTGACAAAAATAAAATAAGTTTATATAAAATACTGTGAACATAATTGTTCATTTTTAATCTAACCATCACGGATACCCTAAGACTCATTGACTTTTTAAAATTAATTGGTACTTCTTGGTGTCACGGCGGCAGAGAGCGGCGAGGCATGATGCCGGGCAGAAGGAAGCAGGCGGCAAGCGGAGGCAGGTGAACCCGTTAGGGGACTTTATTTAGTGTGTGCACACAAGCAGGGAGAGGCTACACTTAAACATGCACTTCACAATGACTAACAAGGAACCACAGGCCGGGGGAAGTTTATATCATGGGAACAGGGAGGAATGAACGAGGGGCACCCGTGGGTGATTAACACAGGGAACGAACATGAGGTAACATAGCAACACTCAACAGTCATGGCCGCTACCCAGCCCCGCCCGTGGGGAAACACTGGGGAAACGTAGACCAGGAAGGGCTGGACGTGACACTTGGGAATGTAGTGGCATTCAGTTACTATATTTGTGGTGTGTTTGACATGTTTGGGTATTTGTGGTAAACAATTTTCTTGCCTGTTTTTTGTGTGCAAATAATATTTGGTGTATATCTTAAGCACTGCCTTACTGTTAACCCTGAGTATCATCCCTCTGGTACACATAACAAGATGGTCAAGACCTCTACTGAAGTCACATCACAAGGGCAAGCTGTAATTATGAAGCTGACACCATCATTGTTTACTTCCAACATTTTAAAAGCAATACTAGGAAAAAACACATTTAATTGCCTTTTATCATAAGTTTTGCTTATAAATTACTCTATTGTCCTGTTAATCAAGTCTAAAACATTTATGCACGTACAACAAAACGAGTCTGCACTTTACAGGAGGCAGGGACTCAGTGGTGAGAAGAGCTGTCTAATAAGGGGAGAATAATTGCCTCTGATTGCTCTTACTAATCATTAGCACAGAAAATTCTGAAGATTAACTGTAAGGTCATAGGCAGTCCATTACCAGAAAAGTATAAGTTAAAGGGCCCAGTTTTCTAGATTTATCTTTAAAAATATACTGTGAAAAACAACCTTTTACAACTGGATAGGGATGCATTTCCTGAAAGAGATCGATCTTAGCGAACGATGAACAAGATAACAAACGATGTAGGTAAAGAAAAAATTAGTGTTTCCAAAAACCCTTCATTATTTCAGAATTAACAAACAAACTTTAAGTAGTACTCTGCTGGCTCCTCCCCAGTCTCCAGGAAAGAAAAGCACAGACTATCGATAACAGGGACATCGGTCCCACGTATTTCAGTGAAATCTTTTATATGATTGTCACACCAGACATATGCAAATGTAAAAAAATAAAAATAATAATTAGAAAATCAATAAAAACATTTCAAAGCAACCAAAATTAAGGTCAAAATAAATTAACCTATTTGTTGAAAATATAAAAATGGGCTCAAAATGTGATGTTGCTTCCATATAAAAAATCTCAATGGCAAGTAGCGATAGGAAAAGGAAGTAACAGTTCTCATAAGAAGCCTTAAAACAACTTATTTAAATAACAATAATAAAATAATTATTGCAATGTTGTGCAGCATACTACTCACAACAATAACAGCACAGCAGCATCCATCCATCCATCCAGTTTCCAGAACCGCTTATACCATTTCGGGTCGCGGGGGGTCCGGAGCCTATCCCGGAGGCTGCGGGCGCAAGGCAGGGAACAACCCAGGATGGGGC
>JAAGVU020000040.1:13356397-13371856 GCA_011763525.2 Mormyrus iriodes | reverse complement strand
GGAGGAAACCCCACGACGACACGGGGAGAACATGCAAACTCCACACACACGGAACCCGGGCGCAGACGTGAACCCTGCAGCACAGCAGCATTCAGGTGGGAAATCTCAACACTCCCAAGGACTCGTGTAGGCACCAGAATCACATCCTCCACATGGCCAAAGCACACTGAACAGCAGTGTGTGTTCTTTGGTGTGTGGAGTTACACCTATACCCAGCACAGCTGCACGGGGGATTTAACACTGGAGTCAGCGATTATTCACTAAGAGGATAGCTACTATCTCCCAATAATCCCAATATCCCAATAAGCAAACAGACCATTGCCATCTGACACACTGTAAAGCTGGACCAGATATAAGCATTGTGTACTCTCAGGCCACTTGGCAACAATATCTGTAAATTGTCCTTGATGGTTGCATATCACCTGAACATTTAGATCTAGTGCCAAGAACCCTTTTCAACAGGTACAGATGGGATTCAAGAGGCTGTGAGTATGAATAGGTTTGAGGGCTCCATCCACTGCACCTCCAATGCCAGGTATGTCTGCAATGGCATGGAAACCAATTTTAGTGTCATGCAAGGCATCCCCTCCTGCTGGACATTGTATGTGGTTGTGGGCACGGTGCAACATAAATGTGATCATTACATGCACAGATGCAGGACACAGCAGCCTTGCTGATGCCATGTGCATCACTGATGGTCTCCAGGAATCCACCAGTAGCACAGAAGCAAAGAGCTGTCAGAAACTCTTTTAAATTTATCCTGCACCACACCAAGGAGGTTTACTATTTCACCCCAAGCTAGCCTGTATTTCTCCATGAATTGCTCATTACTGAAATGGTCCAAGGGGTTCATGGCCACCCACAATATAGAATTTAAATAAGCAACTTGGCTTTCTGGATGGAGCCGTCTCAAAATGTTGTCTTTGGTTGAGTGGCACAATTCTTTGCCACTGTTGGTCGTGAGGGGTAACTCACCTTCCCAATTCAAAGGATACGACTGAACACATAGCAAGTCTGATTGCTTACCTGATTATGTAGCCTGCCAGGGTTTTTCAGAATTTATGAATTGTGCCCCATTCCATTCATGAATTGGAATTTGAATTGGCCACACCCTGTATGAATTGGAAAGACGATAATAACAATTTATATATATACTTACCTTAAATATGTACTAGTGAGTACAGTGAACTTTGCATGAACTTTATTTGCATGATTGTAAGATAAAAATTGTGTAATTGATTTATCCTATTCTAACAATATGCATTTGGTTTATGTCAGCCCTCTAAGTCTTTTTCAATGGGCATATATTTATTGTTTTTGCATTCATAATTGTTTATGTGTGTTAGCATTTGTGAGGAGTCTTCAGTAACTTTTCTTGTGTCAGTGGGTTGTCAATAGTTAGGGCTATGATAGGGTTACTTGTACGACTGTACAAAGTGCTTTTCCACCATGGTACACAAAATGACAGTTAAATTATTCATTCTATAGCATTCTTTCGTTCTGAATAACAGCAACTATTCAGGTAGGTGTTTGATCGCTGACAGGTACTTTTTGTTGTCATAAATATTTGTGATGGTGGGGGGGGTGGTTGGAGCAGGATTCAGTCTATGCTGTTTATGTTAGCATGCTGTGTAATTCATAATGAAATATTAAGATGTATTGTTACAGCTGCATCCACACAATGTATATGTACTCTTGTAAAATCAATTCCATTATAATTCTACTTCCTTATATTCAAATTCGAATTCCGATTGTGCACCGCTTTTTCAACCAATTTTATGAATGGCATTTGATTTTCAAGGGCATTCTTCAGTCAATTCTGAATGGTGCACAATGCTGTTAGGTACCCTTAGTGCATACAGGTGTTACAACAATGAGCAGTTGATCTTTTTTTTTGTTCTTTTTGTGCTAGTTTATGCATTACATTATAGTTTTATACTAAAACATTGATCTCTGTGTCTCTGTGACAGGACAGTGGGCAAAAATTCAAATAGAGAACGACATAGAAAATAATGAGTGGGTCGGAGCACTCGTAAATTGATTATGAACTATTTTAGTTATCAAGGGATTTGAGAAACTAAGTGCTAGATAAGGAACTACTTAGTGTTATGAAGCTTTCAGGAAACGCACCCCAGAATGAGAAGGCTTGTTTTATTTCACTCTGCTGTGCACAAACGCATGCTAAGATGTAGTCAAACACTGGACCAAACTCAAACAAATAATAACACAGGAAACATTCTAAAGTATTCTGTCGTAAACATAAACTGTGCAATGCCATTCTTAAACAGAGAATTGTTTTAAATAGGTTTCAATACCATAGTTACGTTCTTATGAGCTAATCATCTGTTGAGATGGTTGCTCCCATCAGGGGTCATTTAAATCCATTGGAATAAATCCATTGCTTTTTCCTAGACATGCGTACTCACAGCCCCTTGACAAGATTTTCCCCCAGTCCAATAAGTTTGTTTCTCCTTGACTTGGAACACCGGCTGTGCTTCACATTAGGAAAGAAAGTTATTACTATCATGAAACATTTACCCTTTCATGCTTTAATGATTCAACTTGCAATAGAGACAAAGCAAAAAAAAAAGAAAATAATCTACAAAATGCATTCATGATAGCTAGCAAGAAAAAGCAAAAGAATAATTTTCTGCTTTACTACACAATTAAGCACCATTTTATGATACAAGAATATTATGCGTGAAAAAAACATATCATAAAAAAGTATGTGTTGGAGCAACTGATTTATTTGACTTCAATAAACAAAAGCTAAAATGATACCTTTTAAAATATATCACTATATTTTTAAATGTTAACTTTTTATTTCCTGATCTAGAAAACATGATGCCTTCCCAGAGGCATTTCATGTGTTTTCAAACTGCATCTTGACTAGGCTTTAGTATAACTCTGATCCACCCTGACATCAGCTATCATGTGTAATATAAGCACAGAATTTAAAAATTACTTTAAAGCCACATACACAAAAACACCTAAATAATAAACTGACTAATAAATACATAGCTGAATGTGTTTATCCAACATTAAGGTTATTAACTGCTTAGCTGACTATTTTATTTGGTGCCATACTGGACTTTTATGCTTTACCACCTGCTGGTATTATATGTTTTGCATATATTTTATCTAAAAATTTAAATAGCTGCTAGTTTTCTATTTTACCCATTATCTCATTATTTTTATGGAAGTTGGTGAGGTTAAGCAAGTTCATTTTTTTCTCCTGGGACCTGAAGATGGACCATTTTCATTACCACCGTGCTGCAAAAAGATAAAATATACAATATATTTCTCTTGTTCCATATTCTGAGGGCTCAGTTACGTGCCTGTTCAAAACCTCGCTGTGGCATTAATTCAATAATAACACTAAAAGGTAAGGGAGAGGTCTTCTTTTACAAGCCATGTTAGGATTGAGGGAACCCATTTAAGGTCATTTCCATAGATTGGTGCCCAGGGTATGCATACGCACAATGTGTAGAGTACCAGTTGATGGATCAAAGTAAAGCGACTAACTCCTCTCAGTGCTACATGTGGGTTGTTCCTGAATGAATACACTTTCCTGATAATCCGTTTTTAAGAAATATAAGGTCACACCAAGAAAAAGCTTTTCAAATGGCTGAATATATATTATGGAAAAATCCACTTGCATCAAAGACATTTCAGAGACAGAGCCTTATTTTGCCCCCATTCACTAACCCATCATTCATTCCACCACTTATGCAGTACAGGGTTGTGGGGATTTTGGGGCCTATCCCAGGCATAGATGAAAATTGCCAATCACATGTTACTTAATATAAAATGAGTTTAACAGGAAGCAAGCTATGTCCTTTGCTGACTGAACATATGAGTTGGATATAAGCTATGCACTTCTATATCTATGGTTACGTAGCTGCGGATAAGACTTGCTGGTATAATGCATCCCACAGATGCTTTACACGTACCCGTCTGTCCACATGATACAACAGAAAATGGGATTCATCAGACCTTCTTCCATTGCCCCAAGGTCTGGTTCCAACACTTGCATGCTCATTCTAGATGCTTATGGTAGTGGAAAGGGGTCAGCCTGGGCACTCTGACTGGCCTTCAGCTATGTATCCCCATAAGCAACAGGGCTTGATGCCCTGTGTGTCTAAAACAGTACTTCCCTGATCATCATCAAAATCATCTGGCATTTTGACCACAGTAGCCCTTCTGTTGGCTCATCCTAGATGGGATAGCCTTCGTTCACATCTCATGTCAACGAGTCCTGGCCGCCCAGTGGCCTGTCACCAGTCTTTGGTTTTTCCTCTCCTCCAACCACTCACAGAAGGTAATCACCACAGCTGACCATTGCATTCTATAGAGCATTTGGAGATGCTCTGGCCCAGTTGTGTGGCCATAATGATTTATCTTACTTAGATGTTTATTCCTGCCGTTTTTTTCTGTATTCAGCATGTCGACTACAAGTACCAAATGCAGACCCAGTCAAAACTATTTGCTCCACAGGGGGGTGGTCATAATGTTTTGTCTCATTGAGGTGCTGTATATAAAACGCCTCAGTGAGATAAAACATTATATATTATATATTATGTGTATGTATATACACTGCCAGTCAAAAGTTTGGACACACCAGGCCACCTACAAAGTGGCCACCTGATCTAAAGACAACAGAAATAGTTTTGGAAGAGTTTGACCAGAGAGTGATGGAAAAGGAACCAGTGAGAGCTCAGCAAATATGTGGGACCTCCTTCAAGACAACTGGAAAAGCATCCCAGGAGGCCACCTCATGAAACTGGTGTAGAGGAGACTTTAGGGTCAGCCATTCCATGGAGTAAATGGGGTTAAGGGCCTAGTTTAAATGCCCAAGAGTGGGATTAATCTGTTGGCCAAGCTGTTTGATCCGGCTGTGAGTTTCTGTGAGTCCCAACGCACAGAAATGCCCCTACCCCCAACAAATTGTTTTTGTTTTGTTTAATACTGTTTTGGTACATAATTCCATTTATGTTATTTTATAGTTTTTATGTTTTTATAATTATTCTAAAATGTTGAAAATAATACAAATAAACTTTTCTATCGGTGGGTGTGTCCAAACTTTTGATTGGTAGTGTATGTTTGTGTGTATCAAGTGGAGTGGCCATCAACTAATGATGAGTAAATAATTCACAATGTCTAATTTTTTTATTGCATTAATATATTAAATATTGAAATGTTTTTTTGTGTACATTATGTGCGTGTGGATCCGTATAATAATGCTTTCAATCAGAATTAAATTAAAACAACAAGTTTTTAAAAATAAGTCTTGTTAATGACAATGTTTCCTGAAAGGAGATCAGCACATGGCTTTATGGTGGCCATAAATACATGGAGAAAACAAATCTGAGAGCCTCTTGAAACCAGTCAATATTAGCTATATAAAGTTCAAATGGGAAAAGCTTCAAATGAAGAAAAAAATGTTTTTCTCCTAGCAAAAAGGAGAAAAAAACTGCAGACACCTTCCAAAACAAAAACAAGGTGATGTATTGTAATTAGTATTAGTATTGTGTTTATTTGATGTCAGCTGCTATAAAGTGAATGTGTTCCATAAAATAAAAAAATAGACTGTTGGTGGATTATATATGTAGCAATACTTCAGCTTATTTTTGCTAGTCAGTCAGACATGCAATTTAAGAAGACTGGTCTCTCTAATTTGTCTTTAGTGTATTATCGTGTACACGTATAAATATTAGTTATGCATCATTTTTTTCAGCAGTATAGCTCGTGTCAACCTTCTCTCTTTATAAAATAGTCAATCACTTTTTGAGAAAGATAAATGCAATGTGTTTGCAAGACATAATTTCAAAAAGTAATCTAGCATAAGTGCTCTTGCAAGATTAAAGCTTGAAGCTGTACCGCCTGTAAGTAATTCAGATCATTCACAGGCCATTCAATTTAAAGTAATGTAGAATTTCAGAGAAATGGCTCTGAAATGTTAGAGATTGCGCACATTTGCTTCCTTACAATGCATTTGCTAACTTTCCAAATCTGGAGTCAAGTGAGCAGGCATAATGTTTTGTCTGTCACTCTTTTGCGCAGCAGGGACGCAAAACAGATTAACTTTTTGAAAACGATGTCTGTGTTTAGCTACGATTAGCTAAGACAAATTTATATACTGCACCTGCTAACAGGGGTGGTGGAATAGCTCCTTATTTAGTACTGTGGCGAACTCTTCCAAGTGTGTGGATTGTATTTCAGACCCTGCCTGTGTATGTATGTAGGCATGTCTGTTTTCGGGTCACACTTTACTTGAGTCACAAATAATATACTAATATATCTCTATAATATACTATTATGTCTCTTACTTGAGCAAACCTACTTATTGGTTAATTTGAATCATAATTACCAGTATGTAGTAGATAGATAATGATTATGTACACTATAAAGTAATGGTTAAGTAAATTTTATGTTAACACTGAGCTCAGTGACTTGCTGCTAAGTACATAATCACTAATTTGCTTGTAAATAAGATTTAGTTTGTGGTTAAGTAATACATTAAGTAAGAGTTGGTTCATGATTCATTAAGTACATATATTATTTGTGACCCCTCAAGCTATGTTTAACCAGGTTTTCACCGTGTTTTATGTGGAGCACAGGAAACCAAGGGCTATTTTTCAAAAGGGAAATTAAAAAATAGTTATAATCTTAAATGGGTATGCTGAAGGACATCAAAGGGCAACTAATCACTGACAGATTAAGCAGAGATGGAATAGAGGAAAGACCTCTATAGCAAAGAAATCAACATCCAGGTTATATTTAACTTGGTGAGACAAACAGAATAACCTTCAGCAACAGAAGAGGAGGGAAGGCCAACCCTGAAATCACAGCTGAAACAGAAAGGCAAAAGGGATGGATGGCATGCCAATAGTGATATTACAAGCAACTGACGAAGAACTATATAAATTAAACTGACAGACTTAGAAATAACTCAATTGCCTACAGGAAAAGATTAGCTTATAATATATTATTAATGATTGGAGACCTGACCAAGTATACAAACTCTTGTACAATCTCCCTCATATTACATGCCGGTAAGACAATACTAAAGATCACTCATTGCAGATTAGAGTACTACACAGAAAGAGAATTGCCTGATTTAGGAAAGGATGAGAAACAAGAGACGTTGTTGCCAACACAATGAATATTTGCAAAAGCCACGGACTACCAGGAGGTGTCTTTTTGATTACAAGAAACCCTCTGATTGTGTCGATCATATAAAACTAAGGAATGTTATCAAGAAAATGTGTGAAGTCCATAGTCAGAACAGAATATAAAAACACTGCATTGTAATGGTATTAGGCAAATATGCATGCTATCACCATACCAATTAAACCTGTACAAAAGACATATAAGTAAAGCAGCTGGACTAGAAGAAAACAACTGTGGTTGTTGGAAGAAGCATCATACTGATGACAACACACATAGCTAATAAAAATGAAGATCTAAAGACACATATAAGGGAATTGATGGAACAGTATAAAAATATGGGAATATGGCTAAATGTGAAGAGAAGGGTTATGACCACAGGGTCAGCAGATAACTAGTGTTGACTGCAAAAACATGGTTACGAAAAGCTCTTGACTCCTTGGAAATAAATCAACAACAAAGAAGGATCCAGCAGTCAAGAAATACATAACAGACTGGCACTTGGCACAGCTGCCAAGAAGGACTTATAAATCTTCAAAAGTATGATCTTATCTTTAAGAACAAAGAGTGGAATTGTTCACAGCATTGTATTCTCTGTGATTCTTTACAGATGTGAAATCTGAACAATGAAGAGGCAGGACGGAAGGCTATTAACTCTTATGAACTCACAAAAACTTTTAAAATATCATGGACTGCTAGGAAAACATACAAATGGATTCTTGATCAAATCCTACCAGTAATTTCCACTGAAGTGCAAATGATTTGACTGAAGTTATCCTATTGTGTACATATTATGATAGAACCCAGTGGATTAAAAAAGAGTATAATGCTTGGAAAACTTAAAGGAAATGACGACCAGTAATGAGATCGATGGAATAAATGATCACAACAATGAACTGGGAAGCTTGAAGACCCAGCTAGAATACAGAACATTCTAGAAGAATGCCACCTATATGATTGGTGGCACTAACGATAATAGTTTGGAACATGTGTGAATGAGTGCCCTGTTATGGACTCTTAATTGTGTACTGTGCCCCATGTTGAATGAAACGACGTGGAAAATGGTTTTAGGGTCATATTTTGTTTACAGAATACTGGCATCAGAAAATAGTCTATAAAATAGATGTTTCTGGAAGTAACTGAGTGATCTAGTATTTTGGCAGTTATATAAGGACTAAATAAGGTGCAAAAATGTTGATGCATTATGAAGCAAGTATTGAAAGTTTATTTTAGAAACAAACATTGCCTCAAGTTCTAAACTGATCAGATACCCCTGAAATCACAGATGAAAGGAGAACTGGGAAATGCACTGTGGTTTCGTCATGCTGTAGACAAAATAGAGCCATAAAAATCCATTATGTCTGCCAATATAACACAGATCTAAACTGTAAGATGTCTGTAACTTGCCTTAAAATAAAAATAAAAGCAAAGCTGAAGACATCCTACCACACATGTTTTTAAGCCAACTAATTAATATCTCCTGCAGGATAGGTGGTTGATTGCCATGATCCATAGGGATGTAATCACTTCCTAGGAGAAATGTCTCCTGAGTCCATCACAGCCTACCAGAACAATCAGCTAGATTTTCCTTTTTAAGCCTTACTTGTCAAGCCTGAAATATCTCTGAACACAAGTTCCTTGGCATCGCTGCAAATTCTCCCATAAAATACAATGAATCTAGGCCAAAGAGTTCTAAAATCCCCGAGCCTCACCTATTACCATTATGAGTGCAAGAATAAAAACAATGTATTGAATACTCAGTAAAAAAAATGAAGAGATTGTGTTAATATTGAACAGAGATACTAGTGCTGGTAACCACTTGCAGAGAGAATCAGAGGTTGTGTACTTCACACAAAATGAGGAAAAAATAATCTGTGTCAAATATAAATTATCAACAAATGATATATATACGGGGCGGCACGGTGGTGCAGTGGTTAGCACTGTTGCCTCACACCTCTGGAATCAGGATTCACGTCTCTGGCTGGGTTCCATGTGTGTGGAGTTTGCATGTTCTCCCCGTCGTCGTGGGGTTTCCTCCGGGTACTCCGGTTTCCCCCCACAGTCCAAAAACATGCCGAGGCTGATTGGAGTTGCCAAATTGCCCATAGCTCTGCATGTGTGTGAGTGAATGGTGTGTGAGTGTGCCCAGTGATGGGTTGGCGCCCCATCCTGGGTTGTTCCCTGCCTTGCGCCCGCAACCTCCGGGATAGGCTCCGGACCCCCCGTGACCCATATGGAATAAGCGGTTATAGAAAATGGATGGATGGATGATATACATATGCCAATTTGGCTTGTAAATGTATTTATAATATGTATAGGTATATGACTATTACTGTAAGTAAAACAGATAAGTCTCGAAATGCATGCTGCTGCCACTACAATGACCATCTTTTGCAGACGTGTTTCTGCATAAAGCGTATTGATTGTAATTCTTCCTAAACCATTGCAATTTGGTTTTTTCAAACACTTTTTCCCACATTTCTAGAATCACCCGAGTGCTTTGCTGCTCTTTCTTAGACATTTTTTGCAGCTCCCTTGTTATGATCCTGTCATGTAAGGCAGTTATCTTTGCAAAGTTAGCTTTGTGGGAATTGCTGACTGATGCACATTTACCCCTTTTCAGCTATTGTAGGATGTCCATCTTTCAAACATCCTGGTGGTTTCACAGTGGTATCCCCTAATAGTTAATCCTCTTTTACCATTTCTGGATCAGTTTTAAAGGGTAGCCTAATCTAAGTAATATCTGGGTGGTGTTAAACACTTTTCATTTCATTGTGATTAAGGGAACAAGGATATTTAAATATTTGAAATCTAAGGCTGTACCTTAGACTCAGGATTTTGCAAGGGCAGGGGCAAAAAAAAAAGGTACTTATTGCATGACATGCATTCCCCTACCCCACACCTGTCCCACCCGCTAATAGACTGGTACGCTATGTAAGGTGAAGTAGTCTCATTTTCTTTATGGAAGGGCACCCATCAGAGGGCTTTGTGCAGGGATAATATAAAGCACTTTGAGACAATGTAATGTTGTGAAAATGCGCTATACTAATAAAATTGAATTGAAATGAATCTTCATTACAAAGGCACTTCATCATATTTACTCACTTGCAAGGGCACCTTAGAAGGTACTTCATGAGTTTTTTTTCCAACAAAAAGGCACCCATAGGGCATCTAAAGTTTACCCAGTTGCAAGGGCACCTTATATTGCACTACATCACATTCTCTCCACTGGAGGGGCATCCATTAGGACAACTACCCACATTTTTGTGCATGGATGGACAACCTATATAGCACTGCATTGCATTTTATCCACTGGAGGGGCACTTCACCATAGGTGCTTTCCCACCGCAGGAACCTTTTTCCCAGAACCAGGACTTATTTCTGGAGCCAGGCGTTCCCACCACAGAAACTCGGCCTGATTGTAGTTCCTCAGACGTAGTTCTGGAACGTTTTTTTTAGTCTCTACTAAGGACTAAGTACTGTTCATTTGATCACAAACTACTGGGGTGGGGCTAATAGCAATGAAATTCCTGATTGGTTAACCACGAACACTGGGACTAAATGAGAAGTGCGGGGAAAAAAGACAAGTAGCTGGGCAAAAATTGAGCAGATGGAATTATTTTTGTACCTATATTAATGAATACCTTTTTGTTTGTGTCTCCATATTTCTGCATCAGAAAATTCTATCGATAACCGGTACACTTGTGTAATATCGCCAGCAAAATAACATTATATCATTTATTATTCAGTGGAAAACAAAATATCGATCTGCTGGCCAGATTTAGTAATGAATTATAAGCATATCATGCATTGTATTAATAAAATATAAATAAATGGCAGTGTCTTGTTTTGATCATGATCAATCCCTCATATAGCTAACAAAAAGCTAACAAAACAACTTGTTCATCCTCCATTGTTTTGGGGTGGCAGAGTACTTTTATATGAAGTATGCTTATTTAGCATAAAGGTCACAGTTCCTGTTCTGCAGTCGGAAAGTGACAAACAAGAGTAGCCAGGAGTAACAAAAGTTCCTGGTCATGACAGCCCAAGAACTTAGAACTAGGTTCCAGTACTTTGGTGGGAAAGCACCTCATGTTTTCTTGTCACTTAGGAGTACCCTTTAGAGCACTGCATACCATCTTCTCTACTGGAAAGGGAACCCTTTGGGACACTTAGTCAAGTAGGGGTGGCATAGAGGGCACTTCATGATGGCACATATTTCCATTGGAAAGATTTAGACCAATGTAAGGGAACCTTATAAGACATTATATCACATTTTATTCTCTAGAAGGGCACTCAATAATGTACATCATCACATTTTCTTGCTCTATAGACCCCATCATAATACTATATCAGATGAAGGGGGCACACTACACACCATTTTGTTTTCTATGTGAGGGTCAATAACGGCTTTTTTGCCACTCCAGAGGGCAACTTTAGTGACATATTTTGAGCCATGTGGGCGCCAGGCAGGTAGTTGCACCCCCCCGAGTCCACCAGGGGCTTTGCATTACTGTTTTAACTATTAACTGATTACTGATTATTGACACAATAAAAATGAAATAATACATGTGAAGCAAAAAAATCAACAAACTTAAACAGTATAATTGTATGGAAACAGAAGCCACTCAACTATTTGTGATGCTTTTGAACAATATTTGAGGCAGGATATGAAAGTGGCAGCTCAGACAGGATTATGCTGTCAAGGCATGTGATACACAGATTCATTTAGTGAAATAAGGTAGTGGTTTGGGAGTAAATGAGTTGTGTTCTTTGTGAGCTTGCAATGAAACCTAAGGAATGCATCTGCTGCAATTTCACCTTTAACCTTACTTCTCACAGTTCTGGAACAATGCCAGCTAAAGACATCACTATATATCTCACTATATACCACCAACTAGGACCGCCGTGACATCCTGCCATCCTGCAGTCTGTTTTCCAAATTAATCTCTCTACTTGTCATATAGAAGATGGGACTGCTCACTGTGCCACAAGACAAGGAATTTTCTTTTTACGAATACACATAGTAGTACCCAGATTTTTTTTTTCTTTTACTTTTAAATAGCATTCGTCTTACTGTATTGTTGTGTACCTTATTTCATTTTAAAGAAAATCTAATGGTCCTATTAATCTTATTAACTAATCAGGCATGATTAAAATATTCATTTCAAACCCTTCCAAAATAAAATCACAATACCATATATTACTTGAGCAGTATAATATTTTGATATATTTATCAGGTTAAATAAGATGTTCTTAATTTTTGAACTTTTATTAAATTGAACAGCATATATTTTGAGTAAATATGTAAATATGAAACTTTGAGGCTGCTTGATTCATTCTTGTTAATTGGAAAGATCATACATACTTGATGTCTGATTTTAATCATGCCCTTCCAAACATTATCTCTATCAAGCTTAATTGATAGCTGAACTTAGTATCACCAAGTGGCCAATATCTGTTGCTGGTGACGTAAAAACAAAGAGAACCACAATAAAACAATAGAACCACAACAAATACGGAAATAGGTTTCATATTTTCAGCTGCCAAAGTTTATATCCAGCGTTGCTTCAGACCATTGGATTTTGTAGTTGCACTTCCCAATCACCAGGTTAGGAACCAAAACATGAAATAATTTGTGCAAACTGTCTTCCAGTTACAAAATGTTAAAAACATAGAAAACAATTATTTTAAAACGGTCCGTTTTGTGTTTTGGAATAAAGCCAGACAGAAGTTGGCTCCTGTCAGAAAAAGAAAAGCAACATATTAAGATTTTTGATTGTCTCAACTGCCAAAACAGGAATTCAGGATGCTGTTGCCTGTTTCCTCAGCTACTAAGCCACAAACCCCAATTATCTTCATGTAAACAAAATAAGTACATTAACATCTCAACATAACCCAAAACAAATCCAAATAAAACAGCTGAACACTTATTTGAGTTCTGTATTTGTGCTAACTGGGAATCCTTTTCCAATTATATTAATGCATTTGCAACTGTATAAATACAATTATTTCCATTGTTTATTTATGACATCAAAGCAACAAAACGTGGTCAGTAGGACCAATACAATACACCATATGCACTGAAATTTAAGCCTGATAAACCTGTGGTCTAGTTTGTATTCTTTACGTCTTAATTAAAGTCGTTCCTTCAGTTAAACACACACCTCTTCGGCAGGGAAGGAACATAAACCCATCCACTACCAGAAGAAAACAAGTTCATGCATGCATGCATCCATCCATTCTCCACCAGTTATCTGGGTCTGGCTCACAGGGGCAGCAGTTTTAGTGGCAATGCCGAGTCCTTCCTCTCACCAGCCCCCCCTCCAGCTGTCACACGGGCCCTTCTTAATCCTGACCATAACTCATATACGTGTCCACCATTTGCATAATTTACAATAACTTTTGTATTTTCATGTTTTGTGCTATTTGTATAATATAAAATTACACTTTTTGCGTTACATAACCTGAAAACATAAGATAGGTGTCATAAGTTGCATTAATTAAGTACATTATACAAATGATACATTGCTAACTGCCTATAAAGTGGGGGTGCATATGTGTCCTGTACAGGTTGATCAGGTGTGTTTTGGTTCAATTTACGTATCCATTAGTCAGGGGGGTATTCCACAAAACAAGATTTTTTCATTAGCCAGATAACTTAAGCCAAATATAAGGATTGACCAGCGTCACTTACCTCTCCTATTTGACAGTTTTCACATTTGTCTAAGTTATCCAGTTAACTGGGAAATCTTACTTTGTGGAATACCCCCTAGGTCTGTCAGAATGAACATCTATCCATTTTCTACAACTGCTTATCCCCTATGGGGCCACAGGGGGTACAGAGCCTATGGGCACAAGGCAGGGAACAAACCAGGATGGAGCACCAACCCATCACTGGGCACACTCACACACCTACGGGCAATTTGGCAACTCCAATGGGCCTCAGCATGTCTTTGGACTGTGGGGGGAAACCCCACAACAACACAGGGAGAACATGCAAACTCCACACACATGGATCCCGGGTAGAGACATGAACGCTGCTCCCAGAGGTGTGAGGTAATAGTGCTAACCACTGCACCACCGTGCCGCCCAGGAACAAACGCTATATATGTGAAAGGTTTTATTTTCATTACTGTCATCGAAAGGCAGATTTCGTACTTGCAGTGGATTTCACTATTAATGGCTTCTTACATGAAACTCTGTTTGGCATGTTTTGACAAGTGCTTGTTTGGATACATGGCTGCAATTGACTGTACTGTAATTACATAGGTATTCAAATAGACTCTTTATTTCCAGCTATACACTCAAAAAACCCTGAAATTCTCAAGCTTATTCACAGTGTCCTGTGTTACCGCAGGAAAGGTACGGTAAGATAGATAACTATTTCTTACTAATGTCTCGAAATAGTATGATTCCAGCACCTATTTGTTAAAATGTTCAACACATCACAGTGATTTCATTTTTTTTCTCAACACATTTATGCAGCTAGATCACTAATCAGATAAAAAGAGGCTGTGTTCTGGCTGGAGGCCTTAAAAGGTACTCCAAATACTGCCGGGCTGAGCCATTCAACAATCAGTAAACTGATTTTTTTTTTCCACTTGGGGTCATACAAAGGCCTTGTGCACTTTGAAGACAGATGTGGCATTTACAAAAGTAAAGTAGAATATTGATGACTTCACTTCATCTGTTCAATACTCTTTTAATTTCTGCCTTTTCCTCCATTTTCCTGGATGATAGTAATGAAACAGCTGCGCATTTGTCGCAGGTTCATGTAGAACAAGTATTTTATTTAGCTGATTTTTTTGTTCATTTGCATTTAATACAGTGGTCTGACAGTGGTTTTAGGGGTTAAAACAGATGGTGGGATTATAAAGCAGAATGACATTGGAGCTGATGTTAATAGTACACATTGTATGCTTTGGCATTTGCATTTATGTATAAATAATATCAGATTTTTAACCTAAGTGAAGAAAGGGAAATCTGTATGTTTATATGTATGAGTCATTAAATTTGAATGACGCCCCTCATCCATCTTATCTGCTTCTCCGAAAAAAAGCCCCAAAGACCCCAGCACAGAAAACGAAGAGGTATCTCATACTGAAAATGATGGCAAATTTGCTATATCTACACTCACCTAAAGGATTATTAGGAACATCATACTAATACGGTGTTTGACCCCCTTTCGCCTTCAGAACTGCCGCATACAGGATGTTTTTCCCTTTTCACACCATTCTTTGTAAACCCTAGAAATGGTTGTGCGTGAAAATCCCAGTAACTGAGCAG
>JAAGVU020000040.1:13318772-13343227 GCA_011763525.2 Mormyrus iriodes | reverse complement strand
GTGTGTGTGTGTGTGTGTGTGTGTGTGTGTGTGTGTATATATATATATATATATATATATATATATATATATATATACAAAAGTCAGAAAGCACCAAAAACAAGCACCCAGGCCAAACACATTGTCCTGTGGACTCTCAGAGACAAAGAGGCGCAAACAAAGGAGCAGATGTCTTGACAGGCCACCATGCCTTCATCGGGAAATCTAATACCAGCTGGCACAAGAATGACTGCTGTGTCATCGCTTCTTCAGGCGTAAAAAAGCCATTTTTCAACATGCGCTTGCTGTCTTATCCAGGAGTATCCACCGCTGCTCCAATCAGCAGAATGCCAGCAAGATTTGCAAAAGCCATGCATAAACTATAAATGGGAAAACATGACTTATTCTCCCCAGTTATTTATTTATTTCCCCTGCAGTTATCATGCATCAACAATGTGCTTGGTGAGTTAATTTATTTACTTCCCCTATTTGAACATGAGATGACTGCTGCAGAAATCCGCTGCGCTTTACACCACAACTCTAAAACCTGCAATTCGTCAGCCAGAGAAATGCCATATTTTAAAAAAGCTCCATCCTACAGCAAATATGTCCTCTCTTGAAGGAGAAGGAACACTGCTAGCAAGGATCAGTATGTTCCACAATGGTGTGCAAAAATCAGAAGCGGTACACTATGTAAGATGGCCTCTCAGCTCAAAAAACTGTACACGACTAAAATAAAATCAAATATATTAAAGTATATCATGAATTGTATATAGATAAATGCCTTCCAGAGACTGATACAGGTTCTGACAAGATAAAAGCATCCACTTAATAGATTCATAATTAAAATTACCTGAAATGCAAACAGGTGCTAAAATCGATGAATATAAACTAAGGCAAAAATCTTCTGTTAGTACCAATTTTCTTGACATTAGGTATGACAGGTTGCATACACTTCTCCAAGGTTCTTGCCGACCTCTAATTTATTAAATATACTGGGGGCAAAATTTATTTGAAGTGTATTTCTTAGTGAATGCTTTGTTTTCTTGTAAAAATCAAATCCCGTTGTCTCTCTCAGGGTTTACTTATAATTTCTGCAAATTATTTTGTGGTATAAAATGACATATAATTGGAAATACTGATTATTCTATGCATTAAAGACAAACTACATAGCTGTACCTAAAAAGTAATTTAACAGTTTTTCATTTATCTGAAACAGATCTGTGTTTCAGTTTATTAATTAAAATAACATTCTCTTCATGTGGAGGGTGGGGTGATACAGAAAACACATGACGACAATGAGTACTCAAGACTGACACAAAGGATGGTACAGTAAAGGTACAGTTGTTGCATAAATGTAATGTCATCTTCAATCATTTGGAAAAAAATATATTTTTCAAGACTATCCTATCGAAGAATAAATAATGGTCTTATAATATAACATCATATTTGGACCCTAGTATGACATATTTGTATTTTGAATAATTTGCACATCACCTGGGCAAAGTGCGTCTGGATAATGACAGATGAATAGATAATAACTGACCTCATTACTGTGTCTTCGTTCCAGGTTTAGCTTCCCCCAAACACTCACACACATTTGTAAAAATGGTTCAACCACATAAGCACGACTCAAGTAAAGCCATCCATGCACGGAATCCATTAAAACCCAATAGAGAAACCTAAAATCCATGCTTTTGGATACTCTTTGCCATCTACTTTGCCATTTGAAGCAATGGTATGATTAGTATTTTAATTCAGAGAGCCATAACAAAGAGCAGATACAGAAAGCCAAATTTGCTTTCTAGTTACATTGAGCTTGACAGCCACCTACATGTCAATGCTGACCTCTGACCCTAATTGGTATTCACAGTAATGCACTCTTCATAAAACCAGCAAATTGGTTCTGTGAAAATGAAAAAAATAACATGACCCCTGACATACTGTTTTTGTGAAAATAGCCACAGCTCCATTCCAAAGGCCTGCCGTTACATTTCTACTAATGGAAAAATTGTGCAAGTATGATGAAGGCATTCTGTAGTATTATTTTTATGGCAAGTGCATGTCATTATGGCAAGGTTCTCCGGCAGACCAGTGTCTATGATCAAACTTCACCAGTCCTTCAACGCCTAGCTACATTCATGAAGAACATCAATGATGGGTAGAATTATCCTCAGGTGTACTAAACTTTCATTACGAACCTCACAGGATGTGGAACCAGAAAGGAGGTGGCTAACAGCATGTGTGTTGGAGGAGATGCGTGTCATTCCATCCTGACTCGTGTGGTGTGGGTGTTGTGGGTTGAGGGCAATATCTACAAGAAAAGGGGTAACGAGAAAATTCACTTAAAATAAGCTTAGTCAGGTTTGAGTCAAAATGAAAGTGACAAGCATGATTTGACCCTTTCTTGCACCCCCATATACCCCTGCTGACAGGATCAGCGGCAAAGAGGGCTGTGCAATGTAAAGATATAGCAATTACTACAGCTCTTTTAAACAACAGCATGGAGCATGTTTTCCCCGTGCTGTGTGAGATTCCTCTTTGTGCTCTGGTTTCCTTCTGCAGATAGGCTAACTGCTATTTCTAAAACACATATACTTTGCAAATGTGTGTGTGTGTGTGTGCATATGTCTATGTGTGTGTCTGCGTGTGTGTGTGTGCGCGTGCATCTGTGTGTGCACACACTCTCACTGAGATGGACTGGGATCCCATCCACAGTGTTCCTCTTCCTTGTGCCCAGACTTGCCAGCAATCAGCTCTGAGCTCTTTGTGACTCAGTACTGTCTAAGCAGCTGGATAATGGATGTATAATATAATTATCAAATTTGTTTTCTTACTAGAATACAAACAAATTTTAGTTTGTAGTACTGGAATAAAGGAACAGGAGAAAAGTAGACAGGATGTCGGAAAGCAGTATGAGTAAGAGCATTTTGATACTGCCATGAAAGGTATGGGTGTCACGGTAACAAAGACCCATGCTTGTGTATGAAGCTGTAATGCCTCCATCACATAGGTTCTTCGTGGAATAGTACTCTTCCATTCTTTCACTGTAAATGAGAGTGACAGACTAAAATAATGAATGAACTTGAGTACCTTTCAGTTTCACTCAGCTTGGGGTGTGTAATGACACGACAGCTCTGGTGTATACTTTGTGCCTTACTAAAGAAGTCAGCTTCTGTTCTGACATTCAGCAGTTTCAGTGCATGTTTAACAGACTTGAAATACAGCAAGTATTCCAAACCTACAGTATTTGATACTTAAACAAAATGCAGATGATTCTACAGATTTGAAAATCATTCTGGGATGACAGACAAAATCATGTGACAGGACTTTGGGGCCCTTCCTTTTCAGGGTTTATAAGTACTGACCACGAATGAGACCAGTATGTCACCGAAAGAAAGCATGAAAAATAAAAGAAATGATTCGATGGGTGAGGGGGTTGCTGGCTCACACACTAAGGAGGGAAGAAATGATTGGAGACTCCCTTCAGGACTGTGGTTAGATTTACAAGCGGGGAGACAGAATAGAACACACCAGTTTATATGTTAAGTCAAGAATTACAGAGAGGTGGTATATATCAACACAAATAACCCTGTCACCTGAATCTGCCCCACCTCAACTTTTATTACATACATAGCACAGAAGTCAGATAGAAACACATCAACCAGTGGTAGCTGGAGATAACACTGAAACTGTGATGGCCTTACATTGCTTTGAGATGCGATGCAAAACAGATGAACACCTCTAAAGCAGTTGATTTCAATTGCTCTATAAAGCTTGAGCAGACAATTTCATTCAGTACTTTCCACCAAGACCTTCACCTAGAAAGATACTATGATGAGGATGCTATGAATAAGCTTCGATTGCACCAAAAACTGTGCATAAAGTGGTAGGAAGAATGCTGCCAGAGGACCAATGAACAATGGGAAAAAAGTCAAATGGCGAGATGAGTCATCGTTCACCCTGTTTTTTACAAGTGGACAAGTTCATGTTTGAGTTACGGCAGCCAACAGGCTCTGTGCTTGTGTCCCGTGGTGAAGGGTTATTGCAGCGCTGTAATCAGGTGGGCTGCTTCTTTTATGGCGTGGTTTCAACCACAATAAATATGCAAATATACAAATAAGAGTATGCAAATAAGTACAAAACCATCCTGAATTAATATGATCATTGTAAGCATTTCGTTCTTATAATGAGAGGAAATTTCCAGCCTTCCTATCGTGAAATAATAAGTGAGATTGCATGCTTTGGTGAGCATGAAAATAATGTGGCCAGCATGGTGGCCTCATACCTCTGAGGTTGGGGGTTCTAATTCCTCCTCTGCTCCTCGTGCGTCCAGTTTGAATGTTTGGCCTGTGTTTGTTTCCATAGTACAAAGACATGCATTTAGGTGAATTGGTATCTCTAAAACAGCCTGTAATATGTCTGTGTTGGCCTGAATATATACATATACTAAATGGTACCCACAATGTAATAAAAACATGTTGTTTTGACCTCGTGGGGATATTTTTTCAGGAAACTCAATTTTTTAAAAATCTGCGCACACAACCAAAGAACTAAAAATACAAAATTCTTGTATTTTGTTTGGTTACTTATGGTTAAGGATAGAGCTAGTTAGGGGTTAACGTTGTCATAGTTGGGATTGCTATGGGTGGCTGCCCTTCATGGCCAGCTTGTTCTCACCTACAGCAAGCGAATTGGGGGGGGTATAAAGAGAATCTCCCCACATGGATCAATTAAGTATTGATTACTATTATTAGGGTTGTGAATGAATGTCACATTTATATGGCACATTTTCAGACACCCAAAGTGCTTTTGAGAATCAATGAGGAGCCACTTGAACCACCACCACTGTCTAGCACCCACCTGTATGATGCGATGGCAGCCATTCTGCCCCAGAATGCTCACCATACAGTGGCTAAGGTAGTGAAGAGGCAAGAGGGAATTCACCATTTAGACAGAGAGGATAGATTTGAAAGGGACACAGTGGGTAATTTTAGCCAGGACATCAGGGTACCACCCCTACTCTTTCAAAAGATTCCCAGCGATCTTTGAGACCTCAGAGAGTCACAACCTTAGTTTTATGTCTAATCCAAAAGATGGGGCTATTTTTACAGCACAGTGTCCCTGTCACTGCACTGGGGTATTGGGATCCACACAGACCACAGGATGGACTCCCCTCTTGGCCACACCAATACCTCCAGGAGCAATCCAGCAACCTCAGCCTACAGAGCCTTGCAAACATATTCACCCCATGTTGAAACAAAACAGGTTTGCAGGTTTTTGTGATATAAAAAAATTAGACCATGTTAAATCATTTCAAAACTTTTTCCACCTTTAATGTGACCTATAACCTGTACAATTCAATTGAAAAACAAGCAAAACTGTTAGAGGGGGAAAAAATAAAAGATAAAAAATGTACAAAAAGCTGGTTGCATAAATATTAAATTAATACTTTGTTAAAGCACCTTTTGATTTAACTACAGCATTCAGTCTCCTTGGGTAGGAGTCTATCAGCATGCCACGTCTTGACTGGGCAATATTTGTCCACTCTTCCTTGCAAAAGCTCTCCAAATCTGTCAGATTGTGAGCAAATGCAAAATACTTTTGCAAGGCACTGTATCTGCAGGTGATAAACTTAGCTTAGTTTCCAAACAGTCTTTAAAAAAAAGTGCTGCCTGAAGTTACATTTGCTGTTTTCGTAATATTCATTAATTAAATGGAGCATAAAATCCTCAAGCCCCTTGAACGTCATATAAATTTGTGAACATGAACTAATGCATCAAACTAATTAAGTAATGCAGTCATTTTTCATTGAAAAGTAAAAATTAAACTTTCTCCATTATGAGTCCAATAAAATTCCCCACAATACATCAAGCCATCTAGTGAGAACAGAATAATTTATGTTGTTGAAGCTTTTCACTCAAATCTTGCATGGACTCATAAGCCTTCTCGGTAAATGTTTAGGTTTTTTTAAATGAGGAATATTAATCATATTTATATTCATTGAAAAAATAAAGCTTACATATGCAAAAAATTCCTTACAGTAAGCATTTTTCTGCAGGCCAATGTATAGCCACTGTAAGCTTGTTAATGTATATTCACACAACTAAGCAATAAGCCAGCAGATATGAAGGGTAACATAAATATGCATATCATAAATTAATCTCTCAAATGTCAATGCAATAAACTAATTAATTCTAATTTGCTTTGCATTAAAAGCCCCATGAAAAACAAGGAAAGAAACTGGGTCTTCATTTTCTAAATGTAACACCTTGCCCTCGGTTAAGTGTAATAGGGAGAATGTTAACAGTTTGTTAACACCTTTGGCTTCTCTCTTGCCCTGTCTTACCTCTGCATCCAGGTGTCTTTGCTACATAGATAAACCATACAAAACTATGCCAAAACATGACAGTTTCCTTAATTTCATTGCCAAACTTGCATGGCATTCAAAATCTTGGCCAGGACTAGGGACTGTCTTCAGCTGGAAAATTCTAATGTTGTATTTTTGGATTGATTACAAATTGCTTTTGCATTGCTCAGGAATATCATTGAAATTTCTTGCATGCTGTTTATAAAATTCAGAACAGCAGTTTTCAGTTAAAATTGTTAAAAAACAATTAGAATAAATTTAATTCATATTTTACGATACCGGGTTAGTGTCTTTTGTGCTGCTTCCGTCCTGTTCACACTTACTTCAGACTTCAGATACAAAACCAAGACATGCCATCTATAGAGTTCTCTCATGACAGAAAGTGGAATCCAGGAGCTTGGTGGAAGATTTTGCGGAGAGGTGTAAGTAGAAACAAATGCAGTTTAAAATCTTCTAAACCAAAGAGATGGTGGTGGACTTTAGGAGGTCTAGGTATGCATCTGGACAACAAGCTGGAGTGGACTATTAACGCACAGAAGAAAAGTTTAAGCCACGTCTACTTCCTGTGGAGACTCAGATCTTTTGGAGTATGCAGCAGTGTTTGAACCAGTCTGTTGTTGCGGGTACACTCGTTTATGCTGTAGTATGCTGGAAACAACAGGCAAATAAACTAAACAAACTAATCAGATCAGCTTCTTTTGTACTGGAAATTGACTAGGACCCCCTGGAAGCATAAACAAAGGGATAATTAAGAAACTACTTGGACAATAATCACACCTACCGTATATTTCCCTGACTAAACAAAAAGCACATTCAATAACATGATTCTTACTCTTGGCTTTTGTCAGTGGCCACTGAGTAGTCCCTGTCCCGACCAGGGACATAAGGTAATTAGCCGCATTTTGCAGAGGATGTGAGCAGTTCCCATCACTGTGATCTTTTGCACTTCTTGGGCTATGTTGTGACTAGGTAGCTCTCAAAGGTTCTTGGCAAATCCTATCTTGATAATGCCAAAAGCTCCACATTTGCCTAGTTTTTCAGCAACTTTGAACATGATGTTGTTGTCATCTGGGGTCGCTACGTTGATCAGGCGGCATTGCTTCACCGTTTTGAAGTGGGCCACTAAATCTGGGGAATTTGCTGAAATGGTTTGATCAGGCAATACTGCCAGGTCCCACATGATGGTTGTGTCACTGATGTTAACGACAGTTTCAGGCACATGTTCGTGACCTTTCTGAGGCACTTGTCCAATTAGCCCACTACAGATTAATCAACGCAGATACATTATATGGACAAAAATACTGGGACATACCTTGATTTTAGGTATTTTATTCAGACTCATTGCCACAGGTGTATAAAATCAAGCACCTAGCCATGCAGTCAGGTTTACAAACATTTGTGAAAGAGCTCAGTGAATTCAAGCGTGGTACTGTCATAGGATGTCACTTTTACAATAAGTCAGTTTGTGAAATTTCTTCCCTGCTAGATACTGAACAGTCAGCTACAAGGGTTACTATTGCAAAGAGGAAGCATTTAGGAACAACAGAAAGTCAGCCATGAAGTGGCAGACCATGTAAAGTAACAGAGAGGGGTCACGGAGTGCTGAGGCATATATTGCTAAAAAGTTGCCAAGGCTCTACTCAGTCAATAACTGCAGAGTTCCAAACTGCTCTGTTGCTCTGGCATTAACCCCAGCATAAAAACTGTGCGCGGGGAGCTTCATGAAATGGGCTTCCATGGCAGAGCAGCTGCATGCAAGCTTCACATCACCAAGCACAATGCCAAGCGTTGGATGGAGTAGTGTAAAGCATGCTGCCACTGGATTCTGGAGCAGTGGAAACATGTTCTGCTGAGTGATGAATCATACTTCTCTGTCTGGCAATCTGATGAACAAGTTTGAGTTTGGCGGATGCCAGGAGAACGTTACCTGCCTGACTGTACTGTGCCAGTTGTAATGGTTGGTGGAGGAGGGATAATGGTATGGGGATGTTTTTCAGAGGTTGGGCTAGGCTCCTTAGTTCCAGTAAAGGGAACTATTAATGCTTCAGCATACCAAGACATTTTGGACACTTGCTTCCAACTTTGTGGGAACAGTTTGGGGAAAGCCCTTTTCTGTTCCAGTATGACTGTGCTCCAATGCACAAAGCAAGGTCCATAAAAAACATGGTTGGGAGAGTTTCGTGTTGATTAACTTTACTGGCTTGCATAGAACCCTGACCTCAACCCTATTGAACACCTTTGGGAAGAATGAGAACAGAGATTACGAGCCAGGCCTTCACATCCAACATCAGTGTCTGACCTCACAAATGCTCTTCTGGATGAATAAGAAAAAAATCCCACAGATACACGCCAAAATTTTGTAGAAAGTCTTCCCAGAAGAGTGACAGCTGTTACAACTGCAAAGAGGGGACCAACTCCATATTGATGCCTACAGATTTAGAATGGGATGTCATAAAAGTTCTTATAGGTGTAATGGCCAGGTGTCTCAGTACTTTTGTCCATATAGTGCAGCTGTGTCACAACATCTTGGTATGTCACCCCATGCGCATGCCATTGTTGTGCAGCCAGCCACAACATAGCTGATGGTCACCTCTGCCCTTTTGCACATTCTGCACTAGCTGTCGACTTGCTTCAAGATGTTCAGCTGGTGGTACCTGGTGTTGAGTACCTGGTCCTGTGCCGCAATGATCAGGCTTTCGGTCTCTCCCTTGAGCCCGGAGCTGCTCAGTCACGCCACACTCACATCTTTATCGACAAATGGCCTATCAAGACTTTAAAATTATTCATGTAGAGATTTCTTTTAAGTTGCTGGATCTTCTCAGCCTTAGTGTTGGTCATGAGTCTTAACTTCCTTGAAATTTGCTCAATGGGTTGCACTGGCAAGTACTTGTTATTGATTTTCTTTGCCACTGCAATCAGGGAGTACTTTGCTTTGGTGGCCTGATGATTACTCGCAATCTTGGTGAGCCAGTCTTGGCCAACCTCAGTATAGACGCTCAAGCCAACAATGGCACTGTTAAATGCAGATTTATTATTATTATTATTATTATTATTATTATTATTATTATTATTATTATTATTATTATTATTATTGCCGTTGTTATTGTTATTATTATTATTATTATTATTATTATTATTATTATTGTCATTGTTATTATTATTAGTATTATTATTGTTGTTGTTGTTGTTGTTAATATTAATATCATTGATATTATTGTTATCATTATTATTATCACATGTTTTATATTTGTCACCTAAGTGCCGTGCAACCATGCATGCAACACAATGTTTATGTTTTTTGTGGAGCCAGGGGGCACGGATTGAAGAGGTTGGGTGTAAACAGTCGAACAGATCGGCAGATGCCCTTTACACCTAGGTGCAAACAGGCACTTTGAAAAAGAATCATACTAAGTGAAATCTACATTGATCCTGTATTTCCCACGGAAAGACATGAACATTTGATTTCTTGTTTGACTCTGTCCAAACTGATCAAGCTTTGCCTTCAAAGAAAATATTTAACTAATCAAAGGGAAACAGGAGTGACTGGCACAGAAATCCTGTACCATTTCAGTGTTTTATTCATGATGTTAGAAGCTAGCAACAGGTAAAAAGAAAAAAAATTAAAACCCCTATGGGAATAAACAAAGTCAGATGTTTTCATCTGTTTTGAGAAGACCACAGTTTTAACAATCACAAACTGCTGGGCAGCTATTCAGCAAATCACCATCCTTTTCTTCTTTCCCTTTCAGCTCTAATGAGCCGCCTAAATGAGGCTCTCATAAGTGGCAGCAGACAAGAATTTTCCTGTAGGTGGCCTGCCAGATTTCTACAAAAACATTCAACAATTATCATTTCTGCTTCATATTTCCACATGGGTCTAATCTGCAGCTTGCTGGTAATCATATGCTCTTCCATATTTTAATGGTCTTTTAACTAACGTCAGCACTGAAAATACACACATCCACTAAACACTCATGAAGCCAAATAGCTGTTATATGTGTCCCAACTTTCATGATTTTCATTCACTGCACATTCACATAAAACAAGGACACAAATTTCCCCTGTAGACAGTGCTTGGTACACGTATTTTTTCCTCCCCTACAAACAATATTGCTTGGAAAACAAAATCAATCAATGAGTGACATATCCCCTCTAAACTATATAAGTCTGGAGTCAAAACTGGGTTTTCCTTAGTAGGGTCACGATAGGTTATGGGCTAACAGAATTAACATAGTTTGAGGTTTCTATCTTGGTTGAAATCACAGAATGAAGTATGAAAAACTGGGACAGTCTCTAAATATTGGTTTTCACAGACCTGAGGTAGATCCTTCTTAGCTTTTTATGAAATGTCTATGGGTTATTTCACATGGATTTCTCCACCCGGGATCTATTATCATCATATCAGTCATGGGTTTTGGTGCTTGTGGTTTCCCAAGGTGAGCTACGAAAGCGATACCAAGTCAGTAAGTGACACAACAATGAGTTTTATATACGACACAGTACTATATAAGTAAACTTATATAAGTATTTGCAGTCTGACTTTCAATGTATGCACATATTTCTGCTATTGAATGTTATCAGGACAGTCAAGCAAAATTGGTAGTTGGGACCCTGTGTCAGCCAGTAATTTATTCAGTAAAGAAAGTTATATAACTCCTAGTATATCCAGCTGAAAAAAGTATTGGCCTGCTTACATTCAGTAACTTGCTACATCACCTTTTCAGCAACAACTGCAACCAAACACTTCCTATAGTTATTAATCAGACTCATTTACCTCACTGACATTTGTTTATTTATAAGAAGAAACTACTTGTTACTGCTCTTGCCACATTTCAGTGCAGCTTAGGCCTGGATATTGATTAGCCTGGTCCAAATTTTTTATTTCCTTTAATTTTCTTCAAATAATGCAGGGAAGACTATATAAAAGGTGCTAGATCATGTTCACTCAAGTACTTCTGGACAGTCATTGAAAGACAACTGAAATAATTACTGGAAGAACCAACATGTCTCAGTGACTTATACCTGGTTATTCTTCTGGGGTCATGCTGAAGGTAAAGAACACTGCACTAAAGACACTTGGATCACACAATCCACAAAAACTTCTCACCAAAGTCTTTAGACTAAAATCTAGAAATATTCTGGAAAAAAAACAGAAGGGGTAACATTCAGCACCATATACAATCTTCACAAACTTGGGGTGAAGAAAGACCCCGTGAGCCTCATCACTGCACCCATGCACCTCCTTACCTCAGCAAAGGTAACTAGTTCTATGAACCAGGAACTAAAGTTATATGAGCAGCTGTGGACGTAAGATCAAATTATCATAAAATAGAATGCTGATAAATTTACTTTGACTCATTTTTGAGGGTTTTTTTTCCCACCATGCTTTCTTTGGCTGCAATGATGAAAAGCAGCCCTTGACAGTTATCTGGGGGCTCTAAATATGTAAATGAAACAAATATATCATCAAATACATCCAAGAAAACAGAACCATGAGTTAATGTCACTTCTCAGCTGCAACTGATGAATTATCAATTCAACAGCCACTGGTCTTGTCCCCCACCCCCATGTACACCAACCTGCCACTACACTGCGCTAGGCACATTTTCTGTATTAGGCACACTATTTTATTTATGTACATGATATATTTATATTGATTGTCCTTAATTATTTTGCATAGCTTCTCAATGTAAATTCCTTGTACGTAAAAGTACTTGTAGATAAATAAATCATTCTGATTATTATGGGAAAAATTGTATAATAAAAATATAATATTCTCATATTTTCTAACAAGCATAGTGTCATGAGTGAAAAGCTGAATTTTAATAAAAATTAATCATGTTTGAAGCACTTTGATTATATTCAGGATGAATTAATCAACAATCCCATTTATGTTAATTCATATTTAATTACATGGGTAAGCATATTGAACTTGCTCTATAAGTTAGTCATACTCAGTCAGAAACATTATCAACATAAATAAAATGACAGGAAATGTATTTGTTTCTTCCTAGATCATCCATCCATCCATCCATCCATCCATCCATTTTCTTTACCCACTTACCCTATTCAGGGTTGCAGGGGGTCCGGAGCCTATCCTGGAAACTACGGGCACAAGGCAGGGAACAACCCAGGATGGGGCACCAACCCATCACAGGGCACATTCACACACCATTCACTCACGCATGCACGCCTATGGGCAATTTGGCAACTCCTAGATCATACAGTGTAGCAATTTATTATTTAAAGGTTAGCTATAATACCAACAAGCTAAAAGGGAAAAACAGAAGTATGTTTGTTTTACAATATATTTTTATTTTACATTCTTCTTGAGTAGACAAGGCCTAGCATATAATTAATTACTAATTAGTGCAAAAATCCAAAACAAAGCCAGATTCTATTTAATTATATAAACTGATCATTAATTTTGCTGTTTATGCAAACTTATTAGAATTACTGTTGGCATTATAACCGTAGGTCTGTTTTTTTTCTTGAGACTATCTTGTGTAATAGTTTAAGCCAGTGTTTCTCAATATGGTTCTCAGGGACCCACAGCTGGTCCACATTTTTGCTCCATCTGAGCTCCCTGCCAGACAGTCAACATTTTTGCTCCGTCCAAGCACCCTGTCAGGCAGTCCACATTTTTGCTCCCTCCAAGCTCCCTGCCAGACATTCCACATTTTTGCTCCCTCCCAGCTCCTAGTCGAGAGTTTTTTTTGCTTCCGTATGACTCTCAGCATGCGAAAACAAAGTAATCTGCCAGCGCTTTCTAAGAGCTATTGTCAAAATCCAGCATGCTGTTCAGAACTAAATAAATAAATAAATAACACGACAATCTCTAAAGCTGGCTGATCTTTTCAAACAGCCATAATGTAAAACTGAGATCGGTAGGTCGCATAAAGTCATGCCACTTTTAAGAAAACATATGAAAATCCAGCTGCCTTGTGTTGCTCTGGCTTGACAGCAAACCACAAGTAAACAGTCCTTAGAGTATCTCGCCGTACGTGGCATGCTATATCAGCAGGCAGTGAGGATCAGAAAGTATCACTTCCACAGTGACAGCTGTGAAAGCTAAATCTGAAGAAATATTCATTTGCTGCAAACCGCTTCTTCATTTAATAGGAAGATGACATTTAGAGTGACACCTGAGATAGCTAAGATATCTATGTACCTGCCATCCTGCAGAACTCAAAGGAGGTTAATACGAGATGACACTAACTTTAGAGGCAAATGCCACTTATTCAGAGAAACACTCATTCAATTAGTTAGGGAGATGTCTTCAGCGCAAAACTAATAGGATGTGACACTCAGCAGTAACACTCCAAATCATGACAAAGAAATCAGCAAGACAAGCAGAATCTCAACAGGAATGTACCCCAAAGTCCAAGACTGGGCACAAAACCAGAAAAATTCATTTTTCTGCCTTTAATATGCAATGCAGAAAGGGGTACATTTTATGTATGCCCATCATATCCACACGCACATAAACCATATATTAAATTTGTGAGCCTCACCATATGGGAAGATCTATAATAATGTTTGATCATTAGTTCATAATTATGCAGCACATTTCACAGCCTTAACCCAAATCAATTTCCCCAAATCTACGAGGAGTCATGCCCCCCACCCTCCATCTTCAAATAAAACCTCTGCAGAATATGATTTCAGCAAACTGTTTCACTACTTGCCTTCCTGCATGATATCATGCCAGGTTGCCACTTCAAAGTACCACAGAATCGCTAAGTTTTGCCTTTTTAACTGTGACGTTTTCCCCCCCTCCCCCTCACTTATAGTACAGATGTTTGGAAATGAAGGTGGGTGCTGGCTACACGAAATTTAAACCGTACCAGCTTGCATTAGCCCAGTAGGAGTGGGAGAGACTCCAGGAGCATAAATTCAACAAACTAGGCCGCGTGGGAGTCTCCTGGAATTAAACAGGGTCCACACAGGGATGTGACATGACTTGAATTTTGCGGGAGCGATCTGCTTCATGGCCTGTAACAGGCTTTACTGCAGGGAAATGCTCAACCATTAATATTCTGAAGATGGGAAAAGTAAGCAGTTCATACATTTCATTCCACTTTAAAGTGATGTTATAGTATGTTTACTCTTTTTTTTTTGGTTATTCCAGGTCTGTGCAACAGATCACATAAAAACATAAAACACAGTGTATGGAGCCAAGCGCTCCATTTTATAATTTGGGCATACGTTTTTCATGTATGAAATTTTTTCTACATAGGAAATGCAGAAGAGGGGGAAAGATAAGGAATGAATCCTTACAATATAACTCTGCATTTTCTATGGTTGTTGTCATAACCAAATAAGTTCTGTCTAATACTTTAACAATTGCTCAATATGTTTTACTATGTGGATTTGGTACAATTGGCTGCATACTGGATTATAAAAGATGACTTGTACTTCCTAGGAGAAAATCTATGCTGGACACGCAGTTGGAGATATGTATTGTAAAACAGCCAAACATCCACTGTACAAAGTGTCTTTAGATGGACATGATTAAGACAGTATAGCATTATGAATGTCTTTATGACTCCATAATACTACTAATTTGGTAGTATTTTAACACCGGTTAGTGTGTTTAAACAAAACACCTTAAAGATTTCATCTGCAGTTATACATCTGATATTTTGATTGGACATTTGACTGAGAGTTCGAAATTGTAGAAGGGGAAAGTTGTGCACCGTTATGCAAGACTTATTTACGCAAGTAAATGTCAAGCAAACACAGAAAAATGAAAACTGTCGCTTGGGGGGAAAAAACAACATACAGTAAACATTCCCCGAAAATGTTGGTCAGAGCTGTTTAAAAACACCCTCTGGGACTTTTTATTCTCTCAGCATACACATTTATGCCTGTTCTCTGTAAATCTCACAGTCATGTATATTGTTCACTGTTGGATCCAATATAACAGCTACACCCTCAGAGTGACCTTCTAAAATGACATTGATTATTCTGACAACAGCAAATGATTTGGGTTCCCAAGAAGCCTACCAACACGTTTTGCTGAAAATATTCAATCCTTAACACGACCCTACCATGCCTGACATCACGCTGATATGAGGACACAAAACTATGAAGGACATGCCGGCCCATTGTAAGGATATGCAGACATAGAAACTTGCAATACCTGCAATAGTTGATTGAGATGATCCAAAGGCAATGTAAATATCTTTTCTATCATCCGTTATTAATGCTTGTTATTTTACAGATAGCAAAACCTTGGAAATATACTTACTTATAGGCCAGACTGAAGACCATGATGAATACATCTGTCTTAGCAATAAAGACCACTGTACCACCAAACTCTCCAAAAAGCCATATAATCATTTCATTCAAGTCCTCAAAACATGAAAAAAATGAAGTTTTGTTTTGGACATCTCAACACCACTGTCATGTGGTTGATAGTACTAGAAACATCAAAGAGGACTTCATCAGGAGACAACATACTGCTTATTCTGACATCCCATTCATCAATATTTGGGAATGATTTGGAATAATTTTCTCTGCTTATGTCGGTCAGGCTAGCAGCCCACTCTCATGATGTTCCAAGCAGACCTCGGTCTGGACCACTGCTGGTATTTTACATCTCTCAGAGGAATTGGGGGGTACTGTCTGATGTCTCTTTGATTGTAGGACATCCAGGTTATCAATCGCTCATGCACAGATGGCATTAATTTGATAACATGTTGATTCCAAATTAAAAAAATTTGCCAGCAGCGTCTGCATTGAATACAGAGGCATACTTGGACACAATTTATTTAAGAAAACTGGCCCATGATTTTAATAATTTTTAGCAACCAAAATGGCATGCTTTTTGGAAAGCAGCAGCAAAAATAATCTAAGTTCGGCTGGGAGATTCTGGCAGAGAGACAAGGCAAAGGGGCTTTCAGAGAGAAGCTGCAAAACAGCCTTTGCTGTAGCAGAAGGTGAGAGAATGAGGAATAGCGCTCCATTTGTGGAGGCCGGCCATACATTTTGATGTGTTGTAATAACTGCCCATGAATCATTTTATTTTCACTTCTAAAACTTTAAAGTTGTTATAAATTACAGAAGCGGAACTGCCAAAATAATTGTCTTGCAATAAGGCCAGTGTAATTTTTTTCCCTCAAGGGTTCAAAGGGAAACTAAATCTTTGAAAGTTTTTTCAGATTGTTTTTTTTTTTTCTATTGTCATGCTTGAGTCTCACAGATATCTGTGTGAAAGTGTGTTTGTCCACACTTGTGTGTATATGTGTGGGTGTGTGTGTGTGTCAGCCATTCCTGATTAAGTCACCCTTTCTCTGCGTCTGTGTGAATTAGCATGTAGCTTCAAAGTTTCAGCAGTCAAATGCCTTCCCAGAATATATTTCTCGTTCCTCGCGTGGGGATGATGCAGAACTGCCTCCTATACTGTAGGTTTAGCTACAAATCAAGCTTGGTAGCTCACAGACGACGTGTCTGGTGATGTTACTGTGGTTTTGCCAATATAATTTACTGCTGCAGTTACTTCAAAGTTCCTGAGCTGGTTTTACCTGTGGACATGAATTCTGATAGGATATACTCTTCCTTCAGAGGGAATTGTTGGGATTTATTTTTATCTTTTAAGTATTTTGCTTTGTTTGTTTTTATGTGCCCATACTTGGACCTATTGTATTCTCGCTTGCAGCAGTTTAACTGATTGTTCTGTGTGGTGAAAAGTTAGTTCCTGCAATACTTGTGACTTGTTCCCATCTGTAAGGGGGGCCTGGCTATGTATGATCCTTCTACATAAACCAGTCAGCTGGACTGGACCATACCCTTTTTTATATCTATCTTATATTGCAGTAGTAGGTCTCAGGCTGTCAGCTGTATTGGTCCATGGTGGTGGTACCTTCTCCCTTTACCTTCCACCCACACCTGCAGGCAATTTGGTAACTCCAGTTAACCTCTGCATGTTTTTGGACTGTGGAGGGAAACTGGAGTACCCGAACGTTTTGACAAGAACATGCAAACTCCACACACACAAAACCCAGGCAGAGACGTAAACCCTGGTCCCAGAGGTGAGAAGCAACATTGCTAACCACTGCACCACCGTGCCACCCCTGAAACAAAATCTTGGTCTGGATTTGTACTTACTGGAGCTGAATTTTCCACCTCTGTCTGTAATGGATTACTTTTGTAAGTAACTTCCCCTGCAGTGTTGATGTGATAAATGTGTAAATATAGGCTTAGTGAACTTTTAGTTAATTAAAACTTTCCCAGGAAGTATGGGGCACAAAGCAGGAGACACCTTGGACAGGAAGCTCCATCATCTCAATCCATATTTTGTCAGCTATGAAAAATGTTAGCCTATTCCTCCTTACACACTTCACAAGTTCAGGTATATGTTAACCACCACTTTCGGAATGTTCCCACACAGCTGTAAACAGTCCTGAGTGACTGCTAAATTTCCCCACAATGTAGTCAAGTATCAAAGTTAGAGCATTTCTCTTGTAAAAGGTTTAGGTTATCTGTCAGTTCCATTGTCTGCTCCATGCTGACAAGTTCAGGCAGACCAATGTCCTCTGATGTGTCGCATTTCCTTTTTTTGCTGATTTGCATGTATTGTTGTGTGACATCCTCTCAAATAAAGGTGGCTGACATAACTGCAGTAATAAGGCAGATTATACTCAGTGTAATTATATGACACATACACACACACACACACACACACAAAATAAACAATTGAGGCAATGTCAGTGAATAATGCACAGTATTTAAATACTATGAGGGTTTTTAACCATGTGAAAGACACAGATATATTAGAAGGAAATTTAGATGTAAATAGCTATTTTAATTCGCTTAAAATTAAAGGTTTTTCCATGATGTCAGCCTTTCGTGCAGAATAGCGAAAAACGTTGTGCAGGAGTCCAAACGTAGGCAGTTCCCACTCAATTTCATTTCAACTTCAACAGGAAGAGAAACGATGAACCGGGACTCGGAAACAGACAGCCACGATGAGGAGGCCCACTCACAATCTATCTCGGCTTCATTAAAACCCATGCAAATTAACCGTCACAATTAAATGTGATGGAGAGGGAGTCCAACAGAAGTGGATTAAACTGTCCCAAAGCCCTCATTGCATATTCATCTATCATTCGGACCGACAATGCTGGCGAGCGATAAAGTTTGAACGGGAAGCACTGAGAGGCTAATTCTCCTTCTCAGAGCAGCATGGGGAGCTTAAACCGGCTTAGTCCGCAGTTGACATTGGAGCTAATTGAAACCCTATTCAGCTAGTACAAACTGCTTAGACAATATTCACCTCTCAGGCCTGTGTGGCCAAGAAAGAAATGGAGTGTAGCAAATGAGCAAAGGAGGGAAGATGTTATTGCAAGAAAGCTAAAGGGGTGCTTGTTGCAGTGTGCTTGCAATGAACAGGGAACGGCCCACACACTTCCACAGAACAAATTCGGCCAACAATGGACCTTGGAAAACAACTGCACTTATCGGAAGTACCTAACATCATCTGGGCTCCTTGGTGAATTAAGGCTTGAATTCATCATTTAGTGAAGCTGCTCCACACATTCTTTTAGCCAAATCGACCTACACATCTTACATATTATTATCTATTTATACGAATGGTGGCTCAATACAAAAGACTGTGCTCCCTCACACCCCCACACTTGGGGGTTTGAATCCAGCTCCCCTATTCTGTGTGTGTGGGGGGTTTGCATGTCTCTCTGTATAGCTTTCTTCTCGTCATCTTTTCAGCCTGTTAGGTGAATTGACCTGTATAAATTGCCCTTAGTGTGCAAGTGTGTGCTTGGCATCTCATGCAGGGTGTTCCCTGCCTGCTACTTCCTGGGATAAGCTCCAGGCTCACAGCAGCCGTACACTATGGAAGATGGATGGATGCACATTTGTTAATGGAGATCAGGATAAATACTGTTCTTGCGGTAACAACGGTTAGCTGTGTTTCAGGCACGCTATCTACAAACGAAGGCAAAGTGAGTAATGAGCTTAGCCCCCTTTCCCCTCCCTGCATGTGCTGAAGGGATTTTCGCAGTTCATTCCCCATTGACTGCCTGTTAGCTCCCCACTGACATCTTATAATTTAAACATAAACAGACTGACTGAGTGCGGTTTCCTAGGTAATGCACAACATAAACAAATGCCACTTGCAAACAAGCGCCAAGCAAGTTGAGTCCCTGGGCTTTCCAATATGTCAACTTGTTACGTACCTGGATAGTGGCCTTACTGACTGGTCTTGCTCACCTGTCTGCTGCTAGGATACGTTTTTTATTAAGGAAGTCAAGGTGTCATTTTTATTGAACTTGTGCTACTACTGCCAAACTTTGGTTAAACTTTAAAATATACCTTATATCACATTTTGAAAAGACTAGAAATAAAATAAGTACTCTATCCATCTAGTTTGACAGTATCAATGTTATCTTAAAAAATTATATTCTTAAAAAAAATCACTTTATGCATTTACAAACAGGTGCTTATATTTGTCAAAACAAATTGTCTTTATAAGACTAAGTAAGATGAAGAAGACCTGATTTAAATAAAGCAGGACAGCTGGGGAGATCAACAGAATTGTAATAGACAGGAAGCAGTGTATTTTAACAAATAAGTTTAAATCAGCCATACTGTGAAAGATTTAATTCCGTTTGAATATGTTTTATGTAATAACAATACATTTACATCAGAGGTAGTCTGTGGGTATCAGCCAAAATATTTATTTTTCAAACGGAGAATATTATCATTTTTTTCTGTACTAAACATAGTAGACTATAGGCACCCCGTACTCAAATGTTAAATTAGTAAATCTGTAATATAAAGGCACATTTTTTATATTTTTACAAACATTCTTATTCTTTGTCTAATTAAAAATTTGACACTTGACCTCAAATCCACTTAACAGCCTTTGTAGGATGAGGAGGTCAGGCACTGATTTTCTTAAATTAATTTCCTTTCGCTATTCATGGCAGACATAAACCAGGCCTCTGTAATAATTCCTAATCAAGTTGACTGTAAACAGCATTTAAAATTCAAATAGTCTGGCTGGCATTATGCTTTTGGGCTTCAGATGTCTATATGCAATTAGGCCTCCAAAGTTGTTATACACTCAGCCCTCATTAGAACTTCCATTTGAGAACGGCAAATGAAACCCACCCGGAACCTCCACTTTCTGTCTGCCCTCTGACACTTAAACACAACTGGAAGCCTATGACAGTCAATTTGTGCGGTTTTAAAATCATCGCACAATTTGAAGTAAGCAGCCCCACTTTCTATTACATTTTATGGGCTTGTGCACCCTGCATAATATTACGCCCTGATGTTCTGTGAGACATCGGGTTTCATATCCATTCCAAGCAGTGGGGAATATACAATATACAGCATCCAAAAATAATACCAAACGCCACAGCTTGCTACATTTGACAGGCATGCATACTTTCATTTGATATGTTTTTTTGCATAATACAATCTCTAAAAAGTATGAGGAAAAGTATATATCGAACAGAAGTTTAACTATAGGAAAAAAGCACTGCAGATGTACTGATGAGGTAAGCTGTCCCCATCATGTGCACACTGTGTTATAATAATGTGAAGTAAACTGACACGAATGGGACACTACCATTCAGAGATCTATAAATATTTCCAGATATGTTTTAACCCATCCATCCATTTTCTGTAACCGCTTATCCTAAACAGGGTCATGGGGCATCCAGATCCTACCCCGGAGGCTACAGGTCCAAGGTAGGGAACAAGCCAGGGTGGAGCACCAACCCATCACAGGGCACACTCACGCACCATTCACAGGCACATGCATACCTATGGGTAATTTAGTAACTCCAATCAGCCTCAGCATGTTTTTGGACAGTGGGGGGGAAACCCGGAGTATCTGGATGAAACCTCACGACAGCATGGAGAGAATATGCAAACTCCACACACGGAAGCCTGGCCCCAGAGATGTGAGGCGACAGTGCTAACTATTGCACCACCGTGCCGCCCTGTTTCAATCCAATTAATCTTATTTTAAAATAGCTGCAAATAATTTCAGGAGATCTGGATTGTTGAAAAGAAACACTTTACTTAAGGAGGCACAAATTATGTAGTATGGTGCTATTACTTATATTCTAATTAACCACAAACTAAGTCTTAGTTACATATTGAGCTCATGTTCATTCATCATTAATGAACTGGGACATCTTTTATCTCAAGCAGTTAATATTTGCTAGTTTATCTATTAATTCTGTCAACCTTTTTCAACTACTGAAAGAACAACTGAAGGAATAAATAATGAACATATGTGTGAAATACTGATCTCATGTTTCTTCATCATTAATGAAACATGATTCATCTTTCATCCCAAGCAGTTACTATATTTGTCACTATATCTGTTAAATATTTGCAAACTACTGAAGGAACTATTGAAGGAACTACTAAGGAACCACTGAAGGAACAAGTAATTAATAACAGAACTGAAATACTGATGTGTTTGTTCATCATTAATGAATTGTGACACATCTTTTATCTCAAGTAACTATTATATTTGTTCAACATTTTACTTCAGTCATAATTGAGTGACTACTAAGTATCTGTGGCCCCTCAAGTAAAGTGTTGCCGAATAAATATCTTGATATCACACCTGTTACACAGGTGATAATAACATTAAGAAAGAGGAGTGTTTTTAAAATAACTGTAGCATCTTAGTAAAGTACAGGAACCCATCCAGGAAAAAGGATTTACCAAGGAAGCCTATCTCTTAAAAGGAGACATGGCAAATCTGCCTCGTTGAAAGACTGCTAGTTTAATTTATACTATTTCCATCAAGTATTTTTAAACAGATCATTCAGTTTCTGCGAGATAGACTGATACGTAAACAATATTGTTCAGCCTTTCATAGATGACTTTGTCATAAGGTCATAGTCACTTCTATAATTGATCCTATTGTGCAGATCTTTTCTGGGAAAGCTGTGAGCTTACTTATGTTCTGGTTAATAAGTAGTAGCATCGAAGTTGAACAGTGGCAACTCCATGTGTCAGCTTTTTCCTCCCCTATACTTAGTCTCAGTATTGTAGATTCATTCTATGCTTTTTAAATAATGTATCATGGTAATTACAGAAAGACTAAATAACATATAGCTTGCCCACTCGTTAAAACAGAAGTTATCCATCTGTATGATTCATAAGTGTTTTAATGGCATAATGTGCACTTTAAATAAGTAAAACATTCGCATCCTGGAGCCATTGCCCACAGTGGTGTGTAGAATCTAATATCAAACTTTTCAGCTATAATTTAGTAAAATATGTATACTTGTATATTTGTTTGTTATTTCACATATGCACTTATTTTATAAGTAGTGCTTGAACATACAATGAAAAAAATAGAAATTTTCAAGCCTTCAGTTTACAGAAAGGGCAGTTTATGGTTGGTAATTTGTGATCACATTCCACATGAGTCCAACGAGCTTTTTAACCTCTCAAAACCTCTCAAAAGTTGTTGAGTAAACTGAGCAGATATATAAAGCACATATATCATTCTGACAAGGTGTTCTCCAGGTGCTCTGATTTCCTCCTGCAGTCTAAATGCATGCCGTTTAGGTGAAATGCTGTCTCTAAATTGCCCATAGTGTGTATGTCTGTGTGCATGAATGCGTGCATATGTGTATGTGTATGTCTGTGTGCATGAATGCGTGCATATGTGTGTGTGTGTGTGTGTGTGTGCGTCAGGTATATATTACATTGTGGGGATGACAAACCTATTATTTTGATGTTGTGATATTCATTTTTTTTCAGTGCCCACAAGCAGAAACTAATTTTATAAAAATCTGTGACTACAATCGAAAAACTAAAAATGCTGAAACGCTTGTATTTCATTTGGTTACTTATGGTTAAGATTAGGGCTGGGTATGGGTTAAGGCTGTGATTGTTGGGATCAGGGGCATAGTGAATGGATAGGGCAGCTGAGTGTTTTCTGGGGGGGGCTAAAGCACTCCTAAAATAGACCTAAGGAAACTCCTGGATGGGATTAGAGTTATGGTGATAGAAATTAATGGACAGTCCCCACAAAGAATTGAATACAAATATTTGTGTGTGTGTGTCAGTAATTCTGGGTTTCATTCCACTTGAGCTCCAAATCTAACTTGAGCCAACGACTGAACACAGAATTAAATGGAACACAATTGTTGAGGACACAATGTCATTTTAAATGATGATTTTTTTTTGTGACAATGATATTTTATGAATACTTTAATTCCGACATCAGAAAACAGTTACTGCTAATGCTGAGAGAATGTAACTTAAACTCAATTATTTATGCAATAGTACAAGACAAAAAACTATTTACTGACTGAAACAGTAAACTTATGAATATATTATTCATTTAAGAGACAAAGCATATCAGAAAACGTTTTACTTATCTTTTTATCATTTTTGGTTCTGAAACAGTAGTCATTGACTAAGAGGAATTCCCCTGGCTACATATTATAGATTTTCTTGTATGAGACTGGATGCACACATACAATCAAAGTAAGTTAAACTGCCTGGAACTCTATGAGCAGAAACTAGAAAAATGAGATTTGGTTCCAGCAGGATAGCTACTTGAATTCACATCCTGTTCTGGCTTTAAGTTAAATCCAAACTTTTTGAATTAGGCCTATATGTAGGGTAATGGGTCACGACACTCTTCCGTACAATGGATCTTCGGCCCGATTCTGTCTCCTACAAAGACAGTGTTATATTAAATATAAAACACAATAAATTTTAAATCTATTTAATTTGTCATTATATAGATTCACCTCTGCTCTATTATTACATCGAATTTAAATGATTTATACTCATTTTCAAAATAAGCTATCAAAATATGTATAAACTATACCATCCATGTATTATTTAAAATTGAAAATGAAGTGTTTCATTTAGTTTTCTTTCCAGCGCTTTGAAAAACAAGTTAATAAACATCAAAATATTAAAAGCTGTTTTTTTTATATAGCAAACACCAACAACTACAACAATAACAGTGTAGCATAGTGTAGTTGAAATTCATGGCAAAACACATAATGCGTACAGTTGTGGCCAAAAGTTTTGAGAATGACACAAATATTGGTTTTCACAAAGTTTGCTGCTTCAGTTTTTATGA
>JAAGVU020000040.1:13291008-13317396 GCA_011763525.2 Mormyrus iriodes | reverse complement strand
GACCACAACATTACTGGTGCACAGCTGGTTGAGGTAACTAGGTAGCTTACTGGATTTATGACCACAACATTACTGGTTCTCATGAGAAACCTCATTTGCTGTACGGTTAAGCAACACTGCTACTTTAATAAATATTTAACGCTATGTTTTGCATTATTGTATGATTAATAAATTAACAATGAATCTCTTTTAATCTCCTTATACTGAAAATAAAAAAGAAATAAAGCTGCCACTATTATGATCAACAATCAGCTCCTACAACTAAAAACCAGTGCTGATGGCATTTATAAATTTCTCAGACGAGTAACCGCTAAATCACTTGCACTGAAAATACAACCATTGCTGCTAGCAGGCAAAGAATAACAGATGTTAAAATATATCAAAGGGTAATGTGAATATGGCAGGCAAAGAGTTTGCTTTTTTTGCCTGGTAAGCTAAGTCACACTATAAGAACTGTAAAAACGACATGTGAGAAGCACTCCCAGTTCAACTCCTGAACCAAAGTCTGCATTTTTAGGCTTATCCCCAAGCTTCTCTCTTGCCTGTGCTACTCCCAGAAGCCGATCAGACAGAGGCACAAATGAATAGGGGCAGGCTTTTCAATAGGTGACCAAGAAATTTGTGTTCAAAGTCAGGGAAATGTCAGCCAGGCTCTGCTGTTTTTACACCAGCTTTCACCACTGAGAGAACATCGCTCCTGCTGTGCCTGTGAGATTTAACCCTGCAGCAGTGAACGCCTCTCTCAAACGACTTTGACAAATTTGGAGCTTCGTGGAAACAACTGAAAGTAGCTTTGGTGTGTTTTATTCAAGAACTAGGGTGCAAAAGGGCTTCACTGGCTTTCGGCAGAAACAGGAAGCATCATTAACAATAAGAGGAAAATGATGTTCGACTAAATCAGAAAGGTTTTTCATGCCAGAGGTAGCTGACAGACAGGGATGACGTCTGTCCTATACTTATAAATTCAGCAGCTGCATTTTTATCCATTTTTTTTTCCTTTCTCTCAGGGACAGTAATGAGAAGTTAATCCAGAAAGAGGCAGCTGCTATTCTGGAGTGGAGAACACGTAATCCATGACAAATCACACCAGACATTTGTTGTTTACCAGAAAGCCCTTCCAGGTAACGTGAAGCCCATCAGAGACCCTGATGGTGTTGGTCCCCTCCTGCTGCCGTGTTGTCTTGGAGCTCGCTAAGGTGCACACAGGTGACGATGAAGCTCTCCACACATATCACACATGGGCGACGGGGCCCAGGAGCAGGTCGTAGAGGCATAGGGGAGCCATTTCGTTTCAGGGGCGTGCTAAAGGAGCCGTCACAGGACCCGTGCTGACTAAGAGTCCGCTACATGCCCTAGTCTCAGCAAAACGCCACTAGTAAATTACCTCACAGTGCTGCTTTAAACACCAAATTCTGTGTTGCACAGACAGCAGAAACCAGGAACATACCTAGAAATCCTGGGCCCCCTGACAAAATGTCTTCTTGGGCCCCTGGCCTAATTTTACTTATGACTTTACACATTCAAGGCTGCCCATCAAGTACTGGGCCCCTGTGCCAGGGTATCAATGCCCCTCCGACGCCGTTGGTAGAAACAATCTTTTTTGGGAAGCCAAAGCCTTAATTGGTCAAATATATATACATAATGACTTAATACTTAAGGAGGTAAAAATTGGCCAAAATAGGCTTTAAAACGTAATGAGGCAGTTCCCTGGAAACATGTAGCAGACATTTTAAACAGGCGAATATTACACTAATTTTATTTGCTACTATATATATATATAGTGTCTTGGTATATTGCTGTGATATAGTAATGTTATGTATTAAGGTATATAAATTGTGTACTTTCTCACATACTCCTTTTCTCTGGCTTCTATTAAAACAACCCTTTCTTCCTTGTCTTACTGAAACAGCACCATTTTCTACATAATTACGTATTGCAGATCCCCTCTTTCCCAGGGATAAAAGCCTTAATGCCCTGCTATCTAATTAAGCAAATATTCACTTTTCTGAGACGTATGAAAGAAGTTATTACTCTTCACCGGAACTACACTAAATTTAACACAAGAATGGAAGATGTCTATTAAGCTTCACCCCTTTTACAAATTACATATTGCCATAAAGTATATGTTTGTTCACAACGTTTTGAAGGATATGCAATTAATGGGGAAGGACAACAGTGCCCCCGTGTGGACACATGCAGTATTGTCTTCAGTTCTCTAATCCCACATGCAAGAAAATGAAATGAGGCAATAATTACAAAATATTGTCGTTGATCGTTCCGACTGGTGTGTAGAAAACTAACACACAGAATAGCATACTGCTCCATTGTGGGGCTTGGACAGTCATCGTCGGATGTGAATTGGCTGTCCATGAGTTATCTATGCTTCACATTTTCATATTTCATGGTTGAACAAGCTCTTAACTCAAATGCAACCACAGGCAAGGTTTGCGTCTCATTCACACTGGTGTCACCCCGTAAATGTCATGTACAGTATTTAAAAACTTCAAATAAGTAAAATGAGAATTCTTTGTTATACTCACGTTTCTTTCTAGATAATATTGACATGTTATTTTTGTAGTAGCTACAAAATTGCTTAATTCTTAAATTTAGGTAATGAAATCCTAATATAATTCCTTTTATTCCAAACATTCCGTGTGTAAAGAAATGGGCCTGGTGGCTAATCCTGCACCTTATGTAGGGGGCAGGCTTGCACAGAAATCCAAACAGGGAAAGACAGAGAAAACATGTTCATCATTGGTTTGTGGTATGAATGCATTCATATAAACAGTTCAGGCTTTTAGCACTGATCAATATGCCTTCTTGAGTAAGCCCTATAATCCCCCCACACTTCGAACATATTGCATCAAATAGTCCATTCATTGGGGTTTTGAATGATACTTTAAACAAATGGCCAAGGAAGATGCTGTACATTTCGGCCATTGCCGAGTGATCCTTGACAAAAGCAGGCCAGAGCTCAGAGCCACCCTCAGACATCAGCCTCTGTGAAGTAGAAGCCGGCCCCACCTGCCACCACCTCACCAATTTCTTCACCATCTTCATTCATTGCCGCTAGTCCCCGTCTGCTCAAAATCAATAGCCTTATTAAATCTTTATCGGCGCAACAGCTTTAGGAGAAAGCAAATTGCTTCCACACATCGGGTGTCGGAAGCCTTTTAGCTTTGATGTGTCATTATGCATTCGCACTTGGCAGGCCGATCGTCTGCTGTCTGTGGATGCTGGCCGCAAGCAGGTATTCATTCCAGCTCCGGAGCTTTTTCATTCTCTGCTGCCCATTCGTGAGGCCAAAGAACCCAGCTATTCATTCCGTTTCCAAGCAAGCAGGCCCGCAAAAATCTCGACAAAGCACCCAAGACTGGTCACATTTGGTGTGATTTCATCGTCGGTCCCGATGATATATCACCACAGTGTGTATAACTAACACCACTTTCTCTCAGTCTCTGTATAGAGATTTTTGGTCAAGCAGAAGCCTCCCCAGATCCGACACATTAAAACAACGGGTCTTTGTGGTCTCTGAAGTGACTCCTGTCCTTGAACGAGCATGATAGGAAACAGGGCTCTATGCATCATCCTTTCATCATTTCCTTTGGAATTCAAGTCGGGGTTTGGAGCTCAGAAAAGTAAATCGATATCAACAGGACTCAACTCCCAGTGCCACAGAGAAGGCAGACCTCAGTTTGCTTTTTTTTCCTTGTGTTTTCCAAGCTTTGCCATTTATCTCTGTCTGTAAAGACCACCTGTGACAGTAATACCAAACACAACATTACTTGCCGCTCAAGGTTAGCCTCCAGGAGCATGCCAAGGTTTCTGACCTTAAAGCCAGATGAGGGAAGTGTAATGCTGGTGGAGTGCCCCTGATGGCATTCAAGTATTACCTGGCTCATTAATTGAGACCATCTTGTATCCATCCTCCTTCGCTAACCAGACATCTTACATATCCTAAGAAATAACAGTGAAGGCCAATGCATCCATGAATTTAACATTTTTACTTCCAGCTATAGTGAAGAAAACAAAATTCTCAAAAGCAGCATATGTATACACTGAAGATCAACAATGAATGCCCATTTTAAAAATGAAGTGAAGCGATGCTTTATTTGCCATTTGCACAAGTACATTGGAATAATTTTTTTTTTTTTTTGCATATCCCATCTGCTCCCCTTTGAGACAAACACAGACACACCGTTTGGAGTGAAGCTTGGGGTCTGAGTTCAGGGTCAGCAATTTATCCATCATCTCTGGAGTATTTTGGGGTTAAGGGCTGTTGTTCAAGGATCCAACAAACATGCGACGAGGCCAGGGATCAACCCAGTCACCCTCCGATTACAGGCACAGTGGCCTAACCCACAGGGCCACCCCTTCAACAAAAAAAAAAAAATTGAGAGACTATACAAGAAAAGCTATTTTGGCACTGAGAAATTTCAGAAAAAGAGTTAAACTATAAAATCCACACAATAAACACATCTGTCTTTATAGCCCCAGTTATGTCAAATAATTGTTCTCTTTCACCAGCAGTAGACCTGCTGGGGCATCCCTGAGGAGAGGATTGCCCTTGGAGATCATCACCATGCTTCCTTGGTACTTAATGTCAAAGAGGCGAGACTAAATGGAGGAGATGGAGCTGGGCTGGTGGGCCCAGGTGCATGTGGGAAGGAAGCTGTGGAAGCAGGAAGGCTGAATGACAGCTCAACCCATCTGCTCTATTTCATAGGCCTTATCCTCCTAGTGCAGCAGACCACAGAAAACTCATCTGCTCAGTTTATTTCTCAAGCATTTGATGACAGAATTTTTATTTACCTCACTATGTAAAGATATATTTATAAAACTCATTAACTTCATCCTGAAAGAAGGTGCTGATTCTGCTCTCACTCAAGGCTGTCGACTACAAATGGGTTCTTCATCGTGGTAATTACACAACTCTCCATAATCATTAAAATCAAATTACTCCCTTTCCTGATAAGCCTGGACAGCTAAGCTATCCAAAAGATTCCCATTTTATTAGCCGTAAAAAAGTGAACAAATTTTCCTGGACTATGGCTACAATCTTTGCCCCTAAAGACCTGTGGTTTAAAGCAGGGAACAACATGCTTCTACTTGAAACTTAGGTGAATGGTATTCCACCACAGGACACACTGACATAAATTCTGTCACATTTGAAACTCACGATCACTGGAACTTCAAACATGCCCAGGGGAAAGTCATCTTTTAGGATAGCACTGAGTAATGAGGGAATGTTTGAATGGAGCTTCCAATGACGTCCATGAGACTAAACATCCTAATCAACTTCATTTATGCGTAAATGCTGCACTTAGGCATGGGATTTATGAGAACAGTAACTCAAACAAAACAACTAATCGTTTAGGGCCTTTAATTCATAAAGTATTTCTCAGAAACAAAAACTACAAAAAGACATCTACCCAGCCATTTAATTACCTGCTTATCCAGTAGAGGGACACAGTGAGCACAGAGCTGATCTGGAATTAAACTGAGAATTACCCACGTGAGATGCTATTTTTCCCAAATGTACAGCCAAAAATAAAATGAAAAAAGAAAAAAAAAAAAAAAAACTGGTTTCACTTCTGTCTGTCTGTCTGTCCGTCCATCCATCCATCCATCCAAAGGCATGGGGACATCCTGGACAGGATACCAGTAAAGTACAGTACACAAACCTACACACACAATCATAGTCCATGTATGATTCTATATTAACAATAGATCTGGGTCGTCTCCAGCACCTAACAGCAACAGACTTGTTCCAGAAAAGCCACCATATAAACATGACCCTAAAAGATGCAGTAATGGTGTACGCACCACCCAAGACAATATGTCATTGTTGTTGTGTCTGAATTTTTATGTGAAAGCTATTCAGTCTCTTAGTATTACCGGGTCCAGAGACTGACTTGTCTGGCAGACAGAGCCAAATGGGTCTGTTCTCTGTCACTGTAATTATATATTATGAAACTTTGATGCTGCAAGATGCCATGACGGAAGAACATGCATACTCTTCTGAATCTGCCATCTGCACCGGTGCTGCTTCTTAAAGTTACCCTGGCCACACAGAGTAATTATTCTCTTTATTTAAAAGCACTATCCTGGTTTGCCTGCATAATTAAAATACATTCAAAGCAGATTAAGCCAGGAAATATCCAAGAGCCTAGAAAATGAGCAGATTCCATTTGCTAAATTCCACATTTTTTTAATGAGCTAATTTCGTGGAATTCAGTATGGGTTAGGTGAGAACATTACAGAAAGTTTTCCACTGGAAACATACCTGTTTGTTAGCAAATGCTTTCAGTTGAAAGTACCTAAAGAATATAGTATTTTTTCTATTTAACTATTTTAACACTACACTATAGCTCATGATCTGAGCTGTTCTTACAAATGACTGAATCACACTAGAAACTCAGCTGTTAGAGCATTTTTCTACAATGGGGGATCTGAACAAGAAACCTCCTGTCTTGCTCAGTAGTTTATTTGTAGCCTTCCCACTGTCCTCACTGATGTTTTATGTTGGTTGTAATTAAGTAATAAAATATATTTTTTTGTTTATAAATTTACACATGTAAAACTGTATCGATTAAGATATATTGATTAACAACATGATATGTATTAAAGTAAAATCTGGTCTATCCATAGTCTTTGTCAAATAGTAGAGCATTCATTTTCATACACATTTCCAATATTTTAAAAGTGATATGTAAGCAATTGGTTTTTAGTTTGACTGAACTGTGGAAAGGTTTTACTCCTCCATGTCACCGGCAAGCTGCCAGAATGACCACAGAGAAGCCGAAAAAATTAAACCAACAGCATTGTATATAGCAACTAAATTGTCATCATTCTCCAGCATATACTCTTCAGAACCATGTGATCTTAATGATAAATTAATGTATCATTAATTCAAATGCTCACATTTTGTGAACTGAAACATTTAATAACTTTAAAGACTGAATTGCCTTAAATTATATACAATTACACGCACAAAAATATATTCCACATTTTTGTAAACACACTTGATTGCTTATTATGAGATCCAAGCTACATGCAAATAACTAATTTCCTCATTGTCTAGATTATGCCTTTCATTTTCTTGAGCTTTGATGCAACACTCATTAGTTATGTTACATTAACAAATGACATTCATTGATCCAGATAGACATATTACTGAGAATACACAAATACATAACTATATTACTATGAAACATGAAGAAAGCCAAAACGTTTTGCATTAAACTTCTGGCAGTACTAAGTATACTGACAATTATGAAAATCATACAAAGATCAAAACGATTCAATTGAGATTGCAGAGGGACATTTGTGACATTGCACTCTTAAGATACATGGATTAGATTGCTTTGTCTTGGTGCAAAAGCATGAGGTGAAATCTTGGACTATGGCAAGATGGGAAATTGAATTCTCTGGCACTAATGCCTGTTGGGATATTACATCACATGACTCTAAAAGGCAATAACAGCTCACCGCTCTCCACTGCAACCCCTTTGGGAACCAGCTGTGCTCAGTGAGAGGGTCACTTGGGCTTACAGGTCCTGCTCATGCAGTGTATTGATCTGCATTCCTTCCCTTGCAAGCAAATACTTGTGTTTGTACTATAAGAAAGCATGTTATTAGATGAAACAATATGACACCTCCAAGCTAAAGAAATCACACTGCTATCAATTTGTATATAAATAAAATGCAATCATTTAAAAACTTAGCATTCCACAATAGTGCTATATATTTAATTGCATAATTCCCTGAGACATTGGTCCTATATGAGGCCTTTACAACACTGATATTTGTAAGGAGCTAAGAAAAAAAAATCTTCCATGCTTAATCATGTTGTGATTATCTTATAACCGGCACTGCAGCCATCATGAATTCATAAAAACTGATGTGCGTAATCAAACTGTTGCTGCAACCTCTGGGGTCTTCGCTTTCAGCTATAATTAGGTTACTGTTCATTATAATATACGCAATGGCATTATAATATACGCAATGGGTTAAGTTGTGCCCTCAGAGTCACTGTCTTCATTTCAGTTACATAAAAATGAATTGGGAATTTAAATGGAGCACTGGGAAACAAAGTCTCACTAGGGCAAAAACAGGAAATATGTGAAGTGTAGTTCCACACTTGTCCTGGTTTCTCAACCCCAGAAATGGAGGTGGCAGGTATGAGAACCTCGTGTACCCAGGATGGCCCACTTGCTGAGTCAAATGCAAAGTGCTGGGAAAGAACTGGAACATTGTCACACCCTCCCACTCTATCTGAGCTGTGGACAGAGGACAAGGCCAGGGGGGCGCAAATCACACAGGGTTTATCAGTGGTAGCATTAACGTCTAACTCTTGCCCTTGAAGAAAGCATTCACATGCAAATGAAGCCTCACTCTAAAAGTTAAATATCTTTCAGTCAGGATAGGTGGCACATAAATCTATCTGCATCTGTTCCATGAACTTCATCTGACATTTAAAACAAAAATGCTCCCTTCCCTCGCCACCACCAACCATAACATGTCATTTGTTTCCAGTTCCTTGGGTTGCATTCTTTCAGGCTCACAATTAGCAAATATCCTCCAGTAAACTGGAACCTCTCATAATATGCAGTCCATGTTAAATACAATGTCTCATCCCCGACACTCTCAGTGCTCTTTCAGTTCCCGCAGGGAGTCCCAGAGTATTGATCCATGTTAAAGTGTACTTAAGAGCAAGACCTGCCCCACTGGTAAACTTCTACTAGTGGAAGATTAGTGTGCTTACGGAAAAGCTATGTTGAAAAGCACAACCCAAAATCTCCTGTTAAACAAGGGATTTTCCTTTGAGATCAGAGAATATTTATCCATCCATCCACAGGCTTCCATACCTGCTTGTCCTATGCAGGGTCATGGCGAGTCCAGGATTGGAACCTATCCTGGAAGCTACAGGTCCATGTCAGGGAATAACCCAGGACAGGGCGCCAACAGAAATATTTACAATACCCATAAAACAATTCCTATGATGTGACCATATTTACATTTTATTTATAGACATTTTTCAGCATTCAAAGACATCGACAATTAAATTTATATTAGATCTTACAGACACAGATTTTGTTTTACCAAACATAAATAAACCATGTACTGGTCTTAAACAATTCTATTCAACAATGCAGTCCAATACTATCATGTATGTGTTGTAATCACCATTTCTGAAACCTTCTGAATTGCACCTGGCATTACAGCAAGGTAAGTTGTCATACTGTAAAAAAAAAGCTTCAGCATTGACACGTTGCCCACGTCATGGCGAAGAACAGACATTTTACAAACAAGTGGAAAATGAGACAAGGTCAGTGTATTTCTGGATTAACAGACATCGTTTGGGTCCTGCCATTCCAGAGCTGTCCTGGACGCCTGCCACTGCCCGCCTGACTGGTACCCCCACCTGCACAACATGGTGTACGCTGGCACAAGCCCCTTTGCCCTAAGTAACTGACATAGGTGCACGTGGACAGACACATACACGTTCAGCATAATGAAGAAATTTCAGCATCATTAACTTATTCCTCCAGAGCATGAAGCAGCCTGCACAGAAAGCAGCCACACACACCTTGAATCGGGTTGTGGGTTTCCAGCTGCATGTTAAAATTGTATGTAGTATGTAGATTGTGTTTCATAGACATGATCTGGCAACTTAGGTAATGCAAACATACAAAATTTATGGATCCATGTATGATTATTCATAATAAAATTTTAGGGCCCATGCAAATTTATGGAAGTTCCCCAGGTGAAAGAACACAATGGGAGGGTGCTAGGAGATGGCCTAAACATACAGAAGAAACCAAGCAACAACGGGAATGCTGGCAGGTACGATAGGATGATGGACCCATCATGGCTTAGCGGTGTACCTCTTAATCATCAGCTTTTATAAAGGCACACACAGGGATACCCTCATTGTACAATGACAGAAACAGGAAGTTGGCAAACAGGAAGTTAGATCAGCTGTGCCTCATGCTGCATTACTCCTGCACAAAACCACCAAATAGTATCCCCAGCCCTCCATACAAACCCAGAAGCTGTGCTGTAAATCATCTGACACAAATAAACTCTGCTGTTCTGAACTTCCTGTGCTGTTTAACAAGGTAGGCCACCTTCAAACACTTTTTTAAACACTTTTCACAGAAATAGGTTCAGACTGCTTCAAGAATTAATCTTTTAAATTAATACGGATCCAGAGGGACCAAAAAAAAAAATTATCTAAATTTAAGTTTAGTTTTAAAATACGTAAACACAAAATTTTGCAAACTCATTTAAAGGCCTATTCTTTTGACTAGCAAGTTGCAGGTTTGCATTGTTGCTAGCACACTGCTGCTACATCAATGAATGTGCTATGAACAAGGTGTCCAAGAAATATCTGTGCATAAAAATAGGTAAAAAAAAAAAAAAAAAAAGTTATACAAGAGACAATAAAGAGGCTTTAATTGTCTATCCATCTAGAAAAAAAGCTCATCTTATACAACATCATAAAATGTTTCCAGACTCCCACACAACATATTATAATAGCGAGCCATCAGATAAAGCGCACTGCCATTTGGAAGTGGCCGGTGCTTTTATACTGGCTATAAGTGCATCCCTGTCAGAGACGAACAGCACAACCCTGCACACCACCTGACATCTCAGCTATCATTAATTCATCTTGTCAGTTACATAACTGTTTTTTTGGGGGGGGGGTGACAAACAAAATGCTCAACCTCATGAATCGGTGGGGTGTGGGGGCCGTAAGAAAACATACTGACATCAAGAACAGGGCTGCCAGAGGGTCTATGAAGAAAACACAATAGCAATGCATAATAGCATGGTATATTGTGCATAATAGCATGGTATATTGTGCATAATAGCATGGTATATTGCCCTATGGATGCCCTTTCTCATCAGGTCTCACCATGTGACGAGGGGTTGTGGCCTACCTAAGATGACACAGGTGTAAGGTGTAAACCTGGTGGTCAACACCGCATTCAAGACAGATTCCGGTTAAGCCGTCTCTCAAGAAGCACAAATGCAGGACCCTTTATGGGATCCGGAGCAAAAAACAATTAGTTACAGGCACCATTCCTAAAACACTTAAGCTTCTAAATGGGGAAAAATGTGATTCAAAACAGGGTCCAGAATGGCTAATACTTAGCATTCATGTAATGTTACTTCCTCTCATCCTCAGCAGAGAACAGCTTTTATTCATCTTTCATCAGGTAAGTTGTAAGTAAGCTTAATTACACTTTATGGATTATACATGAAAGGGGATAAATGAAATGTCTCAAACATACATACACGCATATGACGGAGCCGTTGCATGATCCTCCAACATTCCCATTAAAGCAGGACTGTAAATAGCATAGTTTTGCATCTGCCCCATTGTTTTTCCCGTGCCTCTTACCCCACCCTCTGCATCTGGAAGAACTCGCTTGCACGATGTTGACTGGTTCCTGAGAAGGTTGGAGTGTTACTTTCCCCGAAATGAGTGGGCGGCAGACAATAGCGACAACTCCGTGACGGGGACACAAATCCGAGAGACGGTACCCCTTGCACAATGACCCACAGACACTGACACCTGCCAGTCTGCTGGCCGCACCTGATCCCCACTGTTGGCCAGACAACACTGGCTCCTGCCAAAACAGCCAAGGAGAACCAGCGAAAGAAATTCCTGGATTCATTTCCGTGTCAGCTAAACAAAACGCTCCCATTTTCCCCACATCTCCTGTAGTGCTGTCTTGAACGTGGGTGTTCCGATCCAGTAGAAAACGGACATCTAAAAGGGACTAGGTTTCTGTGTTAGCCATGAACCTATAATTAGGAGCAGGATATGAGGAAGGTACATATTAAAACCTTAATCATGCAAATGACTTGCATGAATAAATGTATGTACTGTTATGATGATGGCCTCAAAGTAATTCAACGTAGAAAACTAATAAACTAATGTAACACTTGCATACACTCGTGTATGGTTATGTATATACACCAATAATATACACCAAATAAACCACTTTTATATTTATGTTCTGTGTTGGCCTGGAAAGGGAAAAATAGAAAGTCAATGCCAACAGTACGAAAGAGAGAATTACTATTACCAGAACCATCTGGAAGCCTAAGCCACTCCTGAGGGAATAAGCTGGTAAAGATACCGTCGTCCTAGACCAGAATGACTAACGGAGCAGCTTCTTCATCTGAAGAACTTCTGCATCAGTGGAAGATAATTATCCTCGTTAGTCAGGGTGAGCAGGGTTTAAATACATAATCGCCTCCTACAGATTATGTGAAACACCTGCAGGTTGCTATTTACCAACGACAAGCAAGCTGATACTCCTTTGGTCGGCTCAGGCCTGTGAGCTACGAGCTTCAGAGCAAACCAGCAGCTACATTCTGTTTGATCTTGTATAAAAATGATGATCATTTAAATGATTGAAGGACTTATAAAACAAGCATGGTGATTTAACTCTACGCTAAACACATCCTGAAAACTGACTGAGAAGCACATAAATTGCGAAGAACATGACTGACATTAACGTTTGTTTTGAAGCATGACCAGTGAAGTGTTTCGCTTAGACTTACCCTTCCTAAAAAATCACATTTCTATCACACCTCAAATGTACTTCTCATTCAATAACTGTTCCCTTATGATTTGACAGCTATTTCTAGAATGCCTTGTTTTAAAAAGGGACTTCCCATCAAGGGTGTACCTTAGCCTTAGAATAGGTTCTAGGCTGACCTGCAACCCTGACCAGAATAAGCGGTTAGAAGAGGGATGGTTGGAGAGAATAAAAGGTCCTCTTAAGAACCAGCTCTACAAAGACCGGTTTCATTCATCTGATTGATGCCTTATTCATACGTCTTGCTACCTCACAGACTTTGTAAAGCTGAGTACTTACTGACATGATTCCAGTTAAGCACTTTGCAGAAGGGTACAGCAGCAGACCCTTCTTGAAGTTGAATCCTATTAATCACAAAACCAGTTCCTTAACCATAATAAACCACCTGCCCTGGAGACAGTGACTTCAGAGGAGTATAAAGGGGCAGCCCCTGCCATTGGGATGTCCTATTCGTGCAGACCACGATAAACAATGCAACAGAGGCTGGAGAGACTAAGGCAATGTGCATTGTGATCAGGAAACACAATAAGGACGATATGTGATATCTGCTAGAACCAGAAACCCTGCAATACAGGCAACACATCTGCACTGGGCATGACTTACGTCCAAAACAAAACCTGAATAAGCCTTCCAGGACACCTCAGGTAAGAACGCAGCACACGAATGCCAGCTGCTCTCATCTTAACCCTCTCGTCACTCACTTGAGAACTTCTCTTAAAGAGCTCACTTCAGAACTTTGCCCAAAGAAATGAACTTTATAGCTCATTTCAAAAATAAAGGAAGAAGGGTGTTACTTCCATATGCACCTGTATTCAGAGTCAGAAGTCTAACACTATTTGTTAACAGCAAACTAAATGTCACAAAATAAAACTCAGAAAACAAAAGTTTGAAGTTTATTTTGTTACACAAAGTTAGGCCTTTTCCCATATTTTCACATTTAGAAAAGGCTGCAGCAAATCCCATATGTGGAAAGAAACACAGGAAGCAGAATGCTTTTTGTCAGCCATATGCATAAGTACCAGGATGGCAGGATGACTGATGGAACAGTGGTCCAATCAGAGCACAGATTGCGGGTGGTGGGCAGAACTCCAAGCAACAGCGGGAGTGTGGAATGATGAATAACAGAGCCCCTAGGCTGAGTGCAAACGAAAGGAGAGAGCAAGCGAGAGAGAGCGAAAGAGAGGCTGGGAGGTGTGCGTGGGGTGGGGGGGTGGTGTTTACATTGGAATGTGACTGTGTTCACTTCCTGGGAGATGGGGCATACAGAGCGCCACACGCAGCAGAAAAGAACAGGGGAAAGCTGCCAGAGAGAGGGTGCCTGTACAGTTCCTTCCCCAGCCAGAGCCAGGGAAAGAAGCAGCCCGGCGTGAGTGAAGGTAAGTCAAGCTGGAGCTCTCCCTGGGGGCATGCCGCTCTGCCCCATGCTGGGCCATTCTGCCTGTAGAATCACAGGACCTATCTGGCGTCTGCAAGCGTCGGTGTCTCCTTGTGGAGTATTATTTCTGACTAGAGGAGTACAGCTCATGCATGCTTGAAGTTCAGGTGGAAAGCAGAATGTGTCCACACGCGGTTTGTGATACTGTTCTGCCTAAACGCTCTTAGTGATAAGGGAACGTGTCGCAGAACTTCAACAACATTCCAGCTAGAACAAGGTCACTTTTATTCGCTTTCTTCTGGGGGAGGACCAGGATCAGAGCTTTTTAGCTTCTACAAAGTTTTTACTGTTACTGCATCTGCTCAAGGAAAAATAAACAACAACATACAACAGCCTGTCAGCAGTTTAGTGGATAAAAATTACACTTTGTTAATTTAATTAAGTCTAAGTAATTGAATTAGACTTAACTGATTAATGTATTTGTGTGCATGTTCCCTGACATCCCATGCAGGGAGTACCCCCACCCCTGTACTGGGTACTTGGCTTGCACTACATATTTTATTGGTACTGTGTGTACTGTCTTTCAACCTTGTCTGTTTGTCTGTGCTATGTTCTTGCTACTGTGCGCACCAGAATATCCCTCAGGGATCAATTAAGTTAATTTAAATTTTAATCTTATTAGGCTGAAAGATGAATGAATGGGTGGATTATTTCAACAAAACTTTATTTTCTCTTGAACAGCTTTCTAAAGGGTCACCACATTTCTACAGGGTCACATTAAAACATTGTCATAAAAAAGTTTAGAGTAACATATTGCTTAAAACTACTTAACAATGGATTATTCACTTTAAAACCGCAATACAATACCCAGTCCTTGTAAAAAATTACATAACAGGAACAAGTAATGTCAGGCTGCTTGGACTATTGAAATGTATGCATTAAATCCTGCACAGCAACTTTAGTTTCATGATGCACAAGGAAAAGCATTTATACATTTCCAGATAATAAAAAGCAGAGAGTCGGTCACATCTTCCCAGTGTCCTCTGCTTGGTTAGGCCCATGATTTGCTGCTAGAATTAATCCAGAGCGTACTGGGAAGCTCAAAAAAAAACAGGCAAACAAGGGAGTGAGCTAGAGCGTGTTGGGCCACGTACCACTGCATGTCTTCATTTCACCGGTGCAGTGGAGCCAGGGACCTTCAATGCTGAGCTGTCGTCAGGACTTGCCACCATGGGTCCGTCTGGGGAATGAAAATTCTTGTGTGACCCAAAAAACAGGCTGTGCTCGCAAAGCCACAGAACGGTTCGCCCCAGTCTTAAATTAGGCATCTCTGAGGATACATCCTAAAAGTGGGTTATGGATCTTTCTTTTTTTTTTTTTAGCTCAAGAGTCCTCTTTTCTCTATCTCTGGTGTCTAATAATTTTTGCACTATTGAGATTGATATTTAGTGATATATTGTATGTAATATATCCATCCACCTTCCACGCCAATTATCTAAGAGGGTCAGTACAAGGTGTATATAATTAGAACGTACAGTGGCATATGTAATTTAAATTTTCAACTGGCAATCAAACTTCTGAATTATGTAGTGCGTTTAAAAGTTGAAGCTATACATAAAACATAGATGTATTCAAGCCTTTTAAAAATAATATATCTAACAGAGAGCTTGTAACCTGATTTTGATACCATCCTCCTTGATGAAGCTATGTAATATCAATCCAAATGTAGGCAGTTAACAGGTTATGTGCTAGTAAATCCCCAACGTTGAGCTTAATTTACCACCTACTCAGACATGGGTTCTCAGCTCAAAGGACCTGAGACCAAAATTCTGAGAGATGAATGGTCCTGTCCCACACCTGAATTCAATCACTGCTTCTCCAACATTAAGACCCACCATATTATTTAACTGATTCATTAACTACAAGACATTAAACACAATGTTAAAAACAAGCTTAGGACCCTTCTTATAGACTGTCTTCAGTTACAGTTTCTAAAAACAGCTCTATGATCTAGGGGAGATTCATCCCTTGCCCAGCTCGCGTGCCAAGTGCATCGCTCCCTCTGAATTACTCACCCATGTGCCTAATGCTGATTTTACAGCATTTCTCTCAGCCCACCGCATTGACACCATTACATCACGAATCGCATACAGTGCGATTCTCTGGAAGGGCTGCGGGGATGTTACGTGTCGACGCCGCCCTCTCCTGGCGTTCCCACTCGGAATGCACATAAATGGCGCAATCCCTGCAGGCGACAGAGTGCGTCAAAGCGACTCGCATGAAGCCACGCAGCAAGTGCCACTGGCGGCAGGAGTGCACAGCCGCTAGGGGAAAAGGGCACACAAACTTGTGCGGAATAAACCCAGAGATGCGGGATACTGGCTGGGGGAAAGAGAGGCATGCATGGCACCAGGCATCATCATAACATAGCAGGAGTGGGAAGAAGTGCAGAGGAAGCTCCTCTCTGCAAAAGTGCGTACACAGACACACAGACAGACACGCAGACACACAGACAGACACACAGACAGACACGCAGACACACACACCGAGCTGATGACTCATTTTACTTTTCTTTCCTCAGGACTTAAGGTATCACATATATATATATCAACAGATGCAACAGCTGTGCCAGTCAGGCATCTGTTCTTGCTAACCTAGGCTGGCTTCTATTATATCTGTCAGCATTGGGAAAGTATTAATATTCCTAAAGCACTACCCTAGGCCATTTAGAGCACATCACATATATAATTTGCTGAATGTTTGTGTCAATAACTATGGATTAACTCGCTCAAGAATGGGTAAATATGAGAAAAAGAACTAACCAAAATAATTCTGAAGAGATTTAAAAGGAAACCCCTTGTGTGAGATAATTCCATAATTTAAACAGATACTGCTTTAAAAGAACATCTCATTAATGCAAGCTACATTGCCAACTCCATCCCCAATCAGAGGGAAAAATAAACATGCAGGATTGCTCAGTGGATGTTCATGGGTGCATGATAATCAGAAATAGGGGAAAAGAGCTTTTAGCGAAGCTTAGGCGAGACCCGCATCATGCTAACAAGATCCTCCTGATGCTACGCACCGTTAGCTGCTCCTCCTCAGCATTTGTTTACGCACTGACAGCCCAGAGGGGCTGGAGATAAACGCGGGCAGACACAGCCCAGATGGGTCTGGCTCTCACAGCCCCATCCCTCGCGGCCTCTTTTTCACGCCTCGGCCGCTGACGTCAGAGGTGGGAGAATCTGCTTTTAACCGTTGCAAGACTCACCTTTGCCTACTGATTTTTCAGCTTCTCCGATACCCGCGGTGAACCGCGTCATTTATGTCGACCATCCTGAGCTGGGTCACCCATGTGCCAGGCTTAAAATAACAGCCGTAGGACTGTTATTAGGGTTATTTTACCATTGAGTCATAAAGGAGTTAGTAAGTGGGTTAAGAATTCAGGCTTAAACATGAAAATTCAAGCTCAAGTTCCAGTTGGTGTCATGTAGTTTTTACCTTCATTAAGATACCAGTCCTGAATTGCTGCAGGATATACACAAATGCACACATCAGGAAGTGACCTTGTATTAACATGTTAAGCTTGTAACATGCTTCTATACTACTAGTAGTATTATTCCTATACGATCATCATAAATTTGTATCCAGCCACACATTTTCAGGCAGTTCATCATACACAATTAAGTATCAATTCCTTTAAAAAGTATCAAAGCAGTATTTTAATGCGTGATAGCCAACAACAGGTACATCCATAGAAATTGTCTAACGGCATAAACGTTTTACATTATAGAAACATTCTTTGCCGTCTCTGTCAATTTAGTTTGCTGTTAAAGCAAACTGTGTCCCCTCTATAGGCGTACATATCAGGTTTTCACGACTAGCTTTAAAAGTGAAAGTTGAAAAGCTTTATTATAGGTATCAAGAACCAGTGCATGTAAGTTGCCTTAAAATGTTAAAGTTGATTTTAAAAGTTAAGAGTAGTCCTTTGTTGTGGTACTATGTAAGGAAATAGTAACATAACGTGTGCAATATAATGGTTACACAGTCAAATATTAGATATATTAGGTGCATTTTTATCCAAGGATACAAAGAACAGCATTGCGTGCTTTTGAAACATTAACACCGTATATATATCTACTCGCAGTACCCGCTTCAAGCTCTGCTTTTCAGAAATGGCAATTCAATAAGCTTTGAAAGAGTCATTCAGAATCGGTTTGTAATGCAGTTCTTCAGAAATGGAAATGATCGTACGTAATGAGAAACAGGGTGTTCCTGGCTTTTAGTGGACCTAAAAAGACATAAAAATGCCTTGAGGAACTCCTTCAATTAAAGTATCAAAATAATCCTGCTGTACAACTTCAGTGTGGCGAGTCCCAGTTAGGGCTAAAAGCCAGTGCTAAATATTTAATGGACATGGATTGTTTTGCTGAACTTGAAAAGGAAAAAGCTTCTGAAATCCTTTTTGGCTGTGGTTCAGCTTGGTCCACGCTCCAGGAAATGTTGAGCGCACAGCAAACAGGCGACAGTAACAAATCAAAAACGTAGGTGGGATGTTGGACATCTGAATACAGTACAGAAGTTAGGTTCTGGGGAAAAGCCCGCCCTCAGCTCTCCCACCTTCTCTGGAGTTACTCTTTCTGGACACAGAGAACGAGCTGCTCATGGACTAAAGTTTGCCTGTTGAGAATTGAAGCCATAGCAATAATCAGCATAAACAACTAAAACCTCAGCAAACTTTGACAACACGGAGGAGGTGTCATTTTTGAGTAGGCAGCCTGGTTCCATGGTGAAAGCACAGAATGATGTAAAAAGATGTACAAGTGAGAGCCAGAATAATATACCCTTCTCTATGATCTTGGACACTGAGCCGTTTAAGGAACACTGCCAGATGTTTTAGTCAATTTAATCTAATTTAAGGATGCTTGCAAACAATTTCAGGAAAAACTTTCAGGTTTTGCTCACTGACTGTGACAAAAGTCACATTTCCAGTTTCGGTAACATTTTACTTGAGGAGGCACAAATAATGTAGTGTGTTATTTTATTTAACAGGGACAGTGCTCATTTCTCAACAGAAAAACAGACTGTAAATGAGCTAGTTAGCTCTATACGGTAATTTTTATCTGTTGTTCCTGGCCGGTTCTTCAAAAGGCAACCTAAAATCAAAATACAGAAATTTATCATAATTGTCACATGTAAATAATATACATATTAATACCCAAACCGATATATTCCAAGTGGCCACTAGGAACAAGAACCGTAGTACACGCTTACTTAATGTATTAATTAACCAGAAACTGTGTTAGTTACGTACTGATCCCATGTTCATTCATCATTAATCAATCATAACGGTTCATGTATTTCATGCAGTTACTACCTTTGCTCATGATCTGTATCTGAGTGGTAACTGAGTTACTTAGTTAAGTTACTTGTGCTCCCTCAAGTAAAATATTACCAAATATTCTAATGCGGTGGCATCCATTTAAATATCTTTATTATAGTCTTTATAATATCCATCTTCCAAACTGATTAGTATGTTTTGACCTCTGCCCTACAATTAATGAATCAGTAAATGGGAATGTTCTGGCTCAGCCATCTAACAGCACTGCATCCAACAGTAACTGTGAACCAGGCCTGGATTTGATGGAATCTGTCACATATCCCAAAGGCTTCATGAACATATGTGAAACAGTTGTCATCATTGGCGCGTGATCCTTCACCTCCGCCATTCATTTAACCTTGGCGTCTCCGCCGGCTCCAGCTCCCTCTGTTCTCCTTGCATCTCGGAGCTAAAGAGGCCCGTCTGCCCAAGCTTCGCCATGTACTCTTATAACGGCGGGGCGAGAACCACGACTCGGCCCCAAGAGCTAATTCACTCTGTGCCTCCCTGCGAATGGACTAAGTGGATTATCTGCTTTGTACTCTAAAGGGGATGGGGGTGGGAGGGGTGGAATTGCACCACCAGAACCTACAAAGTGCTGAAACTGATATGCAATGGTGGAGAAGGGGGTAGAGCCTCAGAGTGAGCCCATAAATCTATAATGAAGGCGTGATGCTGCCTAGGATGTGTCACTTAAACATCCCAAGTGGCCACTAGGAATAAGAACCGCAGCCAAAGGGTGCAGGGGGGAGTGGCTTAACTGCAGATGAGTGAGACTCCTTATTGAATAATATACCCTTTACCTAATGAGAGTGCAGCATGTGCAAGTGTCATCGTGAACAAGAGAACTCAAAGATGTAATGTGCTCTCTTAGTGCATTGTGTTCCACATTCAGCTCTCCATATCCTCCGAGAGCCCTCTGGAGGAGAGGCGTGTGTGCCAAACCTGGCTTGACACACTGACAGAGCACCTTCCTGATCTCTAATCACGGCTAGCCATTGAAATTTTCCATAATGCTAGGTTAGTAGTAGCGCAACTTATATTTGAATGTAATCACATTGTTTTGTATTATCTAATGCACTTAGTTGTTCAACATTTGCATGGCAGCCCAAGACACATAGATACAACCACAAACAATCTCATAGAATATTTTCTGTACAGTAGCAAACAAAAACATCATTACCCTCAAGTGTTTGCTTGCAGGGAAGGGTGGTATTTTGAAATTAAGAAAAAATAATTCAGAACATCTTTCCACAAGGTAAACCTGCCGTTTCCAACCATTAACACACCATTATAACACTTGAGCAAACTGTGTGTTAATAAACAATAATAATAATAATAGTGATAATAATAATAATAATATATAATTCATGTCATGTTCAATCAGACATGCAGAATTTAAAAAACAGGGGACACTCTGCTGATGGGAAAGAGAGTTTAATACATAAACAGGACATACAACAAACACAGGTGAATAGTAGTTTTCACTAACATTTTAAGTCAGAGTACTCTACTTTGCACACCACTACATATTCATGAGCATGCAGTCTCTTGTGGGATTGTTTTTTGTTCTCCATGCTTTTTCCAGAGATTAAAAAACGGCTTATTTTCTGTAACAAAATATGTACGATGAGGGAGGGTTGGGGGTTAGCAAGCCAATTTGGCTACATTTCAAACACTCTTAGTGTGACGATCCATCTTGATTACAAATTATCTCCCGTCCCCCCTGTGACGGACGTAGAGACCTTACACAGCGCTAGGGGGCTCCTTAAGTGAAAGGGTGTTACAGTATGATGCCAATATGTTGTAGTTTAAGTCACGTTCTCACTGTCACCAAAGGCTATGATGACAGGTTAGCCCATGACGATTTTTCCTTGTCACGTGCTTCCTTATCACAGACTTAAGCAAATTGGGGTTTGCGCGCAAAATAAACAAACGACAAGAAGATGCGGACAACAGGGTGGTGTTACATCTACTTAACGTTATCCAAAGTGAGTTCAGGGTTCAGCAGATGTTATCTCCCACCCTAGAAATTTTTCTGCTAGACTTACTGAATTTTTAATAGGTTCATGTAGAAATACCCAAATGTCAAAAAAACAGTTGTTGCAAAACATGCAGCTAGCACAGCGTGGATTTTGGAGTGGCTATGCAGAAATATGGCCTGATTCTTCCAGTTCACATCTCCTGTAAGTCCCACAAATACTCTAGGGAACATACAGAACCAAGATGGTTACCTCTTTGCATGAGTCACCCCTGCTAATAGGATTAGTGGGCTGTAATAGTGACAGAAAAACATGACCCACACCTTCACAGCCTTTCACCATTAAATCCTTGAAGTTAAAATTCAGGACTGTTCATCAACTTGTAAAACAGATGGTGATGATTGTCCACCGTTCAAAAAAATAACTGCCTTTTATTTGCATCAGTAGATGTGAAGGTGTCGGTCGATGCTGGCTGTGTTTTGTGTATCAGAACCTGAATATCGTATCCAGCTTGCTGAATGTCCTCTCTTACCATGGTTGTGTAACTTGTTCATAAGCTGAACTCAAAGCAGTTGGCATTGCTGCCTAGTCCAGACTGCAAAATGGGGGGGGGTGGAGTTTGCTCTGCATTTCTGCAAACTGGTGTTACAGTCTTTGATCTAATTCCTTACTATCCTTATGCAGTTTTCACAGCCTATCATTACTATATCTCTCCAACATGCACCAACAATTACAGTTTGTCCAAGCCTTTGACATCTCTTTTTAAGTCACTCTGCCAAAACAAATGAGAGGCCTGCTCACACATACACAGTAAGGGAATATGAGACTCTCTTTGATTGAGATGGCAGATAGAAACCAAGTGACATGGGGTGCATTTGAGGCAAAGCAGGACTGGGCAATAATGCGACAAACAGCGCACACTAAGAAAATACAAAAACAGCTCGGGGTGGGGGGCGGGGTGCGAACCAAAAAAAGGGGCAGGGACTGGAAAGCTTAGCTTTATCAGGGTATGAGGGACATGCTTAAGGAGTTGTGAGGAATGTGGTTTCATTCAGATTGCAGGGGGAAGAGAGACAAACATATATTTTTACAGAATTTGAGGAACGAGAGACAAGTGGATGCAATCTGCACATCATGCCAGATCACCGGCCCCTCCCTCTCAGGAAGACCACACCTCCCTCCTCCTCAGAGGGCTGCTCAGAAGTTTTATCTCACCCAACTATGTGGTAAACACATTCTTTATACAAATACCACCTTTTGCACATACTTCAACTTTACTACATTTTAAAAGTTGTAGTTTACGAAGTTGAAATTGTTTTGTTGACTGCTTGTAGGCATAGGCTGTACAGAGCATCTACCTGCATAATGACAAAAACGAAAATATTCGTAACATTCAGGAAAAAGAATATAATTAAGACCCTATTTCCCCAGCGACTTCATTCTGTAGAAATACGAATCGTTTCAATGTCATATTAAAATGCTGGTGGCACATACCATATGGGTGTTTACCTTGCCTGCTAACACAACGCTAATTCATTAGGGCTGCCGTTCCATCCCTTTGGCATACACTCTTCATGAGGATGTGAAATGGGGCACGGCAGTCATCACCCATTGTCTCATAGCCCAACAGAGTGTGGTCAATGACTGAAAAGAATCCTTGCCGTTCCTTGAAGTTATATCACCATAGGGGCTTGGGTGCATTTGCATCACAATGGTGGCATATTTGAACCAATAGCATTGCTGTATTCATTGTTTTGCATTTTCGCAGCTGACAATTAGTATGTCTATAATGGAGGCGCGACTAGCATTCAGGGGTGTGGCTGGTCTGACACTGGATTCACTTCAGCAGCTCAGGAAATTCAGTTTATGTTATGGCTTGGTACAGCATAAGAAACTGTTCATTTTCTTCAGGGCTGGCTGAGCTATAGCTACAGTTCTCTAGCATTCAAATGTAGCTGTAATTCACAGAGCAGACGAGCAATTCTACAGTTATAGATATGAATTGCCACTGGCCGTGCTGGAGAGATATAGGAACACAGAGACAGTTAATATCCCTCAGTAACAAGCACATCATCACTTTCTGTCCTAGATGGAGGTGTTACTTCCAACCACGCAAAGCAGGAGTCACACATTAATAAGATTTGACCCATTTCTTCACCACTTTGTTCCCTACAATCAGGAGCAGATGGTGACATTTACCAGACTTACCAGTCTCTTGCTACCTTAGCGCTAAAGGGAGGGTTACAACTTTTCACATGGAGAAATATTTTTCCCCCTCAAGAGAGGGAGATGTAGAAACACCCACTATGTGAATGATTTTTGAGTTGATTGGTTGCGTTCTGTAATTTTCAAAAAATTCCATTTACCAGGGCATTGCACACTTGAACTCAATTTCGCCTATAAGACCTTTTTTTTCCTCAAAACTTCAGCAGCATTCCAGAAAACACTGAAGAGTAGAAATGACACAATGCTATATTTTATTTTCACAGCATAAACACAGAAATAGGTCCACAAATTAAATGTATTACAACATTTTACCATAGAGAAAAGGGAAAAACATTAAAAGGTATTACAAGTGGACAGTGAGGGAACAGATACACAATTACATAATGAGCCCATTCTTTCTCTCTTTATCTTCCAACCCCTTTTCCAGTACAGGGTCATGGTTCAGATCCATTCTTTGTGTTTCCAAGCACCTTTGTCTGCCTTTGTTGCTTAAGACCAGTCCCTGTGGGCAGCCAGATTAATCAAATGTGAGCCTCCCTTCAGCTTCTTAGACAAACACAGTTTCAAACACTAACCAATCCTAAATCATGATGTTATCCAGAAGCAGGACAAAATATTTGGGAGGACGTGTGTCAGCATGACGTATCTGTGAAACATGAGTAGGACCACAGTCAGACCAGTATAAATGAAGTATTTCAATTATTCCTACGTAAACAGTAATTTGATTTCACCTTCATAGACCCTCACTGAATTATACAGTATATGGAGATTATATTTCTAATCCAGTGTTTCCCAGTCTGGTCCTCGGGGACCCGCAGACAGTCTGTTTTTTGCTTACTGGGAACTGGGAGGGAGCAAGAATGTGGACTGTCTGGCAAGGAGTTTGGGGGAAGCAAAAACGTAGACTGTCGGTTGGTCCCCAAGGCCCGGATTTGGAAACATTGTTCTAATTTGTTTTACTTAATTACAAATATCACTGAAGTAGAAAAAACTATTAAAATATGGCTAAAGAGTGAACCACAAGCTTTTTTTCAGCAAAAGCCAGAGATGAGCCTTTACACAGCATGCTATAAAGCATATCTTCTGCCTTCTAGACATGTTGTTTAAATGTGTTATATGCAACCTGCAAAAATATCCCACCTCTCCCTGCTTTGCTGCTGGTGCCACAAAGCCACTCAATTTCTGCAGATCTGGGGACTTCTGTGGAGTTCAGAGATGAGCTGTGCTGTGTTCCATATGAGCGGCGTCTCACAGCAGCGTGCCACAGACTGCTGTAGATTGTGTAACAAGCCTCGCAGGCGGAGTTTACGGCACGCAATTTGGCGGAGGACAAAAGCGACTGGCTTGAGTGACAGGTCTGCCAGCTGGGCAGACGTGTGTCAGGGGTCCTTTGTTCCATGGACCACTGGAGCTACTCACGATGTCTCCCCCCCCCGCAGAATCACAAGGCACCCCTCAGAGCTGCCATTCACCACGGTAACTCTACGAACAAAAGCAGCTAACACTCCACGTGCAATGGGCGCCTGACAGTATGTCAGGATTATCCACACATCCTGTCCAGCTGCTATGGCGCACCATCCCCCAACTTATTACACCTCAGATAGCTTCCCAGATGTCTTTATGGAATCTATTTACATGCGGTTTTGTAATAAATATGTCATCATAATTGTAGGCGATGGCATATCATGATGGGCACTACTGTTGCCTCACACCTCTAACATTAAGGGATCAGGTATGTGGCCAAAGACATGCAGTTAGGTGAATCGGTACCTCTAAATTGCCCATTGAGCATGACGACATGGATGTGCAATGGACCAGCATCCCATGCAGGGTGTTCCCCTGCCTTCTGCCCTATGCTGCCAGGGATAGGCTCCAAACTCCATGGAGACACTGTTCAGAATAAGCAGTTGGAAGATGGATAGATGAATGATAAATGGATGCTACAAATGATAAAAATCAGGAGAGGAGACTGATGCCTTTTCAACAAAATGTCCCAGTTTCAGATTAAAGGCTCTGAAGACCTAAAATCCACTCACCAGCAGACACATGGACACAAACTCAGGCTAGTAACACTCACATTAATAACCCAATTTGTTATGCATATGCTGGTAGCAAAGCAGACTTCTGCTTAACAGCACTACTTTGAAGGGCAATTTATAAAAGATTGGAGGTTTTTAAGTATTTATAGAGATGTGTATGCTTTGAGGAAATGACATTCATTTTACGGGCAGGATGCTCTGTCACCATACCAGCATATTTTTTGCTTAAATAGTTTTACTTAAATAACATCATATTTTTGTCATTACTGCTTGAGCAAAAAATGCTTGTTCTCAACATAAAAAAAAAATAAAAATAAGAGATCTCGGTTGGAAAATGTGATGCGTGTTGCTTAGCGTCCTCTGTTCTCACATTCTCATGATTTTTTATCATTTTCAGAATTAAGTGACAAGGAATGTACAGTACTGTGCAGAAGTCTCAGACAGTAAAAGAAAATGTTGCAATGATCAAGTTAGTAGTAAATTATAATGTTCGTCCCAGTGTATCAGCTTAGCCATTTCAAGAGCTCTCATAAAGTCACCCCAGTATTTGCATCAACTGTCTCATACACTCATGTATTTTTTGACTTTATCACCTTGTTTGGCTCATCAATACTTTGAGTTATTTAACAAATTAAGTAAATTAATTAACCCTTACATTCACTTTGGGGTCCGGTATGACCCCAATTGGGTAAAATGGGGTGCAGAAATGTGAAAAAACAAGCTATCAAAAAATGCTGACAGACTAACGTTTCGTTTTGCCATC
>JAAGVU020000040.1:13222030-13253832 GCA_011763525.2 Mormyrus iriodes | reverse complement strand
ACGCAAGGCAGGGTACAATCAGTCTTGCTACAATGGATATCGCAATGCAAATCTGTTCAAACACGATTGATATATTAGTACACAAATCCAATACAATGCAGAATTGCATTTGTATTTGTGTGATTTTAGGTTGGGAAAAACAGCAGTAAGCAACCTACAACACGATATGGTCTTAGCAAGAAACACTGCTTGCATGCAAAACTTTCCAACTTTCCAAGTGATCGAGTGTGATGTCCGGTTCATTTCCGTGAAGCGGTTGAACAGGTTCTCAAATTTAAAAGACTCAAACTTTTTGTATATTCATTCATTTCACAGGTCAAAGTCTTAGATTCTAAAAATCTAAAAATATTTGACAAATTATCATAAACAGACAGCAGCCTTTTTAAATTCCCTTGTATTTGCTTTTTGTAGATTGTCTGTAACCATGTTGCCTTCAGTGCCCCTCCGCATACCATAATCTATTGTATTTGTGCCACATGCATGCCCGTGGCTGTGGCTCACTACTCCCAACTAATGATGGCCAATATGACACTACATAAATCATTTGCTGTATTTTCTGACCCCACTAGATGGTGCTCTCTGTTAAAAAAAAATTCCCCAAAAAAATTCCACCACCTAGTGGAATTAGAAAATACAGCAAATGGTTCTTTAAGTGTTGTTCTGACCACCATTACTCCCGACTCTCATTAGCAAGTTCAGCACGTTCAGTTGAAGTGGTTACTATGCAACTTTCTTGAAGTACCAAAAGTACAGTTCCTGGTGTGGTGGAAAAGTGCCCTTTGTTTTTACAAGTGACAGACAGGCCATGAGAATAAACCTACTCCTGAGTAGATGCTCTAGCTGGTAAACCAGATGAAGGAACCATGTTATGTCCAGGACTCCCTTCCCTCCCTCTGAGCCAATTTTGGAGGAGGCTAGTTTTGTCAAGGCTGTACCTCATTGTGTGGTAAACCTGCGGCAGAGAAAATAGGGATCTTCTGTCCTCGGGCAATGCTGTTCATGCCATCGATGGCGGAGATGCCCGTCTGGATCATTTCCTCTGGGTAAATTCTGCACTGAGGATTGATGGGCTGCCCTGTGAGTTAGCACATAAAGTAGATAACACAGTAGACAAGGACTCAGTTTTGAAAAAATGTAGCCTGTTTAGTTCACAGTAGGAACACTGCCGATGTGCTCTTTAGAGATTATCGATACAAAATATCTCAGTTTATGTGTAAAATACAGAGATAAGAGTCTGTATTGGCACTTTAGCATGAGGTGAGAAATAAAAAGTTAGACAATAAGTATGCTTCTCATATTCAATAGTAGCATGAAGTTGTATTTTCATTTAAGAAAAAGCAGACAATTTTTCAGATAAGTGATACAGCTCAGGTGACTTATTGTTTCTGAATAATTCCTAGAAAGCAAATTCATGCATACAAATAGAATGGATACTAACATCGAAGCTGATACGACAATACTTAATTGTCAATTAATTATATATTAATAATTAAGTGGTAAACGCAGTGTAAATATAAAAAATACCAACTTACAAGATGATTACTCAGAAAATCATTTCTACAATATAATTAAATATAAATATACTATTCTATAATTCTTTATTCTCTTGTTTTCTTTATGTTATGATATGTTTAATCAACTAATAACACTGGGCAAATTTTATACATAAATTTTCAGTTTCAATAGAGAAGCACTTCTGGTTTGGCCTGCTCTCTAAATTGGTTCCTTTACCTTCCTCTACCTTGGATATTCTGCTAGAAGAGCCGTATGACACAAGTTAATAAGTTTTCTAAAACCTGTCAGAAAACTACTTAGGAAATAGAACAGGATTATGTCTCATTTTATCCCAGCAAATACGCTGTATTAATATACACCATTATAAATTATAAATGCAAACCTATGTTAACAGCATTACAACTGGTACATTTTTAATGTTAAGTTATATGACAATTCTATACCCTTACCCATTATGTCCAGGTAGTCTTCTGCCAAGACCATAGGACCCCTGTCAATTGGTTTCCCTGAACCGTTAAAAACACGACCTGAAAATAAACTCATTAATATCAATGCACAGTCAGTCATAATCAATCCATAGATATTATGAGAATTACGGATTTTTCAGTGCTCTATGCGTGATTGTTTCCCTACCAAGCATGTCTTCTGATACAGGAGTGCGAAGGATATCACCAGTAAATTCACAGCTGGTCTTCTTAGCATCAATGCCAGAGGTTCCTTCAAAGACCTGGGGAATAAACAGACATCTTTTTTTCCTCTCCATACTGATATGAAGCACCAAAAAATAGATTATATTTTAAATTCAATTCAATTCAATTTATTTTTATATAGCGCCTTTCACAACAGAGTCGCCCCAAAGTGCTCTACATGATATTTTCCTTCCTGTTGATTGTATTTACTTATTTAGCAGATGCTTTTAACCAAAGCAAGACTGTTGCATGTCTAGGCACGTAACCAAAATATACGTAAGAAAACAGGGTCAGCCATTCCCTGGAGCATTTGGGGTTAAGACCCTTGCTCGGGGACCCGGTGGTGACATCACTCTGCTGGCCAGAGGATTTGAAATGACAACCTTCCAATCACAGGCACAGTCCTAACCTGCTGAGCCACACACCAGCCTTTATGTCAGTGACAGAAAGCAATATAAAACAGATGCATTACTTATGAAGACAGATAATCACCATCATGACATTTTATGCTAGTAAAGCTTAACTGGATTTACATTACATTACATTTAACTAATTTATCTGATATTTTTATCGGACAAAGTGACTTAAACTAGAGGAAAGGGTTACAGTCATATGTGCTCCCTGTGAGTTGTGTTTCCAGTGAGTTTCAGTGACTCACAACCTCTTCAAAGTTTTTTTCAATCCATATATCAATATTTCAATGAGCAGAGTAGAGAAGTCTCACCTGCACCACTGCTTTGGAGCCAGTCACTTCCAGTACCTGTCCACTCCTCTTTGTGCCATCAGGAAGGGTTAGGTGAACAATCTCTGCATACCTGGGGAACTGGAGCAATCATACCACAGGCACACCAGCAATTCATTTATTGTTCTAAACAACAGATACGACCATATCTATGTGACAGATCACATTAAGGAATAATGGGCCTCATTCACCAATATCATCCTAAGTTTTTTCTTAAATTTGTTCTTGAGAAAGGTCCTGAGAACACATCAGATTTCTTAAAATGCAGAATTGTTGGCAAATGTATTTTTATAATGATGAATCCCATTGTCCTCGTAAATTAAAAGCTTGTGCCAGCGGTTCCAAATTAGCATAGGTAGACTCCCTTCCAATCCCCATAAAAGAGTATGAGACTGCAGGGCTTGTGCAAGGGTGCAGAGAGAGGGTGCTAAGGGTGCTGCAGCACCCTTAATGTTTGGGTCTGGATATTGCTAATTTATGCACTTGCACTAGTAAATGAAATATTTCTTTTTAAATAGCTATATGTATTACTGGGGGGGGATTTTTCTAAAAAAAAATCGTATTGAGATACTGTATTTTTGGGTATTGCAATTGCTGTTCATAACACTACCTTTTGCAATTTAATGCATTTCTAAGAGCGGGTTCCTAAGCTTTCATTATGAATACGTGCATTACTGAGGCCAATTTGCTGCACATGCAGATCAAGAGGATGAAACATATACAAAACGACGATTGTAGTCCTATATCAGACAAAATAATTTCATGACATGGATCAGTTAAAAATCATATAGATCAGTGAAAACTGCGTAAGTGGGTTTTAAGAAGAAACTTTAGGAAGAAAAAAAGAGTACCAATTTGTACCTTTGCTTGTCACTGGGGCTGTACCCTCAAGGGTAAATGTACCTTTTAAGATACAGAAATGGACTATGAGACCATTAGGGGTACATTAATGTTGTTTGTACCTTGGGGGTGTTCCTCAGAGTCCATTTCTGTACCTTAAAAGGTACAATTACATACAGCTATAGGACACAATTGGCAGACCCTTGATGGTACAGCTCCAGTGACAAGCAAAGGTACAAACTGGTACTTTTTTCTGACAGTGTAATATAAGTTGATAGAAAATATTGCAATGTTATAGGTTTAAGTAATCATTGTTAAACATCAGTGTGTGCATGTGTGCTCCAGCTCTTCATACAATGGTGCTTGCACAGGTCTCTGTGCTCTTTAAGAGCAGCAGCACCTCAGAGTTTACAAATTAAGCGCCGAATACAGGTAAACATCTGAATTATGTTTATATTGCACTACATGTTACATTGCAAAGTCTACATTTTTATTATAATTGTAACTCCATGCATTGTGTTATGGTATGCACCTTAATTTGTACTAGTAATCCGTGTTTTGTGCCAGAAGGACATGCAAAGTAAGGTTTTCACTACATAATGGAACTGACTGCTGCGCATATGACAAATACACTTTTGAATCTTGGTACTGACACTCATGTGAGTAAGTAATACTAGAACTTTAAAGTCCTGCACTACACTGATTCTTGACAAGTCCCATGTTGCATTTTGTAAAGCAAAACACAAAGGAATTACAGTAACACAGGTATCATTCAGCAGGACAGATCAGTGTTGCAATGCTTAGGATATCAACAAACGTAAAATTGCCTTTGGACAGTGGAAGATTCACATACCTTAACCTGATCCAAAATAACCAGAGGTCCATTGACACCAGATACTGTCTTATAAGCTGTAGGTACAGGAGAAGACGGTGGCTAGGATTAATGTTAGTTAGTCACCAAGTATTTTGCTTGAGTAGTCTGTACCTCCTTAGTTGTGTCTAGTAGTTATATTGTGCTTTGTTTTCATGATGACTGGCTTAGCTGAAAAGATCCAAGATTACCTGCACTGTTTCCAGCCTCATGGCTATTATAAGTCATTTTATTCATCATCTGAGCTGAGAAAAAGTCACGAGTCTTCAATGTGTTGACCTTTTGTTAATTTCTGGTAGAAAATCAATAGTACTATTGTGCATTAACCCTTTTGTAAGATGAAAAGGGCTGGTTTGCTTTTATCTAATTCTGCATTGTAATTAATGGTTTGGATTGTTCTATTAAATTAATGTTCAATCAAGTTGATGTGACTTGGTAGGATAGTATATACAAGACTAAGCCAGACATAACAGCATACTGATGTTGGCACAGAAACACTTATGTTGGATCAACAGAAAGGGTTATGTCTTAGATATGTATGTGCTTTGGAGATTTACATACACAAGCAACTTTTTACACACCTGTATGTTATATGTGGGTGTAGTAAATTTATTGAATAGGAATCACTCTCCCTGAGTCACACCTGCTATTTCAAGAGTAGACGGACAGAACCTTTAATTACTATATTTTTTTGAATAACCTTGTTACATCAAATGCCTTCTCTCTCATTGCGTTCTTATATTGTGGAACTCTTTGGGCGAGGGGAGTGAATCATAACAATATCATGGGCATTGTGGAAAACTGTTACGTCTAGGCTAGGTGCGGCAGTTTGTCACAATCATTATCACAAATTTGACACCTACTGGAAAAACATGATAACTTGGTTCCAAATAAACGGTGCACAGATTCCTATTCTCAAATAACCCATGAAAATATAGGTATGTGTACGCACCCTGGTATATGGAAACAGGCTTAATGTTTTATACATTTATTAATTGATTGTTCTGCTGATTCTGTGCTCTTTACTCACAGTGACGACCTTAAGTGTCACTCTCTACACACTGGCAGCTTTCAATTACTGACAACTCATGATTCAGAGAGAAAAAATCACCAGGGACGGAAGGATAAGACATGGACTCAAATTGTTTTTGCATTCAAACACCATCTGTGAACACCATAAACTTCACTCATTTCGGTGTGATAGTACGACTGTAGCATGGGAAAACAGTTAAATTACAGACTAACAATGCACAACAGAAAAAACGCCTGTCGAAGAGGATACATCAGAACTGGCCTAGCAGGCCGTAAGGGATCCTCAAAGCTCATGCTCAGTGCTTCGATTTAACCCTGTTCACGAAATACGTAGGTTGGTTTTTCCTAAACTTCCACACTGTGCCTAACAGGAAACGTGCAGTAAAGTAGTGCAGCGTTAAATAAAAAAGCATTACTCAGAGCATTACTCAGCCAACCACAGCACTAAACTGCGCATAAGCAGATTACTACCTGCAAACATTTGACTCACGTTTAATGTACAGTAATACCTATATCAGTTCCAATCAGATATTAATATTACATCTATACGAAAATTAAACCCGTTAGTGAACAACTGGAGATATTTTGTCAGAGACTGGTGTAGCAATGATGCACACATCCCCTCCATTGCACTTTCATTAAGCCGTTCTGCAAATCGTGATCAGCAGGATCCTATCCCTTACTTACTGAGACGAGGCTGCGAGATGTAGTCACGACTGACCGCCTGTACGTGCTCCCTGGCCGCGGCTACCTTCGCTCCGCTTACAGCGGAGGAAATTTCGTTCATGGCCCCGTTCACCATTCCTCGGAGTGCCTTCATTGCCATTTTTGCAAGGTGGCAAATCGCCCAGACCGACCTAGGTGGACCGCTGGAGGACAGCCGATGGTGAAGTGGTGCGCATGCGCAGTGGTTACGCAATGCGCCCCATCAAAACAGCGGAGCGGAGCGGCGCCGTGAGCTGACCGAGGTGCTGAATGCTTCCTTCAGGAGCCGTAATAAACTTTCGGCTTTATATTTCTTTACGGAATTTCATTTAGTCTAATTTTATCCCATTTGAAACAAGAGTAGCAAGCACTTTAAATACTGTTGCTTTTTTGAAATACATTTACGCTCATCACTGAGACACGCTTCTAATGTATACCTAAAATCCGGCTTGCATGTAATTTCAGAGATAACTGAAAATAATTACTGATAATTGATTATACACCTTAAACTACCATTAGTCACAACACCCTTCCTAGACAGATGGTATTTTGTTCGCAAGAAATTTACATTGTTTGTTTAGATATCCTTTAAGTCAGAAAACAAATTTTTCAGGATGCAAAATCTGTTGGCAGTTTTCTGTGGTACGTGTTTGTGACAGATCTGACACACACACATTATCCTTTTTAGTTTTACACTTTATTAATGTATACATTGAGGAGAGAGAAAAAAATCAGGGTAAGTACATCAAGCCCCTCCTTTGGCTTCTACTGGTACCCCCTGGCCCACCAGTACCATTCTCAAAGCACCTCTTTACATTTATTACATTAACATTAAAGTAAATAACCACATAAGTTATAAATAGTGCATTAAAACAACTGTTTCTCATGTAATGTTAGGACTACCAATAAGCACTGATGTAGTGTTACTGAGATGACAGGCCACAGTTGCTTTTTAGCAAATTATAAGATCAAGTACTGACAGAAATTGCTGTCCGAGCAGCAGGTAATAAAATTAAGTTGGAATTAGAGGTTTGGGAGCTTCGTATCTGAGCGCAAAGGTACAGTCTCAAGCGAGGAATGTCTTTAAGCAGAGGAAGTGTAGGAATGGCAAGATTGGGGACTAACAAGTCCTCAGCATAGATGTCTGACTGGAGTCCTGGGAGCTGCATTTAAGGGCTGGTGTAATCAGTCCATTCCCTGTCAGACAGACAGCAGTCGCAATCTGTGAGGGCGACCAGAAAGAAGTTAGAGCAAGCTAGGCATGATCACACAGCTGCAGGAGGTCAAGGAGGAGCTGCTTTTTAAACCTTGGAAAGAAAGGGGGGTATTAGTGACAGCGGGGTACCAAGGAAGTTAAGGAAGGTACGAAAAAAGGCTGATTTTTTTCAACATATGAAGGTGTTTATCTTTTGCTCCAGTTACATTTATTGACAGTCACAATATCATTACATGTTATGCCTCATCACAAGGAACCTGGTATCACATGTGACACATTGGACGATTTCCTGCCCATAGAGGAAGTTATTTGCCAGCTTACATAAAAAATACAGAAAAGAATGAAAGTGAGGACAGCTTAAACCTCTTTAAAATGGTAATCTTAATATAAATAGTTCTGGGAAAAAGGAAAAAAAACGAATTTTAAGGTAAAATATTAGTAATATGACACTAACGTCTGAATCATTGTGGTATAACATCAGTCATGATGCAGGCTGAGATTTTCAAAAACATAATTTCATGATTCATTTTACTTATCTAAATGTCAGTTAAATAAATATGCAGATTGGCTAAACAGTGGACATACATTACACAATCAGCGGTACCAGTTAATTATTCCTGCTTCAGACATGCGGACATGAAGCATTCAGATGCAGATAATTTTGCCTTGTACAGCTTCACACAGCAAAATTAACTGATATTAAGTCTTGTAATTCAATAATGGTTATTTTGCAAAATGCATCTAAGAGGACAGGATTTTTAAACCGCATCAGAACACAATCAGCAGTAACAGCTGAAACCTATAGTTTCAAATATTGGTAATCATTCTTGTTTGCCTTATTTGGTCCATTTTAAATAAGTGCCATGTCTGTCAGATATAGCCATTCATTGAGAAGATTTTTGGGGACATACGCCTTAAAGAAATAATCATAATGACAGTTTGACACAAAAATCTCCCTTTATATAACTCACAATGTTTTGTCCATACTGTTATAAAAATATATACCAGTTTTAAATTATATATAAATATGGCTGATCCTCTATGTTCATTAGCAACTTTTTGGGTCAGCTTTTCTTCATGGCGTCCGTTACTCATTGATATTCCTGGTTTCCACAAAGTTAAAAGGTGTGAGAGACAATTTCTCTCTTAACTTAAGTTCACTTCCCATTTTATACTAAGATCACAGAGGTAGCAAAATAGAACAGTTCAATCCATCCAAGAAGTTAGGGCATTCAAGCATCTCGCATATGTACACAATACATGTATCAAGACTGTAATAAAAGAAAAAAAATTATGAGAAAGACATCACCTTAAACTAAGGTATTGTACAAAGCTGCTGTTTCTTTTTTCAGTTGACATCATTAGCATCCCTGGTAATGCTGGCACCAAGACTTCATTAATCATTAGAATCTGAATGTGCCACATCAAAAACCATAGGCTGCTGTCATAATGGAATTGTACACGACATACAATTCGCTTAAGTCTAAGAACACTTAATGTTTCCTTTGTAATGTGAGCAGTGTTTAAAAATGGATCTTTACTGTATCTATTTGCATATATGCCATGTCAAAAATGTAAATTTGCAGAGTACAAAGTGTTTCTTGTTAACTTTTTGTTAGAGTACCAGAAAGCACAACAGTCTCAGGGACATTGTTAGATGTGGAAAATATACTAAGGACATGCACTTCCCTCAAGGAGAGAATGTCTGCCACTAAAGCCAAGCCCGACAGAGAAGAAAGATTCAGAAATGCTTACAAATTCATTACTGACAGGCAAGACACAACCAGATAGTGAAGCAATGGTAAATTAAGTGCAATTGTTTTAAATCACATTCTGGGAATCTTGCGAGAATGTTTACTGTATACTTCCGAGACAATAAAAGGCAATGTGTGTTAATACCAGGACTGGAGTCTATTCAGAAAGTCCGGATCTGAGTTGTAGCTCCCACAGAACTGTTTCAGCACGGTATGTACTTGGCCAAGACTGCTAAAGCAGGGAAAATAAAGCTTGGTTGTTTGGAAAAGGAAGACAACATTGCTGTCATTAATGGGTCTAAACGGAGAGAAGGCAAGCTCTGCAGAGGGAAGTGCAGGAGGGCATCACCGCAGGTCCAGCACAGTCACTTTGCTGTCTGTAATGGTGACGTGGCCTCCAGCCTGCAGGGGGAGACATCAGAACAGTGGAAGAGTTAGAAAAAGCAGGGAAACCTGGTTCACACAGCCAGAGCTCGTGGCAAAAGCTAAGGTTTGTGGGTGCTGAAGTGGAGATGACGATGACGGGATGGGCTGGAAACATGCTACTTACAGAAAATAGTGGAGGTTCCTTGGGATGTGGGTGGAAGCCCTTCTGTTTACAAGATGAGATCTCATCCATCCCATAATCAGTCAGCCTGAAGTATCCCGTCCTGAGAAACGCAAATACACAAGCACAGATTCTGTCATGCTCACCTCATGCCCACAAACCCCAGAAGTACCAAGGATTCTTAAACCATGCCCTACAGAGCTATGTTCCATAAAGAATAATGTCCAACAATGACAACTCAGAAAGTGCTGAAGGAACCATATAGCACCAGAGCCTCATACTGAGTTTCCATGCATCTGCTGGTTGCTAACTGCCAGCAGTGAGACATGCAGCACGTATACACCCTGTATTTGTCCACCTATACATGGTGTGAGAAAGAACGTTGTAATTATGAGCTCTAAGCACACATTCGCTACCCTCTGTACCCTGAAGTGAGGGAAGAGGATATGTATCTTTCACAGAAGTGAACTGGGATGATGCTGTGGATGTTTGAATTGCCCAATCATGTGCTGGGGAATTCCATGCCTGAACAAAATCCTTGTAGGAAAACCCCAGGTGAAAAACCCCACCCTCCACCCGGATACGCCCACCCCTCAGGCAGCACTCACTCGTTGAACTTGGGGGAGCACACAATGGCGATGGATTCTGGCAACATGATCTGGTAGGAGCAATGGGTGTGTAGGTCTACACTAGACAGGAATGCCGTCTGGGTGGGGTGTGTCTTGGGAGGACAAGAGGAATAACACTCTCAGTCAACACATGCTGAGCAAATATAGCTAGAGGTTTGCTATACCATTCCAGAGAGTATTCATGAAGTAGTACTGACAGAAAGCATGCAAAACACGCTTGCATGAATCTGATGGTAGGCATCCATAGTCCTGCAGTGCCCCTATCCTGCTAAGATGCTACACTTAAACATTTCTCCATGTAGAGTTCGACACTTATGTCCATTATGTTTACATTTACGTTGGGGTTCTTAAATATAAACCAGTAAATAAAATGAAGGTTTTAATTAGAGAAAACAGACAATAGAAACTGACAACTAGCCCAATTGGTTTAATTGTCCCTGAAAGAAGTTTAAGAACCTACATGAAAAATGACCTATAGCAAAAGAGGTCAGGGCCTCACATGGATCCAACCCAAGGTGATGAGGTCATACTGATCCTGGATCAAAAAGAGCTCCTCCTCATTCTCTGTGTCGCAGTAGTCAGGTCCCCCACACTGCTTGGGCACAATCACGTGGGTCACAGTGAAGGCGTTCTGCGTCTGAAACACACGTGAAAACAAATACACACGTGACAGTCAGTGACAAGAGCACGCGTGAGGAACCACTAAGATTGAGGATACGACGTGGATCGGGCTCGGGCCACACCAGCCTGCCACAAAGGATGCCACAGGTCTCCACACCACGTGATGTATTGGCGTCCGCCAGCTTCAAAAATTTGTGGCAGAGCTCCGAAGGCACAGCCAGCTGCCTCAGACCGTCCACCATGACACCTGGGCACAGACACAGGGCTGAGGTGGGAAGTGGGGGAAAAACCCACTACACAAGCAACCCCCAACCCCCTCAGTATTGCCAGAAGCTTATGTGTTTTTACGAGACACATACATTATGTACAGTACCAGTCAATAGTTTGGACACACCTACCCTGAGAAAGGTGTAATTGTACTATTCTCTAAATTTTAGATTTTTTTTTATAAATTAAAATGACATATAAGGAATATCTACTGACCAAAACAAGTATTTGTTGTTAATAATAATAATAATTTGTTGGGGAGGGCAGCTCTCTGGGTTGAGACTGTATGTTTTATACATTGAGGAGAGAGAAAAAAATCAGGGTAAGTATATCAAGCCAGCTCTCTGGGTTGAGTGATCCCAACATTGGGCCCAAATGCTCCAGGGACTGGCTGACCCTGCTTTCTCCTCTATGCCAATTTCATGAGGTGGCCTCCTGGGATGCTTTTCCAGCTGTCTGGAAGGAGGCCCCACATATATGTTGAGCTCTCACTGGCCGCTTTTCCTTCACTCTCTGGTCAAACTACTCCTAACCATTTTTACCGTTTAGGTCAGGCGGCCAGGTCATGTTATGCGACACTATCACTTTCATTTTTTGGCATCTTGGCATATCCAAACATTTGACTATTGTACATTGAGCTTTTTACAGGATAGAATATTCTGAATATGCATGTTATAAATGGTATTCCCTTGTCACAGCTGTGTCCTGTGAAGAGGTCATGAAACCCAAACTTTTTCTTTTCCAGTGTAGATTTGATTTTTTGAGATTCACTTACACTGCACAATCCAAGTTCTATTTCTCAGTCTTACAAAACAAAGAACAATTTGCTTTCCAATAAAAACTACTGGGACTCATTGGAAATCCCAAAAAAAGTATGTTTTCGTGGTAGAAAATATTCATATGGCCCTGTATGTTATTATTTATGTACATTTATTTGCAACAAACAATTTAGCATAGCAGTAAAAATATTTTTATGGAGCAGTATTAATACTCCAATAGAGGGCGCCTTACTGTTCCCCGGGCTGACCAGAGCTACTGGCTTGAGGGCACGGTCGAAAGCAGGGGGCAGTGTTTGGGGGACAGAGGGACTCGTGTTGGCTGGGGTGCCCCCAGGGCTCTGGGTTGGGCTGGCAATGAAGGGCTGAGGAGGCTCCAGGACGCCAGGCACGAGGGGGCCGTCGAGCGGGGGCGCGTTCGGGGTGCCGAACTCCTGCATGATACGCAGACGCTCCTTCTCCAGCTCCTGCCGGCGGATCATCTCCTCGAAGGCGCTGAACTGCTCCTGTTCACGCTGGCGCTGCTGCATCTCGGCTACGCGCTTCCTCTCTGCATCTAGCTCCCGCTGCTTGGAAATTTCACGCTCCAGGGCCTCCTGTTCCACTTTCTGCCAAACAGCGATCACGCACGCAAACACACACAAAGGCACACTAAGAACTGAATGAGACCCAGTGAGAACAGCACAGTCACACAAGACCCACAGACCCAGGCCCAGACCCACAAACAGCTGCAACACAATGCAAGATGTGGTCGTTTTTACCTTTTTAAGCAAATATTCAGCATATTCCTTTTCGTATCGCTTTAAAAGTCCCTTCTTCAGCTGTTCAGCCTGTGGAAAGGCTATCTCCTTAAGTTTCTATTTTAAAATGACAGCATTAGTATAAATCATGCCACTTAAAATACTGCCCTTCAAGAATGTGTATAATATTTATTGATTGTAATTAGACATTGGTGGATACATTAAAAAAAAAATAAAAATAAGTTATGTTCTGAGAGCAGGTGCATGGTTGCTTCTTACCCTAATAGTCTCTTTCCTCTCTGGAATGTTGGCCGTTTTATAATCCCGATGTTTAGGAAGCTTCTCAATGAAGAGCCTGAAAACAGAAAAGGCAACATGGCCGATAACGAGTGAGTTTCACATCAAGCCATCAGACCGCATCTGTCATGCTGCATCAGGGACTATGGCATGCACATTAAACAACAGAAGAAACCTTCACTTCATCACCAAGAGCTCTTAGATAGCCAGTGTTGGATACTGCCATTGAAAATGTTTTGCGGATGAGGTATGTAGGGTAAGATTCATTCATTTTTTTCTTCAGAACGCTTTGACACATCTCTTACAAAGCAGCTGCATACAGATCCACACCCCCGAACACTGCAAAGACTCTCTGTACGTGGCCCAACATCCACTGCTTACGTAATGTACTTGTTGTAGAGGACAAAGGCATGCTCCGTATTGCCCTCCTCCGTATAAACACTGGCCATCCGGATCATCTCCATGCCCGATCGGAAGTAGCGGCGGGGCGGCACATCGTCGTTCACGTCCACCACGCTGCCCTTTTTGGTGAGGGCGCGTACCCGCTCCTCTGGAGGCAGGCTGGTATCGCTGTGCTCAGGCATGGCTGTGGGAGGAACTTCCAGTGTTACTGAAACCAAAAAGGCAAAGATGGGTCGGTAAAAAACAAGTCATATTTACATATACACAAATCCAGCCATAAACACATCTGCATTCCCTGACTTCAACATTCTAGACAGCTGTACTCTCAGCATGTAGCACTGTATAGATTACTCCAGTGCTGTAATATCACCTTGGACAGTTGGTACAACTACCAGAATATAGAGTAGAGTCCTAAGGAAATGATCACTGATCAGGGATTCAAGCTTCCACCAAACAATACTTATCTTATTGTATCTATTTCATACTTTTTTCTATACTTACAATAGTGTCACATAACAATATAATACGGTCACAATTTAATTGTCCACTCTCAAAACTTGCCGACTGTGTTAATGTTTAAAGTGTAACGATACCTCTGCTTCAACTTCAAACAAAAAGTGTGCTTTCTTAAAAAAACAATAAGGATTCAGCACCAGTACTGCTTGGAATAAATCGAGACTCCATTCATCAAGACAAAATTATACTTTGTTTCCATATGAAGAGAATTATATAGAGTCTCTCAGGCAATATAGTTCATTTTATAAAATTTAGAAACCCTTTGTACATCATCTGTCAAGTGCTATTGACCCAACATCCTATTTTTTTAATAATGGGTGGCTGGCTATCCCTGTGAGACTGTTTAGACATTTAACTGCCACATTTTTGCTTTGCCCTGTTGTTACTTTGGCATACTAACTGGTAGTAAGTGGTACCTAGAATACACAAAGTGCATATATTAAGGGGTTTAATCTTGCATATAACTAATCTCTGACAGCATTAGTACTTCAGCCTGAAAAACCTTTACATGTCAGGGTGGTGCAAACAGAATGACCAAAAGGGTGTACCATCTCTCGTTTTCCCAGTCTCTACTTCCACTATTGGAATTTGCTTTGGCAGAAACCAGGCTGGGGTTTTACTTGACCTTGAATGCTTTTTCATCTCTTGGAGCACAGTTCAGGGTGGGGGGGGGGGCAAACATATGCTCTAAAATGGATGCTTGCTCTAAAATACTGCATGTTTTCTGACAAAGAGGCTCGTATACATTCAGAAGTCAGGTCAAGGGGTCTGATGTAAGAGAATTCATTCCAGACAATACAACATTCTTAAATCCCTGAATCCTGAATATTTCTTTTTCTTGCAGTATAATTCATGCTTGTTTTTTAAACCACACAAAATCCGAAAGCATTGAATGAAGGGTTCCCCTTAGCCAACAGAAGAATGACTAATACAAAAAAGCCATACAAAAAAATTACGTCATTAAAATTCTCATAGGTATTAATCTCACCTCGAAACAAGCCATTAACACCATCATTCTGAATGGTAAAAGTTGTCAACCAGAGTGGGGTTTCCTGAGCTTTTATGTGGGGGGGTGCATGTATTGTCTTCAAAGTAGATTTTCCTAAGCAACTAGAATAAGTTTGGTATGCATTATAACATTTAATTATTGCAGACTGTTTAAAAGCACTGCTCCTTCAAATCTTTTCACATGACATTAGCATACATAGTTTGATATGTTTCGGTTGTGATCCTGAATTGATAGATTTATTGTTACCCATTACCAGCCAATAAAAAGCATGCTGATTCTTAGAGATTAGGGATTAGGGATAAGTGTTGGTAAAAACTCTGGTAAATTTCCTCATCTTCCTCATCAGATGGTCTTGGCAACCATCTTAACGCAATGCTGCTTTTTTCTCACTGTTGAGTCCCTAAATAATGAAGTCTTCATTATGAAGTGTACAGTTCAAATATTATGAAAACAAGCACCTGGTTGGTATTATATTGTTTTGTTTCAATATTTATTACTTAGTGAACAAGCATGAAATCTTGCTTAATCAAACAATGCATATTTCAAAATCAATTAATAAGTCAGTTTTGAAAAGTAATGTGGATTAACACCTTGCAGAGAACTTTGGACAAACTGATTGAATAAAACGTCTATTTAAAAAATTTTAAAGTCTCATTTCGTTCCCGTGAGTATAAGTAATTAATGTAAGCTTATTTGCTGATCTGAATAGTTAATCAACGCTCATATTTACAGTTAAATAGGAAAATGAAGCATCAGCACTCTGAACGACTTGATAATGCTTGGTGCCGATAGACAAATATATATCAGCACTTATCTACCAAGTAGTTTGTCATTTTATCTTTTACTGTAGTTGCACAACACTGTACCCATTATTATTTTCTATGGGTACATCGGGGCAAAGGGGGGTTGATGAATACGTTGTCTCTCGGTAACTTTTTGTAGCCTCTTTAATCCAAGGCGAAATCCCCGTAGAAAGACACCTAACGCTTTACAGACGTTGATTGGTTAGGCAGTAGTAATCTATATTGGAGAATAGCTACCTAACCAAGCTACACTTATCGGAGCTTTATAAAAAGAAGATGGTTGTTTAGTGTTGTTTATTTTGTTTATCATGACTGTTCATTTACCTAACTACCTGCGACCACAGCCATGAAATGTTAAGGAATTAGCTAACTCCACAACGGAATGACACTTCTCCCAAGGCAGAAAGGGAGGCTAACCTAGCTAGCGCCTTAGCTGACAGTGAACGTTACCTGGCTGCAAAGGCCGTCGGCTGGGGTCTGCGACTGTCTTTTACCAGACCGGAATCCTTCGCATAAAGGGAGAGGCTGCTGGCTACATCGCTCCTGGTGCTTTAGAAAAAGGCAGTAAACTAATCAAATTTAGGTAACATCCAGGAAGTGACTTCCTTATTTTCGTTCCTGCTGTAAGTCTTATTTCCGGTTCCGGTTTTAACATCCTATAACGATAGAGACATTACGGACGGACGATAGGATCTGTTTCGGCCACTCGATGCCAGGGTATCCTCTAGGAAGTGTCTCTAGAATCCTTGTTTTTGGTGCGAAAAGTAGGTAAAACATACGCTCATGAGCACAAAATAATAAACAAACGCTCCCTCATAAAACATTTTATTTTGATAAAACACCAAAACACATTCTGAATACAATTCAACCGATTTAAATTACAAATCATATCTCTCTTTCATTCATTCACTCACACATACACACTTTGTGACTCTCATGGTGTATTTTTATGCAGCATGTATTTTTATATCTGCCAAGACTGTTACCTTCATAGCTTCTGGGGTGTAATATAGGTGAAATCCAAGATGTAGTGAAGAAAGCACTATATATACAAAAGTAGATTTAAAAAGCAAAGCACACATTTAACACGTGGAGTAGGTAGTTAAGAAGCTTAATCCATTCAAATGCAGAGCCATTTGTTAACTCAGTGCCATGTGCATTTTGCTATATTTACAAAAACACATCAATACCTCCACTCACAATAATTACTTCTATTTTTCATTCATTTTCCTAGGGAATATTAAAAGCAACCTAGAATAAAACATCTAAAAATATTAGCACCCTATAAAGTGAGCAGAGTGCTTATACACAAACCCATATAAACACACGAAAGGAACACAGAAATTATATTTTTAATTCATTGTTTACTTCAGAACACCAAAAAATCATCATAACACATCATTAACGGTAAACAGTGGCAAAACAGTAAGATCTGAGATATGAAAATGTTTCCCAATTCATATTTGGTCCATGATCAGTCAAGCATTCCAAAATACTTAATTTCATGCAAAACTGTTCTTGCCTGGGATATGACCTGGGATAAGTTCTAGTGATCTGGAATACTTTCAGTTATAAAACAACTCTCATTTTTATTTCATCTTAATATTCATTTGATCTGTTAATAATTTCATTTTTTAAATACAATATAACTACTGCCAATCATTCTTAAATCAAGTGCTTCCGAGACTGAATAGTATTTTACATAAAATATAATTCAAAATTTTTTGCATTACTTCTAATTAAACAAATATTTTAAACTAAATGTAACAATTTCCCCAGTCATAAACCCATAGAAAATATGAGTACAAAATGGATCCCAAAAATAATTATGACCTACTGGAAATTCTTCTACACATTAATATTCCACAGTTGCCCTACTGAAACTTCAGATAAAAACTCTTCATTACATTCATAAATATTTAGATACCATGGTCAAAGTCCACAATCTCTTTTTGGGTAAAGAAGCACCCTGAGCAAATATAACCAGCTAGTGGATCTGATGCAAAAGTGGCCAGCTGAGTGGCCTTCTTAGAGTGACACTCAAACTGAGAGATATAAGCAAGATTATTTCCCTCCTCTTTTAAACCAACCCCTTGTAAAATTAATGTTGCTCCCTGCTTAAGCATGCAGTAAGCAACAATAAACAAAAATATATTAATGTTTTATATTTCATAAAGAATACCCCATAAACATATAAAAATAAGCCATTTGAGGAAAACACACCTGAAAAACTATTAAGAAAAAAAAATTGAATCCTCAGTTCATCTAGAAAAAAGGCATAATCTTTCACAAGAAGCAAATAAGAGTTAGGTCCATTTTAAGTCTGCTCCGCTCTTCTGCCGCAGTGATGCGTTTCTCCAAATGTGTGTGCATTGTTTGTTTGTTTTTTTTTTAAATCTGAAAGAAAATTCAATAACATTTTAATAAACAAACAGGCCAAACACAGAGGCCCTTTTCCTTGTAGAGAGAATACTGACTGTATATGCACATTCACAAGACAGGTAGGGGGTATGTTAAAAGCAATGTTAAATACGTTAAAGGATGTTCTATTCAAAAATCCAGTCTTACGTTCTGTACATTCTCTAACTTCTGGTACTCAGTAGATTTTGGCCGCCTGGTACTTCTTGATCTCCTACCTTCTACAACATAGGCAATAATCTGTAAAAGGGTGGGATAGGGGAAATTCATGAGAAACATTTTTCCAAACTGATATTGTTAAGAATTCATCACATTTCTACAATACTTTCTTTTACTGAATTTACTTTAACAAAATAACAATAGCTACATTTTTTACAATATAAAATGTTAAAATCTAAATTAAAACTTCATACAGAAAATTACACGTAAGAAATTCTTTACATAGAGTTTTGACAACTATCACAAACATTTGTAAAAAAAAAAAAAACTGAAGTAGAACCAGGAAGCCATCTGAGTGGTTAGCAGGCCTACCTTCCGCTTGTTATGATAGCCAATGTAAAGCACAGCTACAAGCATAGCCATGGTCACAAGGTAGGCAAAGAAGTGACTGCTCTCTGCCTCGTTCTGCAGGGGCCCAGCCGGGTTTTGCTTCGGTTTGTCTACATTTTGGGTTTCTTTACTGGCAGGGACCGTTGCTTGAAAATCTTCATTCTGATGCTCTTTGTCACCAATCTCACCACCTTTTTCTTCAGGAGGAATTCTCCTCTCTTCTGGTGATGTTGTTGAGGCTTTCCTCACACTAGCATTTTCTTTTTCACCTTTTGTCGTTTCGTCGTCATGCTTTTCATGCTTAGCAGGCCCTTCTTGTTCATTAACCGGCAAAGTTTTATGGTCACTTTCTGTCTGGGCATTTTTCTCTCTGCCTTTGTCAGCATCAGCAATAATGCTGCTCTTGGTATCGGTATTGCCCACACTCTTTTCATCTTCTTCAGCAGTTTTCGCATTTCCGTTTTTTCCATCCCCAGTTTGGGGTTTTTCAGGTTTCTTGACCTCCGCAGGTCCGACATCCTTCGCAGGGACTTTATTACTGCCTCCTTGCCCATTATCTCTAACAGAGGTTCTGCTCGGGGAATCTTTTTCATCGTTTTTCAGTGCTTCATTGTCATTACTCTTCTCTGTGTTCTGGTCCTCAGTACGTGGAACATCCTCTGGCTTTTTAGGGATCACTGGCTTGGCGGCAGCATCTTCAGAAATGCTGGCAAGTGATCCTGCCGTATTTTCTCCAAAAAAAACATGCAATAAGTGGTTATTGGTCACTGTAATGATGGGGTAATAACGGCATGAGGTGAATCCGTCGATTCATTCAAAAATGCGTCTGGAACCGATGTCTTGCCACCCCAATTTCTTTGGTAGGATGTTAATGTTATTCGGAGCTAACGTTACGACTTAAACGACATTAAACCCAAATGATCATATCAAAAATGTTTAATTTAGTCATAGTATACTATTTTACCCCTTAATATTATTACAATAAGTACAATACAGCAGTACTGAAATTCAGCGCAACAGGTTAGACAATGGATTGCTGGGAATATCTGTAATTACAAAGCTTTTCCTGACAGATAGGGAAGTAAATGCTTTTTAGTCCACTTCCGGATCTCAGAGAAAAGAACACGTGGATGTTAGTTAGGCAAACAGACGATTTCAATGTAATGTATATGTAAAATGAAAATACCCTCTAAATTACAGTTCCCCATATAGTAAACATAAAAAAATAATTCATATATCCGTATAAGACTTTCGATTTCAATGTAACGGATCAAAATACCCCCCCCTCCCCCACATATGCATCAGAATAATGTATTAATATTAATCCGACTTAACATTAAATTCTTAATGGGCAACTAACAAACTACAACCAGTGACACTGCTCGGTCAACGCTAGCTAGTCACCGTATAACACATGCATTTGCATACTGTTAAAAATATCCTACACCTCATAATTGATATCCAGTAATATTATTTATAATTTGATAAATAGAGAATAGACAAACAGGTAATAGAGAATCGGCCATGAAGTTAACAGGACTGCGAATGGTGACGCCGCTAGCTAGCTTTCCGTTCCGGGAATATACACGCTTCACTTTCTAAAGGTATCCACCTTATCCACTACTTACCGTGTAGTTGAAGCAAACAGATAAACAAAAAAAGAGCGTATGTGAAGCGCATCATGGGCCGATAGTGAACAGCAATACGCCAGCATATAACGGGCTGCAGCCAAATTCCCCAACGTCGCCGTGTTTTGCTCTCATCCGGGTGCCTCGTGAGATCGGCTGGGACACGTGCTCTCGTTCCAGCCTGTCAATCACGTGATATCTCGTGACATTTAGGCCTATTCCAATTCTCTCTTACTGACTTCCCCTGCGCACGGTCACCCTTTCTGCTCTGCGTGTCAGATGCAGGAAAAGAGCATGCAGTAACGACATTGTGGTCGAGTTCGTAAGTTCGTGCGATCGCTTACGAGTCTGCGTTCCGCAGTTTTTGCAGTTAGGCTAATTGATGTCTCTAAATTGACCACAATCTAGGATTGCATGTGCGCACTGGCATTCCGTCCAGTATGTGTGAAATATAATAGTGATACTTTATTCCCTTTGGGGAAAGCTGTGCACAACAATGTCGAACTAAAAATAAATACGTATAACATATGAAGATGGAAATAAATAAGTGGGTGAATATAAGTACAACATAAGTACAGTACTATGGTGAACCGTGCTGATTTAGTAGATAAAATATTTCACTTGAGTAGATTAATGAATAGACTGATATTGATAAAAAAAAAGTGGTATAGCATATGTGCCTTGCTTTACCAGCTGTACAGTCTGATGGCTGACGAAAGGCATGATTTCCTAAGTGTGTCAGTGGGGCATTTTATGTCGAGCAATCTACAACTGAAAGTGCTCTTCTGTCCAGCCACAGAGTGAAGCAGGTGGGTGGCATTGTCCATAATCGCCTGAAATCTGGATAGCACCCCCTCCAGTGCTGATAATGTTCAGTCCCTCCCCAAAACCCGACCAGGCCTACCTGATTAGCATATTGAGTCTGTTAGCATCTGCCACCTTTACTCTGCTGCTCCAACCCACAATAGTGCAGAAGTAGGCAATGACTACCACAGACTCTTAGAACATCCACACCATGGTATCGTAAATTCTGAAGAAGCTGAGCCTCCACAGGAAATACCGGCTGCTCTGGCCCTTCTTGTAGAGGTAAGTTCTTTGACCAGTCCAACTTGTTATCTTGGTGGACACCTAGATGCTGTAATCCTGGATAATCTCCATCTCCTCTTCCTGAATGGAGGGGCTACCGGAGACTATGATCTTCTCAGATCCACTACCAGTTCCTTTGTCTTACAAATATTATGCTGCAGATGGTTCTGGTCGCACCAGTCGACAAAATTGTCCACCACCCTCCTGTACTCCATCATGTCTCCATCCCAGGTACAACCGACTACTACCGAGTCATTGGCAGAATCTCTGCAGATGATAAGACTTTGTGTTGTGCCTGAAGTCAGTGTTGTACAGGTTGAAGAGAAAGGGGAACATGACTGGCCCATGTGGAGCTTCTTTGCAGCTATGCCCCTTATCAGTCGCACTATCCTGAAGATGAATGTATTCTGGGCGGCCAGTCATGTAGTGCAAAATCTATGCCACCAGGGGAGTTTCCACATTCATAACTGACAGCTTACTCCCAAGCAGGACTGACTGAATGGTGTTGAAGACACTGAAGAAATCAAAAAACATGATCCTCAAAGTACCTCCTGGCTTGTCCGCATGGGATTACGCACAGTGCAGCAGGTAGATGTTGTCATTATTGCTCAAGGGGTTAATGGTGACATCACTCTGCTGATCAAAGAATTTGATCCGACAGAGTGCCCTATGCTACCTTGGATAGGCTACAGGCTACCCAGTGACCCGGTCCAGGAGAAGCAGGTCCCCAATCTGGTTCTCGGGGACCCACAGTCGGTCTGTTTTTGCTCCCTCTGAGCTCCCTGCCAGACAGTCCACATTTTTGCTGGGAGCTGAGAGGGAGAAAAAAAAAAGGACTACCTGTGGGTCCCCGAGAACCGGATTGGGAAACACTGAGTTAGAAGATGGATGGATGGATGGATGGACGTTCAGTCGGTCTCAATCAAATATAATCAAATATTCAACTGGGAGTGCTTCAGTCATAATCATAGCCATAGTTGTTTCACTTTTGTATTTTGGTGCAATTTTTGAGAAATTTCAAAGCAGATTTCCTCAAACTCTATAAAATTGCTTTACTTTCCACGGTTCCACAGTTTCGTAGTAGGATTAAAATAAGATGTTTTGCTGTGATGGAAGAACATAAATGTTTTTACATTCACTTTCTATACTGCTTGTATTATCTATTGTTACCAGCAGGGGGCAGTGCATGATTGCAAATAGGCTTTTTGGTTCACCTACCTGTGTGTAAACAGGGATTCCCATTTGGTGAGAGGAAAAACACTCTTGCAGCATTTAAAGATGAATCTACAATGCAGTTAAATTCAAAATGTATTAGTAGGGGTTGTTTTTTATAATCATATTAATGCTGCACAAATTTGAACTCCATCACATGCCTAACAAAAATTCAGTATAAAACCAGAATGTAATAAGTGGTACAAGTCTGAGGTGTCTATTACAGTCTTGCATTATTACTTGACAGCTCCAGGATTCCAGGTTGGAATATGACCCAAGCTCTATGTGTTAGCAGTTCACAGGCTCACCCCTTGATTTAGGGGGGGTTTCCACTAAGCACTCTGGTTTCCTCAAGTGAATTGACGACTATAAATTTGCCTGTGTTTTTGTGTGTGTGTGTGTCAAAGTGCCTTGAAAATATCTGGTGCCACATTTATGGGTGTACAATTTTATACCTTCAAGAAATGCAACTCTGACTGAAGAGGTTATTACAGAAGGGTGAATGCAAAACCTGTTTGTTTTAACCTGACTTCCTTCAAAACTGATATATTATATGCATTGTAATATACACTAGCAGTAAAGGTCACAGCAGTGGTTTACTTTTAAAGCATTTATTCATCTTTGCACTGGCCAATGGCTACACGTGGTTATAAAGGATCATGTCTTGTGATGTTTCATTTGTCTATTTAATTTGAATTACATTTTCAGAAGGGTGACCCTTAAATCCTTAACACACGCCACTGCCTCTAGAAAATTGCAGAGTCATATCTAGCATTGTCTTCGCCGACCATCCAGAGCAGAGGCGTCCTTCAAGCTCATTAAATGCAATTTCAATTTACCACTGTGGGCTAAATTTATTAATTCTAACGTTTACAAGAGCTGTCGTTTTTACTTTGGCACATTGCTTGTGGGCAAGATTAAAAATTACACCACGTGCTTACAGTTGTCCAGGGTTACTTAGTGGTGAAGTATTTTGGTAGAGTACACATCTTCAAACTATGTGCCTGTATAAGTCTAGATTTTTTTAGCACAGCAAAGTAACCAAGGGTACTGGACTGTCAGATATTTTCATATACAGCCATTAGCTACCCACAAGAAATTCCAACCATCAAAACCACTGGAGGGCTGAATAGAATAACTCTAATGTAAATAAAACTTATATCTTGCACAATTCCCTTCCTCTTCTGGTATACACACCACATCTCTTAGTCAAGATGAACTCTTGGGCTCATCTCTTCATCCCAGCTTCAAACAGGAAGGGCATTAAAATTTCAGTGCTGTCGCACTGCAGGATTCAGTGAGGGAGTGTATAGAGGATCAAAATTATGATTGTAACAAAAATTCCGGAAGATCTGATATTTAACCCTTCACGTTACCATCCTAATGCTTTCTTCGGTACTGTGTGGATCTAATTACTGTCTCTAAAGTGGGAGAATAAATAGGGCTGTTCCAGGGATGGGTCTCTTTCATGATTAGTCTATACCTTGAAATACTGTCCAGAAACAGCTCTTTAAAGTAGTGCAATGGGCTGCTACCAGTCCATGTCCTAACAGATGTCTTTTTCAGTTTTAATCCCAAAACATAAAAACAGATACTTCATGCCTCTCCAGCTCTTTAATCTGTTTTTCTGTCTTGTCAGTGTGTTTTTCCAGCCCCTGTCTCTTGTCACCATAGTGTGGCCCACCAAAAAAGACTCCTGGAAGTTAATGTGATCCCCCAGCATCCACCGATGTCTCAGTGGAACATACACACATCTCCGGTTGGGTCTGAAAATAGTTTTACAGCCATTTCGACCAAATTCCAAGGCTAGTCCGATGCACTTAGTCAGACTACAATGTGTAAGCAGCATCTTTACACATAAGTACTTTTTAACTTCTAAACTACAGATTGTATTGCACATGACAATTAGCCATATGTCATTTAGCAGTATTTTTACATCCCCATGGAGTTCTAATAATAAATAATTTGCAATTGTGCTATTTGACATTTAAGAAGCAAAATAATCCTTTATCTTCCTCGAGCCCAATTTGCATTTCCTTCTTTAAGGTCAAACAGTTGTAAATAATATATTAAAGGATCTTTTGCTCACAGTCAGAATTACCTGTCTCCGTAGAGGCACCAGCTGAGAGTTGTCAAATTCAATGAGAACGGGGGGGAAACAATCAATTAATCTCGCTGCATGACAGCGAGAGATTAGCAAATCCACTGGAACCTTTGTGACATTTCCACAAATCCCGTAGTTAATGGAAACACTGTGAATACAATAGTGACAAAAAGACACCTGAAGAAATCATTCATGGCATTTATCTTTTACTTTATACAACAATGCATTCAAATAGTTTTTTACTTTGTTTCATATTTCTTTAATTTTATGCAATGGTCTGTTTTGTTAACAAAGGTACGCATATTAGATGTTTATATTTATAATATAATTATAATATAATAATATTTATATTTTCAAACAATATGTATATTTTTCACATAATATTTATATTTTCGAAGTTGTGAATCTATTGTGATGTGTTTTGTGCCGACGTGGAACAGTATTCCAATTTCCTTGTACTATTGTACAAAGTATGACTGTGCAATGACAATAAAGAGTTATCTTACCTTATCCTATCTTATCTTTAATTGACAGAGACCTGCCTAATTTCCCCCCAACCCCAGATATTTAGATTACCTGTTTTCCAGAAAAAATATTCTAGTGTAAGCTGCGTGTCCTGTGCCCCTCTGTGGCTGGAGGGGTGCACCTAACATTACTTGTTTGTGAGTGATAAAAACTTAAAAATCCACTTCATATTATTTGTATTGCACTGTGTGACATCTGTTCTTTGTAACATTTCTAAAGCTGAATGGTTTCTATGTAAAATGCTGTTTAGATCGAAGTATCAACGGTGGTGAACTGCCATGGTAACAAAGAACTCTGCTTTCATTACGAGTGTGAATGAACAGTTCCTTTCTTTATGTTATCCACACTACTTATTTTATTCCTTACATTGCTCTCTGTGCAAAATATAAACAGTTTCAATGGCCTGATAGCACTACGTAACACTCTAAACTGATCCCATGCAGGCCATAATACAGTGATGCACATTGCATCATTCAAAAACACCTCTCAGCAGATCAACTAAATATGGAAAAACTGAGAATGCAATTGATTAATTGTATTTTTAGATGAAACACTACTGGAAATAGGTAATGCATCAGCTTTCTCCCTTTGCTGGCGTTTTGCGTTTTCCTTATGAGAGGAAATTGTGGACAAGACAAAGTGCGCTTCGTGTTTTCCAGACTTCAAAGGGTTAACCTGGAACGAATATATGATCAAAGGAGGACCCGAAAAAGAACCTTGGCGAGTGAGTGCAAGAATTTAATGAGGTAAATTAACATTAATGAAATCTGACCTCGTGCTTACTGAGCAGATGTCTAATCGAAGATGCTGTGGAAAAAAGATGTAGTTGAAAGGCCAGTTTGTTTATATATGTATGTGTGTGTCACGAAATATCACATATACACATGTATATATACATACACACACACACACATATATATACACATGTATATATACATACACACACACACACACATATATATGCACACTATTTTTATTTTTTTATGTTTTTTGTGTAAGATTCATGAATAGTCATAAGCAAATAAAATCTTCAGTGAAATCTTAAATGACTACTAAAATGAAAGAAACTGAATGGGCAGATCTTTGCAGAAATATGGACTTGCGAAAGCTATGCTTCAAGAGTATATATATTTCTAAAAGAAAATAGGATTTAAAGGGGCATTTTTTTGTGGTTATCAATAAACATTAAGGCAACTAGGTGGGGGGTGGGGTTTGTATAGAAACAGCTTGTGGTCCAACCACCTGAGTCATTATAGAAGCTGCTGGAAACAAACTTACTTTGGCTCTGTTTTAAAGTAGGCGATGCATCGGTCTCAGGAGCTAGCCACAATGAAGCAGACGCATCGCCTTAAGGAACAAGTTTTTTTTTTCTGGCTGCTTCTGACAACTCATTACCTTTAATTTTGGTGATGGATCTGTGTACCAGCTGAGGGCAGAGGAAAAATGCAGCACAAGAGACTCTATCCAGGACACACTGATAATGCGAGTCTGCAACGCAAACCGGGCAGATTCTGCTCCTGTTTAATGATGGGCTTAAAAAAAAGAAAGCCGCAAGATTGACAGCTCTGTATCTTACCGCAGGGCAAAAATAAGAATTCTCCATATGCCTATCGGTTTGTCTGTCTTCTTGCCTGAAGTCAGAGTTAGTTTCAGAGACCAGCGTTACCAACCCTATACTTCAGGCATAGTCTAAAAACACACAGTAGGGTACTTAACACAATTATTGTGTGTTATTCGCATAATAATGGAGTACAAGTAATGCTTGGCATTTGTCATAGGATACTGATAATCTCTCTAAAATCTAAAATTTCCTGTTTTTGTTGCATTACCTTGCCCTGATGAAACCTCCATCTCTAACCTTTAGTAGTAATTTTATGTTCATTTACCTTCATCCTCCAGCTGTGTGTTAGATGGTTCACCTTCCTTTGAATTGCATGTTGTTGATCACACCTAAAACAATATGATTCTAGACTCTTTAGTTCCTTCTGTATCCTAAGCACACACACAACGAAGGCCGGGGGGAGGAGTAACATTGCCTTTCCCATCAGTGTCCAATGCTCTGAATGCTGAACATGTGTAACTTACATCAAAACCAAAACAGTGTATTTGCCTTTCTCCCGTTGGAGTGGCGTAATACAGCAAGGAGCACAAACATCATCAGCTGGATGAGCAATTTATTCCTTTGCTAGCCTGTTATAAAAACTGCTCTTTTTTTTAGGGGGGGGGGGGGGTTGCATCTCACTGCCTCTCGTCAGTGACAGTAAAGAATCTGTGGTGTCACTTCCAGCCCAGTCCGCCAGCTAGAGGCTAATTGGTCTGTCCCTGGCATCGGTGCTCGTCCCCTAAGCCATAGAGTGCTGTAACCTACCTTGTGTATTTTTCGCTAATTGAATTGCCTAATGAGGTCCCAGGGGCTACCTATCATTACCTCCAAGTTAATTAAAGCCTCAGCAGCGTGCCAAATGGCAAATAAAGATGCTATAAAATTGCGGGAAAGAAGTGCGCCTGAAAAAGGAAAGGGGGGTGCGCGGTTGACCTTGTTTTTGTCGTTGTTTGGGAACGCTGCATTCCAGGAAGAAACAGATGTCTATTATTTTTTTATTTGCATTTATTTTTGGCCTCAAATGTTCATATCCTGGCATAGATTTTTATTTTCCAGTGTGGTTTGATAAAAATTCACCCCATTAAAGATTGAGTCGTAATCACTCCCACATTTCCCTGCCCGTCCATTCCTGCACTCTAACTACCAGCTTTAAAAACAGGAAATAACACGTGAAGCTAAAGCTCAGCAAGTTACCTATCGATTTCCAATTTTAATTACGAAATGATGCAAGGCGTTTTGATATAGAAAAATTACTCCGAATGTTTAAAGAAAAAATGTACAGAATTATCTAATTGCACTGTCAGGCTCGTCAAATGGGTCAAAATCTGTGGATGTTTTTTTTTTATTGCCTTTTATAGGATATAAGGTGAAGAGAGCCACTTTCCTCAGGTGATTTACCACCTGTTTTGACCTACACCCAAGCCCATAAATGCAGGTTTGATGATGTTCAGCAGATCTGTATGGGTGCTTGATACACATCAGCTCACAAATATGATAGTGACAAGGCAGGTGACCTGTGAGCTCCTGGGGAACAGTGTTGCATCTGATACAATAGTTAGCCATGTGGCAGTGAAACTGGATGTATGACAAAAAGATCTCAAGTGTTAATAATGACCCTACTGTCCTACCTTTGAGGAAGGCACCTGAATTTCATGCCACTAATGTTCGCCATTGGATGAAGGAGCATTTTTGTAAGGTATGTGAATCACCTGGTGCAGAGTTTCTACTAAACAATGGAATTAAGTCATACAGAGAAGGTTGATGGAAGTGTCACGGCGAGCCCCCTAAAAAATCCATTGCAACAGAACAGTTGACCAGTAAATGACTAGGGAAAAAAATAATCACGAAGCCAGCATTAAGAAAAGTGTGAAAAAATTGCTTGCATGTTCAGAATAAATATCAACATGCCTTTTAATGACAAGGGTATTCCACAGACTTCAGGAATTTCAGATTAATGAGAATGGCTAGGTTTTCTGAATGAAACAGAGCATGGTTCTGATATTATTCCCATTGCATCCCATACCTTTATAAATCATGATGAGAGCATTCTATCCCATTTTACTACTGGTACATAGTACTGCTTCCCACTTAGAAATATCTTCTCGGGCTATTAATCAGTACTTATCTCACCTCGATAAATGGCTGCATTCATATTCATTAAAAAGTCCCAGCTATTTTACGGTCAAGTTACTGACTACCCCAGTCGTAACTTTTAATTTCCCTGGCACTCTATATTATTGTTTACTGACAAACCTTATTTTGGGTAAAAGTACACTTCAGACTAAACTCAAACCATACTGTCAAATTTCTCCTGGAGCTGTAACTCCCCCACGTCTCCATGAACACCCATACCCATTCTTGTTATGCAACATTTTGTGAAATGTCCATCACAACCTGCACTGGACAAATAACCCGTCAACAAATATAGAATCTTAATGCAAAAAGACTAGCCTCACCACAAATCACACTTATCAACAGGGCAGGATGTCCAAGGGCCCTAAAAACAATTTACAAGAATGCACAGCATTGCCTCATCTACAGTTTAAAACAAGCCCAAGAACAACTAGCTTGAGCTGCATGATGTACACTTACCATGCTGTTATACAACCATTTCAAAAAGCGATTTAAATTTATTATCTTATAAAATTCCCTGCTTTCCTCTATAATGGACAGTATGAGTGTTTCATTATTTAGTCATTTTACCCAGTTGTCTTTGGATACTTTAAACTGAAAATGAAAGCAAAATATTAAATTAAGAAGCCAAGCGCTTCCAGTGTCACGTTTTCCCCTTTTTTGTAAAAGTCCTTTAATACTGTTTTATAATCAAATACAGAACTCAGATCATGCAACAAAAATAAAAAATAAACTACAAAATAAAATGGCCCAACGGTCACTATTACTGCAGAGAGGAATCAAGCGGAATTTATTTTATATAACTTGAATGCCGCACTCAGAAGAAGACCAAGGTGTCTGCTTATAAGAAACAATTTTAAGATTTATTTATCATGTTTCAAAAAAGGCAAAACACTCACAAAGGGGGGAGTGAAAGGAGTAACTGTGGAGAATAAAGATATGGAAAGTACTGGAAATTTTTAACTAACATTAATGAGTTCATAACTAAAAAGAGAGTTTTTTTTGTTTTGTTTTTTTAAAAAGAGACCTTTATACATTTGTTCTTTTATACAAGTAGCATTGGATAAATGCATTGGAAAAAAGGAAACCAGTTTTGCATTACACTTTACAAAAAATACATTTGTTTGATAGAGAGAAAAGAAAAACAGGTGGTCAAATATTGACCAATAATACTTTTCCTTTTCATCATTAAAAAAAACAAAGAAAAACTCAATCTAATACCTATAAAAAGTTAGGAAGCAATATACAGCGTAACAAAAAACAAAATGGATCAATTTGATTTAATCAGTTGATTTGGTAACCAAGGACAGGGGCTGTGATTGAAACAAAGCATGATGGGAATTAAGGGGTGCCTGATGGAAAGAGGTAGGTGGGGACAGTATGGAGGAATGCAGAGAGGTAAATGGGATTGGTCGAGAGAGAAGGGGTGTTGAATGACTGCTTGTGGAACCAATGGGGAGAGAAATACTTGGTTGAGTAGAGGAAGTGGAGGTGGAGGAGGAAGTGGAGGAAGAAGCAGATCCAGAGGGCTTGCCCTGCAGAGGGAAGTGGTGGGGCCGGCCCTCGGGTTTGGTTGTAAGGGACAGGGGCTGGGCTTGCTCAGAGTGAGTGGCTGCGGGCGCGGCAGGGGACGCCAGGGCTGCAGAGGGTGTGGCTGGGGAATCCAGCATGCTGCCATGAGAGGAGGCGGGGCTGTCGCACATCTTCTCAGACGGCAGATACTGTACACACTGCTTCTTAGTCCGTGATGAGAAGTCTGGAAAAACAGGGAGTTGAGCTCTCATGATGGTGAGGAGAACACGGCAGATAGGTGCTCAGAAAGTTCACAGATTTGATTCAATAAATACTAAGGCCCCTCACAATTAAAATGCAGTAAATTTCTGTAGACCTTAGTAGAACACAAGGGATGAAACAGGTATTCACAGATGGATACTGGTACACGTGAAGCACTGTGAATGCTATGGGAGCAAATTGAGCAGTTTAACGCTTGCCAGGCGAGACAAATTACAACAATAACAACAACAAAAACAATGACAACAGCAGTGGTTTAGCAATATTTCAATTAAACATACAGATGTCTGAAGGGATGTTTGACATTTTCACACAAAGACCAGATGACAGCCCAACTCCCAATAACCGTGACATACTCCTCAACTACATACACGGTTACTCTATGCCAGGAATCATTAGCCCAGTTCCTTGAAGGCCATAAATGACTTCATACAAAAATTATTTTGCAGATCAAATTGATTCTAGAGACTAAAGGGGATTTCCAATTGTGTAACCTTTCATTAGGATTTTGATTTGCAATTAAAACACACTGAATATTGAAAAATGTCCATGTGCTGCAGTACAAATGTAATAGTATAGTTTAAAATCTTGCTAAACCTAATAGTTGTTTTAGTAGTTTTATAACATTGTTAAAATCTAGTTGAAGGGTTGAAGGTTGAATCTAGTGAAGGGTTCACTTTTATTATAACTGGAATTGTCAAACAACACTGATCTGTAAAGCCAGATGAAAGTATGAAAATGTCGGGCGAGCCCCCCCCCCCCCCCCCCCCCCACCCCCCCCC